>LPNX010682711.1:2497-142161 GCA_001517045.1 Pseudotsuga menziesii | reverse complement strand
CAGGGAAGCGCATTCAGATTCTAAGATCTGATGATGGAGGGGAATACGAATCCCATGAGTTTGAGAGCTTTTGTAAGGAAGCTGGTATCAAACGTCAGTTGACTATTCCCTACAACCCTCAGCAAAATGGCGTTGCTGAAAGAAAGAACATAACTATATGTGAAGCTGCAAGAGCTATGATGTTTGATCAAGATCTGCCCAACTCTCTTTGGGTAGAAGCTACAGGTACAGCAGTCTACATTCAGAACAGATGCCCGCATGCAATCTTGAAGGATAAAACTCCTGAAGAAGCTTTCTCTGGTAAGAAACCAGAAGTAGGACACTTGAGAGTGTTCGGATGTCCTGTCTACATTCATGTGCCTAAGGAGAAAAGAACGAAGATGGAACCTTCAGGTAAGAAAGGGATCTTTGTTGGATATAGTGAGTCTTCTAAAGCTTACAGAATCGATGTTCCAGGTCAGAGACAGATAGAGGTCAGTCGAGATGTAACTTTCGATGAGGAAGTTGTCTTCAAAATATCCAAAGAGCTTCAGAGCGATGATGAGCCAGATTCTCCTTCAGCTGAGACTTCTGGTTCTGACTTTCATAGGGAGGAAAGTCATGATGATCCAAGGGATCAAGATGTAGTATTGGAACCTACTGAGGAACTAGAGAGGTCTCTTGAAGAACCGCCTTTCAAGAGAAGACCTGCTTGGTTCAAAGAAATTATGCAAGAAGGAGAAAAGCATGCAGCCCCTTCAGGAACATTCAGAGAAAGCAGAAGGCCACAGAGATTTGTAGGTTATGTTGCTTTGGTAAGTAACATCAGTGATGATGAACCTTCTTTGTTTGATGAAGCTAACAAATTGCAGGTTTGGAGAGATGCTATGTTGGATTAATACAAGTCCATCATGAAGAACGATGTGTGGGACATAGTTTCCAGGCCCAAAGGCAAGTCAGTTGTCTCATCCAAATGGTTGTATAAGATAAAGCATGCAGCCGACGGAAGTGTTGAGAAGTATAAAGCAAGATTCGTGGCCAGAGGCTTCTCTCAGAAAGAAGGTATAGATTACGATGAGATCTTTGCTCCAGTAGCCAGGTATACTACTATCCGATCAGTAATGTCTCTTCCTTCAGTACTTGGTTGGAAATTACATCAAATGGATGTAAAGACTGCTTTCCTTAATAGTGAAGTAGAACAGGAAGTTTATGTAGAGCAACCTGATGGATTTTTAGAGCATAGCAAAGAATCTCATGTCTGCAAGTTAAAGAAGGCCTTGTACGGTCTTAAGCAAGCACCAAGAGTTTGGTATGACAGGATTGATGGCTTTCTGAGAAGCTTGGGATTCAGTAAAAGTAGTGCTGATCCTAACCTTTATTTCAAGGTTGTTGAAAATCAACCTTTGATTTTGGTGTTATATGTAGATGATCTTTTCCTCACAGGAGAAGAAAGACAGATAACCTGGTGCAAAAAAAAGCTCACTGCTGAGTTTGAAATGAAAGATCTAGGACTAATGCATTATTTCTTGGGCTTAGAGGTTTGGCAGAAACCAAACGAGATTTTCCTATCTCAAGCAAAATATGCAATAGAGATATTGAAGAGGTTTGGTATGATGAATTGTAGGAGTGTTTCAACTCCTATGGTGGCTAATCTAAAGAAGCTACATGATTCTGGTTCAGGAGAAGATTTGGTGGATTCCACCATGTACAGGCATCTTGTTGGTTCTTTGATGTACCTAACGCATACTAGACCAGATATGCAGTTTGCAGTGAGTGCATTGAGCCAATTCATGGCTGAGACAAGAGAAAGGCATTGGGTGGAAGGTAAGCACATCCTGAGATATCTTCGAGGTACCATAGCTTATGGGCTAAAGTACACATCCATTGGTGGTGTGATGTTGCATGGTTATGCATATTCAGACTGGGCTGGGAGTCCAGTGGACAGAAAGAGTACCTCTGGTTACTGCTTCAGTTTAGGATCAGCCATGATCTCCTGGTCCAGCCGAAAGCAGGGTACTATTTCTCAGAGCACAGCGGAGGCTGAATATATTGCTGCGAGCAATGCCAGTAGAGAAGCAGTATGGCTCAGAAAACTTATTTCTGGGTTGTTTGGTGAAAAGATTGAAAGTATGATTATCCACTGTGATAATCAGAGCTGTATAAAGCTCACAGAAAATCAGGTGTTTCATGACAGATCAAAGCATATTGATCTAAAGTACCACTATATCAGAGATATGGTACAACGAAATGTGATCAAGCTAAAGTACATTGCAACAGATGATCAGGTAGCTGATATCCTGACTAAGCCACTGCAGTTGGCGAAGTTTGCACTCTTTCGAGACAAACTTGGAGTTGCAGAGAATGCCTCCCTCGCTGAGAGGGAGTGTTGAAATCAGCATCAGTAGGCATTCTCCAAGGTCTGAGGTCATAAGTGATCACCCTGAAGCTATCCAGGGAGACTTGGAGATTAACCAGTTATGTGAGTCATGGCAAAAGTCAAGGTGAACATACAAGCCTTGTGAGCCAAGACAAAAGTTAGAACGAAAGTGATAATGCCTTCGTAAGTCTTGTGAGGTCATGGCAAAAGTCAAAGCGAATGAACAAGCCTTGTGAGCCATACCAAAAGTCAAGTCGGTAAGTCTTGTGAGGTCATAGCAAAAGTCAAGGCGAACGAACAAGCCTTGTGAGCTACGCCAAAAGTCAAGACAGGAAGCCTTGTGAGCATTTCGCAAAAGCCAAGGCATCTAGCAAAAGTTAAGTTGAATGTAAAATTCCTATGAGCTAGAAACAAACAATCTTCCTTATGCAAATAAATGTATTGATCTAGTGCGTTGGCACGAATAAATTCATCCACCATGAATATGTCTCTTTGAGTCTAGGTCTTAAGTCGATGTTGAGAGCATCAATCAGTTAAGTCATGACAAGTCGAGTTGTCTTCCCTTGCTTTAGTCTCGTGGAGTTTTGAGTTAGTTAACTAAAGAAAATACGAGATCTAAATTAATTTACAATTAATTATTTTAGTTAACTAAAGTAATAAACAAAGTCTAGTGGAGTTTTTAAGTTAGTTAACTAAACAAAATTCCAGATCTAAATTAACTTTCAGTTATCTATTTTTAGTTAACTAAAGTATCTTTTCAGTTAACTGCCTAATCTATTTTTCTAACTCAAAGACTCTTTCAGTTGAGAACTGAAGTAACTTTCAGTTAGCTTTCCTTGTACTTGTCTTTCAGTTACGAACTCAAAGCTTCTGCCAGTTGTAAACTCGAGTATCTATTTTTTTAGATTTAGTTTGATCTCATGTGTCTTTCCATGCACCCAATTTATCTGCGTCAATCTAAAAATATAATTAAAGTTTTATTGTTAAATCTCAAGTTAAGTCAAAGTTGCATAACGAGTCCTTTTGGAATTTGTGCCTATAAATCAATCTCACCTGCTGTCCATCATTCACACAGTTTTGAGAGAGAGAGGGCAGCGTAGTAAAACTTTTCTATTGCTGAATTTACACAGCAAAGAGAGGACAACAGTTTGTCTTGCTGGTTCATTTTACACAGTTTACGGGGCAGCGAAGTATTTTATTGACTTGCTGATTTATAACAGCAGTAAGAGGGCAGCGAAGTATCTTGGTGTCTGGTTGGTCTTACAGTCACTCTCTCAAGCATATTTCATGGTGGAAAGTTTGTATTTCGATCTTACATATTATTTGCAATAAAGGAAGATTGTTTGCTAGAGTTTTTATCCCATATTGGGTTTCTCCAGGGTAAATTCTTGTGCATGTGTGAGATCTTATTTGTGTACTTATTCTACTGCTAGTTGTCATTTCAAGTGTTCATCTATCTGTTGGTTTAAATATCTAAGTTTTGTTTAAAGTGGAAGAAAAGTAAAAGAAAAGTAAACACTTTGCTCGAATATATATATGCTTGAAAAACTAACAATAGGCTCCACCGCAAGAGATCCTATGCTTAATACCAACACTATGAGTCCCTTATAGCATAGTTTTCTCCCTTTTGTTTTGCAACGTTTTTACCACAAATCAAACCCCCCCCCAATTTAGGGAGAGCACCATCATCTACTAGTCCAAAGTCACCCGGAACCTATTCAAGACACCTCTCACACCTCCGGGCTCAAAATTCCATCTCCTCATGATACCATTGTATCATGTTTAACAAACAAATTTCGGGACCGTTTCCAGTAATCTACCTCGATTTACGAGCCACGGCATAGCGATGCAAGTGTCTGAGGACCTGTACTTGTATCACTCTTTCCTACCACTACTCATGCGGTCTATTAGGCCACCGCCCATTGAGGGTCACCATTTTTCTTCTTATTTTGTATTTTAACACATAGTTGTCTTCTCCATCCACCGCACCTTACGCGGACCTCTGGACCATTGTCCACAAAGTGTTTTATTTTTCTTGCATGTATTTGGTGTATAAGTGCCCCTCAACTTGCACTCACATCCCATGTAGTCAATTCCGTCCACCGCAACTCACACACAGCTCTCCTAACCTCTGTCTGAGAGACACCTTTCTTTGCATGCCTCTTCCGCATCGACTCGCGAGCCTTTGCCGCGATCTATGCCAGGCATGTATTGGTATGTTTGAGAGCCTTCTGCTCCATCCATACTGCATGGATGATATTTGTACCACTTTCCACCATCCCTACATGGGGCACCACTTATGCCACCGCAATCGGTTGACTGTACTGGAGTTTCGTTTAAGATCTTTTCTGACTTTTTAAAACAATGAAAAGATAGTTGAGCACAGCTGCTTACTTTCCTGCTCGCTAAAGTATAGGAAAGGACATATATATCATCTTTTTTACCTCCTTTTGTGGACCATGTATACCATTAAATGAAAAGGACCACCTTGGCATATTTAAGCCAAGACCTTTCCCCTCTGCATACTTTTATGCTTTCTCAGGCAGAGGAGTCGCACCTTACTAAAAAGCTCACTATTGGTTTTCGTTAATCTCTTTTCTAGCCTTCTCATCAATAAAATATTGCCGAGCAAACTTGGTTTTGTTCATGCTCATAAAAGTATCTGAATGATCATCCAGTCAGTATAGGTTTAACCTTTTCTAGCCTGATTGGACTACCAACGGTAAAGAAGTCTCTCATCTCCTCTAGGATGGGTGAGCTCTCCTATGTATACTTTTATCCTTTTTTGGGCATTGGAGACTAAAAACGAAAAAGAGCCCCCACTAGAGTCTTCTTCATGCATCCAGAATCTCTAAAATTGAAAGTACCATCAAGCATTTACTTTCTTAGGATCGCCAAAAAATCCATGAGATCGTACCACAACAGTGTCTCTAGACACCACCCCACAAAAAATAGTTTGGCAGCATTCCCCCTTTGGGTTGCCTTTGTTTATAGTACTTTGCAATGTGTCTTCCTTGGAATCCATCAATATCAAAAGTGTCCACCTCCTCCAAATATTTCCCATCTGCAGTGACATCCCGGTATTACAACTATGATCCCATTCCCATGAGTCAGTTTCATTTGCTGCCTAGTCTGCCCTGCTGTCATACTCTGAACAATGGAAGTTTGAGTCTACCATACTCCCCATACCCCTATTCAATTCTTCCCCCCCCCACCCCCACCCCCCAATTTAGTGGATTAGTCCACAGATTGTCTCACATCTTTCGCTTATCTTCCTCATGCCTTTGCTCAAGGAAACACCATTTCCTTGACCTGGGGCAGGTGTCCCTCAATCGACGACAACACAAATATTCCAGAGGATGGACCTAGAGGTTCCTTTACCTTGGTTTCATTAACAACGTTGATGAGTTCCTTGTACCACTTGAGAGGAGTCCTTAGTGCCTCTTGGGACGGTTGCTTCTCACATGTTCAACTTCAACTGCATCATTGCACCATTGAGATTCATACAGGGTTTGGTCCATGCAGTATTTGTTCGAAGACCCCGGATGTCACCTAACTATAGCACATTGATGAGTCTATTCAAGGGACCTAAACAAGTTATGTCCCTTGTGATTTTTGGGTTGCATTGGAGAGAGTGTTCAGAAGCCCCAACAATGCTTCTATATAGATTTATGATTGATGCAGCATACTTGTACCACAGAGAATGTGACTCTCAATCAGCAAGTCCATATAGCTATGTACTGCCCTAGATCTAGTAGGTTGTCTATCATGAAGATATAGCATTCCATGAAAATTCCATGGGTCCAATGTACCAGTTATTCATATCAGTATTGTATTCAGCCTCACATTGAGGCAACCATTATTGTATCATCAGTTGTATATGATCAGTGCGTGTATTTTAGAGCATAGATCAAATTATTCGTTTGACATTATCATGAGCATGGGGATACCCACCTCGTCCATATACATGTCACACATTATTTGTATCCCACCCATTGATGGGAACCATATTAATACAAAAACCAAAAGTCACCATGCCCCAGCCTTGGAAGCACCACCTCTACGCAGCAAATCCTATGATGTCCGTCGGCCATACGATGAGGTCCTGCCCTCACACATCAAGAAGCAATTTGTTAACCGAAAAAATCCCTCACTCAACTTTACATGGCCTACACCACCCAAGGACACCCATGATCAAGCCTCGTATCACTCCATTAGACCCCCACACCCCCAAAAAGGCTTAAGAATAAAGAAAAGGGCTTAAAAACCCCAAAAAGGAGCCTAAATAACTCTCCTAGGGGCTAAAGCCTCCAAAAAGGGGCTAAAACCCTTCAAAGGAGCCTAAAACCCTAAAAGGTGCTAAAGTTAGGGCAGAAAGGGCTAAAGCCCTTACCAAGGGCTTAAAACCCTAAAAATCCCCAAAAAGCTTTAAAAGGAGGGGTGGGGGTCACTCTCAAACAACACCTCTCTTGCATATTATTATGCTACTCGTGGATACCTTGAGACCTCGTTGCCTCTCAAGACACCCACATCCCCCTCTCTTCCACTCATCTTCCCCATTGATCCATAGCTCTTCCATTGCTGAGTGAGATACAGAGGTGCTTCCAACCAGGGCATGGTGGCCCATTTCACCAAAGGAGAGGTATAACATCATTTTGTTTATGTATTTTCTTTGTTAGTTTAGTTGTTTTTTGACCACCATTTGTTTGTAGGATTGATTTCTAACATGTTTGCAGGTTTATTGTAGCTTAATAGTTGTTTGCAGGTAGCCAAGGTGGAGCCCTCACCTTATTTGCAGAGGGGCTCACGTCCATACTCTTTCTTGTTCTTTTCTTTCTTTTTGTTCTGCTTTTCTTTCTACATTTTCCACATGCAGGAACCTACCCTTTTGTCCTATAGACAGAAGGGAGCCATTCCTACCCCTGTAGCAAGGAGAAATACCTACTACACGTCCCAAGGGTATTTTGCACTTTTACAGGTCAATACTTTTCTAAGAACCTTCTTACTCATTCCAGCTTGTAATGTATTGAAGGCCTTTGCATGTTTTGAAAATTTCTTCCTTTCTTTTGCTTCTGTGGGAGTTTCTTTTGGAGCATTATATCCTTCTTCAACTAATTCCCAAACTTCCAGACGAATGGAAATCAAATAGTTTTTCATTTTAATTTTCCAAAAAACATCGTCTTGACCATCAAATATGGGGACTCTTATTGACATATTCATCTTTTGATCCATAGTGATTGTAATATGATCTTCTGTCCAATGGTTAAACTATGGATAAGGATCCTTCTCTGATACCAATTGATCAATGAGGTCTTGTCACTGTGGGGGGTGGGGGGGTGGTGAATCAGTGACGGAAATGAAATACAATTTATTTTATTTTAGAAAATGTAAAAACAAATTTGGACACAATGTTTTTAATGTGGAACCCAATAAGGTAAACCACCAACATGTTTATATTATCTTCAATTTTTTTTTTTATAATATACAATAGTTATTTGCAAGCACCCACTTGCTGCAGACCACAATCCCCAAGTTTTTCAGCCACTACTGAAGGATGCACCCACACCCTGGTTTTTGCCTACACCAACATACAAGGATACACCAATACCCCAATTCTCCAACCACCACTGGAAGGAGGCTAAGACCTCCTTGCAGGCATGTCGCCTGGCCTAGCACCACCCTTCCACCCTTGTATGTATTTTTATCAAACATCCATATCTTCTTTGAAAATTTTCTATTGTTACTCTTCTTTGGTATCTGTCTTATGCTTCGGATGCATAGATATGGATGATAGAGACACTTTACTTACCTTTTGATCTTCTGTTTATATTTCCTTCAATAATCTCTTCATACCATACTCATGCCCATAATCTCTTCGTATATCTATTCAAACCATCACCTCTTCTAATATCTGTTAAATTATCTAATCAACTAGATTATATCTCTTTTATATTAATGATTTTTAATTAATTACTTAATTAAACTCTACGATATTCTTATGTATTTGAGATTCTTCCATTCGTAAGCTTGCTGGAATTATTATCTTTGGATACTGGCTTTCTTTTCTTTCAGAATTCATCATCTCTGGCTGTTGGGCATGTTTCTCTACCAAAACTCAAGCTTCACCTTCAATCTGCGAGATTCGTCTTTTAAAAAAACTTGGGATTCATTACCATGTGGACACTGCCCTTTCTGCAATTTCCTTTCCTCCTTCTGCTTTCCAGACTGGTCTTTCCACAATCTCCTTTCCACGTTGTAGAAGGTGAAAATCAGAAACTCAAGTTTCCAACATCCAAACCTTTGCACTTCCACTTTTCTTCACTGCAGAATACGGAAGTCGAAAAATTATATTTTCATGACTTCGGCTATTTTCTTTCCTCCTTTCCACTTTTTTGTACTAGCCTCTCTACATAGCTATTTCTGCACTCCAGAATGCAGAAGTCAGGAACTCAATTTTTCACGACTTCGACTTTTTTCTTTTCGTCTTTCCTCTTTCCGGACTGGCCTTTCCGCACTATGGAATACAGAATTGGGAAACTCAATTTTTCATGACTTTGAATTTTTTATTTTCTCCTTTTCGCACCCACACTTTCACTCCCAGACAGAAATCAGAAACTTCAACTTTTCATGATTTAGACTCTCTGCTTTTTGTAGTTTCACACCTGCACTTCTTTTCCAAATAGTCGTTCTGTTTCGGAACACTCCTCAGGAATTGATATTTGTACACTTGCGAAACTCTTCTTGAACTTATATCTTCTACGGATCTAGTATTGACCATTGATCTTTTGATCCAATGATCCCAGAGTCTCCTGCATGATTGAACTGGCGTACTTCATCCTGAGCTCTTTGCACGACTCCTTTGTCTTCAAAATACGGGCCCCTTCATCTTCAACATGTGGGATTCCGTCTCTACTAGCCTGCAGGCTTCCTCAATTGCCATCAATGCCAACCTATATTTCCATGTTTCCAACATTACTAACCATGTTCATTTGAAATGGATAAATATATTAAATATCCTGTAGAGACTGATCACCTCTAGAGTGAATTACTTTAGCATATAACTACATGGTCAGGGGTAATATATATTATCATCAATATGTGTGACAATTATTATGATTATAATATGATAACATCGATAAATAATAAATACACATGTGGACCATGAAGTAAATGATAAAGAGATAAGGATAGAGAGAGAAAGAATTTGAATTTCCTAAAGATAGCTAATTATGTTGCAGTCGTAAAGATTCAGTTAAATACGAATTCCTCAATCAATGCTTCATTTAAATCTTATGTGATTCAGTTAACTAAAATAAACTAACAATGGTCCATGCAAATGTTTTGCATGCACAACACTAAGGGAAAATCCCTGATGACACTTAATATAGTCTGTTAACTAAGTGATAAGCATTCAGTTAACTAAGAATATTCATGCAAAGTTAATAATAGTAAATAAGTGATTTCCATGGATGGAACTAAATGTGAACCACTAAAACTTTCAATTATGCCACTAAGTGAGTTGGAATGCATTCAACTGAATATTGATATTAGTTCAATTAATTTAACATTCATTTAAATACCTTGAATGAAGGGGGGGTGCATATCTTATGCATAGAGTAGAATACTAGGTGCTAACTTGGTACCAGTGAAGGAGGGGCAATAATGGTTTGCATGGAGGGAGTTTTGCTTATATCATGAGATTTTAATACTCCCAATTCATGCTCCCATTTTTATATTTTTTATGTTTATGCTCCTAGATAATTATTGATGTCTCCATTCATTATCTAATGCATGCTAGGGTTTGTGACTTGTTATTAAAGTGGTGGGAACTTGACAAGTTCATTATCAAACTATTAGTGGATCTCTCTTCTCTATCGATGAGGTGATATATATTATTGGTAAATATTCTAATGTTTTGTAAACCATTCCCTGCAAGTTTATCTATTATAGTCAAATAATTGCTTTGTTTCCCATCCTCTATATTTGAAGGGTTTCGCCAGGGTACATTTTGTCTCATAAGATTGAATGATTTATTGGCTGATTTTTTTATGAGATTTATATGTGCTGTGATTGAATGATAAAAGTTTTAAATTTCAAATATCTACATATTTGATCAAAATACTAACATGTATTATAGGATAGGTTAGAAAGGACCTTAGTTTTGTGCATCAAAATAAAGCCTACGTTATCTTGAGGAGTTGAGAAAAATCTAGGAGCCGTGACATCGATCTCCATCTGACTAGAACACCACCTTGAAGGTAATTTAAATTTCAACAAATGGAAGGTAAAAGTATTGGACATATTGGAGGAATATGACCTAGATGGGATCGTGTTGACAGTGGTGGAGGATCCCACATCCAAGAAGGACACATCATCTTCAAAAATAACCAATCTTTCTAGTTTGGAGTAGTAACAAAAGAAAATGATAATTATCAAACCATTTGATGGTCCTCCATCTACATGGTAGACATTCTTCGATGTAGTAAATGGCTGAGAACAAGAACCCAACTTTGATATAATTTGGCATGATTTCATTCAAGAAGAGCGGTGCATTTAGAGCAAGACAGTGTGCACTAAAAATGATAATATTTCCCTCACAGCAAGAATGAAGAAAGGGAGGAAACCTTCCACTCCAAATAATTTATTCAATGCAAAGAAGAAAGACCTGAATAAGGAGTTTGAAACATGAAATATTCAGTGCTTCCATTGTCAAAATAAGTGACACTTTGCATGAGAGTGCCATGCAAGGAAAAAGAATGAAGAAAGGGTTATGTTATCCCTAAAGTTGAACCTAGACTACTGGGGTTGAAGCTCAGAGAAATATTTTTCAAAAATAATTCAATAAAATCAAAATCAAGACTAAATTGGTATGTAATCAAAGATACAAGAAAATCATATAACCATTAAAGATCTGTATGACATAAAATATAATACAAAATTCAATAACAAGGAAAATACGAGCACGAATTTATGGAATGAATCTGACTCTGTCACTAAAGGTTTGAAAGATAAATGTATTTTATTACAAGAATCATGTATTGGATTGTATTTGACCACACACAAGATAAATCATAAAAAACACAATTCATAAAAATAAAAAATCAGCCAGTAACCATAATCATATCAAAGTAGAACCTATATTGAATATGTAGAGAGTTTCATGTCATACAGTATACAAAAATTGGATTCCCATCTCCAATTTCCACCCTTTCATATCTAGATACTACCTCTTATATACAAAACTTCAAAGTTTTTGAGATAGTTATCAGATCCTATTTCTATGGATCGAATTCTTTCAAAAATAGCAAAGTCGATCTTCTTAAAACAGTCTTAATACAAGTGTAATACAAAATAGAAGTAGAAAAAGACATTTGTCAAGCCCTAATCGCTTTCAAAATCCAACTATAATTCTAAGTCTAAAGACTCTTAGAAGCTTCTGCCAAGATATTTAAATCACTTAAAACATGGGATCTTTTTTGCAATCTGGAAAACTCAGCATCTTTGTTCTCCATTTGATTGTCTGCCTCCTTATCCTGAGTCTTCATGTGTTCAAACTACTTCTGGATGGTTCTCTTCTCTTTCAATATGTCTTTTGATTGAAAGTAACTTCTGATAATCTGCTTCTTTTTCCTCCAAATCCTCTCGTAACCCTTTATTTGCAGTCATTAACTTCTCATTAATATTCTGTAAAAACTTGGTTTTCTCCTTATATGCCTGCAAATATTTCTTGAGCTGGTTCAATTCTAGAGCTATTTCAATAGCTTCTTCTTTCATAAGAACCTCATCTTCTTATGGAAGCTTTGAGACTGAACAATATTCCGAACACACCTGTTTATTTGTGCAAAAGATTTCAGGTACAGACCCTGCAACTCCTTGAACATCAATGAAACTTTCATTATCTAAACAATATTGACCCTTGGATGTGTGTACAGTTTCCTCATAGAAAGAATTATTAACCATTACAATCTCTTCACAATCTTCATGCACTGATTCCGTTTCTGCCTGCAACTTACTCCTCATCCTAGTCCTAGGCTTCATACCAATGCTTTTTGATTTCAAAAGCTGAAATCGTTCTTCATTCTTTGAAGTTATATTCTTTAACATCATACTCAATGTTTTAGGGTCTTCATCTGTAACTGATACTTCAGGAAACAAGTTATTCTAGTTTGGTTCTTCTACAAAACCCTTTCCTTCTGCCGCAACATGCTCAGTTTTTTCTTCATGATTTCTTGTTTGCTAGTTCAATTCTTCTGTTACCCTTTTTCCCTTTTCTTTGGTATTTTCTTCAAACCCTAACTTTGACAGCAAAATTTCCCAAGTTCATCCTTCTCTATGCAATTGTGAAATCAACAACAATTTTATTAAACCCTGATGGTATACAGAATGAGCAGTATGTTCTGGATGGGCTTGAACCCATGTAACCATCTTTTGTAGGCTCTTCAATAGATAAAATGGGAGATTGAGTTTTAAGCTTCCATTGAGATGCATCAACAACCTTAAATGACATTTGAGGACCCTATCATAGCGACCTTCGCATGTAATATAATTTTGAACCATTTCCAAGGGAATTTGCCAATTTGGTTTTATCTTGCTCACATGAATACCATTCTTCCAGTCTAATTTCTCAAACCCTGGAATTAAGAACTCACCATAGTTTCCTTGAAAATATTGTTTCTTAAACCATCTTTCTCCCTGTGCTAGAACCCCTATTGCTTCTGCAATAGATTCTTCATTCACCATGATCTTCAAACTCTTGAGCTGAGCCACTCCATCTTTGTAATTTTTTATGAAGGACATAGTCACCTGTTTATGATAACCCTGCAACTTTTCACAGAAAGAAAACCAACCCGCATTTCTCATCAACTGGGCTGACCTTGGAAATTGCAATATCCATTGTGTATTATCAGGTTCTAGTCTGCAAATCAGGCCTCCTGGTCTTATTTTCACCACGATTTCTGAGTCTTCTTCTATTGTTACTTTTGACATTCTGCAAACTCTTCAAAATATAAACTTCACAGAGCTAATGGAATTCAAAAACAGTAATATGACAGGTTTTAGGGAAATATGGAATATCACTGTCAACTATCAATACTGTCAGCATTGGTACCATTACTCATTACGCCAAATGTGTCGATTTCATATGAAGAACATTTGTGAAATAAAATGAGTGACACGATGTATAAATCATTATTTAGACAGGATTTCCTTCAAGAAATAATAATGATGCTTTTAAACCATAGTACCAAGCCTATCAAATATATAATGCTTATCATGTGTTTGCATACATCCATATAGCATCGTTTCATTGTCACATTTTTTCAAGACAAATGATATTTATGAACAAAACCATTGATGCAATAGTTTAAAGAAATGATGCCAGTTTCTATAACCCAATTTATAATTGATCTTTTATAATACCTCTTGCTCTTAATACAAGTTCATGACTTTAGAAAAAAAATGATTTGAGCCTTTAATGGAAATCATAATAAAAAATATAAAAATTATGACACTCAAAGGTATAAAATAAAGTAAGATTAAAGAAATGAACTCAACATAAACAGAAAAAACTATAAAACCATAGGATAAAAATGAAAATATAACCATAGAGATAACATCTGGCTCTGACTGGGGACAAAGCTTTCCCTATGAAGCTTTGAGAACATGTTGACCTGTGCCTTCAGAAATATGTTAAAGTCATTTCTGTCTTATTGGGATGGAGTATTATTCAAAGAAAATGATATATACAGTGAATATGTACAATGATCCTCTGTCCCTCAATATGTGTGAAAATAATTTAGAAAACGTCCATTGATTGGACCTGCAATTTCTTCACCATTCAAATTTTGCAAAACAAAAGTATTGTTTCCCAAAATTTTGATCACTGTAAAAGGCCCTATCCATAAATTATCGAACTTTCCATGCTTACATTTTTCATCCTTTTGTGCATCCCACCTAAGAACAAGGTCACCTACTGCAAAAGCATCTTTTTTCACTTTCTTATCAAAGATTTCCTTCATCCTTTTTCTATGCATCTCAGCTGTATTTTCAATAGTTTCTCTCTCCTGTTGCAATTGAATTATCTGAAACATTCTTCTTCTTATATCATCAGGTTCTTCCTTTATTTCCTGCATAAATTTAATTACTGGAGTAACTAATTGAACAGGAAACACAACATCAACTCCATATACCAATTGAAAAGGGAATGTCCCAATTGACTTTTTAATAGTTACTCTATCAGCCCAAAGATCAAATTTTAATTTTGTATCCTGACTCCTTTTATTTTCAAATAACATTTTCTTGATACTATTCACAATATTTTTATTACTGGATTCTGCTAATCCATTACCCTGTGGGTAATATGGTGTGGACTATTTCAAGTTAATATTATTTTCTTCACAAAATTTCATCATCTTTTTTTATTTAAAAGCATGAGCATTATCAGTAATTAATTTCCTAGGGAATCCAAACCTGCTAAGGATATTTTCCTGAAGGAAATTGATTATGACTTGTTCAGTTTCTCTCCTTGTGGGGATTGCCTCCACCCACTTAGTGAAAAAATCAGTGGCAGTTAAAATCCATTTGTGCTGACCACTTGAAGGAGGATGAATTTCACCTATGAAATCTAAACCCCACTGCTGAAATGGACAATTTACTGTTATAGGTTTCAAAGGTAATGACTGAGTTTTATGCTTAACTGCAAACTTTTGACACTCCACAAATGATCTGAACTGATGATACACATATGAGAAAAGAGTAGGCCAATAATATCCTGCTCTTTGGATTTTAAAAGCAATTGATTTCCAATACTTGTTCCCACCACATACTTCACTGTGCAATTTAGAAGTAACAGCATCAACCTCTGATTTATCCAAACACTTCAACAATATTCCTCCAGGATCCTTCCATTACAAGATTTGATCTATTAATACACACTTCATTGCTTTAAGTTTTAATGATCTGCATTCATTCCTATTCAATTCTAGAGGACATTGTAAGTATAAAATAAAATATACAATGTTTTTATACCAATCAGACTCACCATACCTGCTATAAACATTCTGCTTACTGTATTCTGTTGCCATATATTGTTCTAAATGTTCTGCCATCAAATGAAGATTTAATACCTGACAATTTGATTTTGTGAGGAGCTTAGCTAATCCCTAGCCTTTCACCAATTTTGTTGGTTTAATATCCACATCATATTCCATAACCTTTGCTATCCATCTACCTCTTTTTCCCTCACTGTCAAGCTGTGCTAAAATCTCCTTGACTGTTGAACTTTGAACATATGCCAAAATATTGGAATGTAAAACATATATTATGAAAAAATTGAGAGCTTTAACTAATGCATATGCTTGTTTTTCCATTGTATTATATTTAAGCTCTGAATCTCTTAATGTTTTACTAAAAAGAAAAATTGGTTGTTCCAAACCATCTGAATTATTTTGCAATAACACAACAGCTATAGTATCTTCAGATGCAAATGAAAAAATTGCAAAATCCTTTGTATAATCTAGATCTATCAATACGGGTGCTTCTATTAATGCCTGATTTATGGCTTCAAATGATTGTTTATCCTGATTTGACCAATTAACTTCCTTATCCTTCTTGAGCATCTCAGTGATATGTTTGATAATTTCTACAAAATTAGGAATAAACCATCTTAAGAAATTGATTTTTCCAATGAAAGATTGAATCTCATTTTTATTTCTAGGAATACTGATTTTTAAGATGGCCTTTACTCTCTCTGGATATATTTTGATTCCTTCAGTAGAAACAATATGCCCTAACAACTTACCTTCTGTCATAGCAAAGTGAGACTTTTTTGGGTTTAATGATAAACCAAATTTTTGGCACTTAATAAAATTTTGTCTTAAATGTTTCAGATGATCTTCATCAGACTTAGAGAATACTATAATATCATCTTGGTATATTACTACAAATTTTTGATTCTCCCCCACAAAGGCTATATCCATATCCCTCTGAAAAGTGGCACCTATGTTCATAATCCCAAAAGGCATTTTATCATACATAAAAGTCCCCCATGGAGTTGTGAATGCTGTTTTTTCTCTATCTTTAGGCTGTACTGCAATCTAGTTATAACCAGAAAAACCATCAATCATTGAAATTCTATGAGATCCTACAACTCTTTGGAAAATCTGATTTATTTTCAGTAATGAATAATTATCTTTCAAACAATATTTGTTCAAGTTGCAGAAATCAACACAAATATTTATTTCTCCATTTTTCTTACGTACAGGAAAAAAATTTGCAATCCATGATGAATATCTCAAAGGTACAATAATTTTTTCATCTAGTAATTTATTTACCTCTTTTTCAATTACTGGCAGCAATGCTGGGTTAAGCCTTCTAAGTGTTTGTTTAAAAGGATTGGTATTTGGT
Source organism: Pseudotsuga menziesii (assembly GCA_001517045.1). Lineage (NCBI taxonomy): Eukaryota > Viridiplantae > Streptophyta > Pinopsida > Pinales > Pinaceae > Pseudotsuga > Pseudotsuga menziesii. The sequence goes on along the minus strand of LPNX010682711.1, from coordinate 125,402 downwards.
TTCAGAGGAATTTTATGCTAAATTATGCTAGTGTCATAAGTTCTTAAATGATGATATGACCAAGCAAAAATGTCCACAAATTCTTTCAGCAAACCAATATATTTTTTCTTTTCTTTCTCTGACAATGATTTTGACATTTTTATCATTTTAGGCTGATATTCAGAACCGGTGTTATAATCTATAACATTCTCCTCAGTGATCTGCAAGGTTGGCTTCAATAATGTATCATCCTTTGAAAACAACCTCTCAAGTGGAACAAGTCCCTTAGGAATGAAATTTCCTTTTAATTCAACAATCTTATGATTAGCTATCGAATCATTCCTACAAGGTTCACTTTACATTAATTCAAAATCATGTTCTTGATCAACTAAATCATTTTAAAATTCACCTACTAAATCCAAAAATTCTTTTATCTCCTGATCATCATGAAAAACTTTCCAGTGTTTGATGTCATCTGGAATAGAGGGTCTGTATCTCACATCAATTGGATATTTTAAATGTGTTACTTTTGGAACTTTAAAATAGGCTGCTACTAAGGCTAAGAAATCAGTTGTTTCATTATATTCTCTTGGAACAAAAGTTATATTGAAATCTATAAACAAATTTTCAATTAAATCCCAAGCCTCATTTCTATAAACTTTCAATAAATACTGCTTTACCTGGTAAACATCCTTTACTTGTTGAATCACTAATTCAGAGTCGCCAAACACAGCAAGCTCTTTAATAGCCAAGTATTTTTCTGCTCTTAATCCTAGAATCAAAGCCTCCTACTCAGCAATATTATTGGTTGTTTTAAATTCCAATTTGTACATAAGGGAAATGACCTCATCTCCAGTTGAAATCAATAACACTCCTGATCCTGCCCCCTCCTTACTTGATGCACCATCAAAATATAGCTGCCATAAACCATTTGGTTCTTCTTTCTTTATTTGAACTGGAATATCCTTATGTACTTGTAAAACTCCTTCAACTTCATCACTTAATTGTAACATACAAGAACCAAGATTCTCATCAATTGAACAGATTGGATGATTATTAGGGTGTTTACTATCACTTACCAAATATTCCATCAGTACTTCTCTATAAATTCTTATGAATTCTCCTCCAAATACTGGAATTGTAGCATATGAAAGATCTATTTGCAGAGTTCCTCCCACTTTCTTTGCCCAAGATCTAGACAGCAGCATACCAAATTTAGGAGAAATATCTGCTACAACTATATCCATCAATACACTCTTCATAGGTACTTGAGTTAAATTCACCACCAGATCTTTAATAACCCCAATACACTTCACTGCCCTAGAATCAAATGCATACAAATCATGATATGGTTTAGTAACACTCAAACCTAAAGCTTCCATGACTGCATTTGGCATGAGGTTATGTGAAGCTCTTGAATCTAGAAGACAATTATGTAGTAGTTGATCATGTATTGAAAGAGTTACATAAAATGGAGGGGGATATTCTAAATTATCATCAGGTTTATCAAAAAAAATTTACCCCACAGTGATAGTAGGTTTTTCATCTTGCAAATTAATTTCATCAGATGGGATAGTATTCACTACATTTTTGAAAGTTTTAAAAGTTGCTTCCCTGTAAGCTTTGTTCTTAATCAACTATGTTAAAGGAATACGGATTTTAACGTTATTAATTTCATGCTCTAAATTGAACCCGCCTATGACTTTATTCACCTCCTCAATACTTACCACTTCATCTTTTTTCTCTTTTACAATTTGTTTTTGATTTGAAGACATATTTTGTTTAATAGGATGAGCTTTCACAATATTTTTATCTTCTGCTACATGTTTTACCCTTGATCTAAGACCATATGATTTTTGTGGTATTTCTTGACAAATTTTAGGCATGGACATTTGATTTCTTCATAATGATCTAGTTTTGTAGCATAATGATAATCAGCTTTAGTCAAAAAATGAGAAGAAGAATCATCATAAAACTGACTAATGTTGTGTTCCTATTCTTCCAAATCATCCAACTCTCCTTGATCTATCTCATATGACTCATCATATCTCACATTATTATTTTGAAAAGGAGGCTGAATTCTCTGTTCTTCATTTTCTCACCTGTCCCTCTAAATATCATTATTTCGTCTTCCTCTTGGAAAAAACCTAGGAGTAAAAGGTCTTCTGAACTGATTTTGATTTCTTTCTCTTTCAGGTATAGGTTTGTTCTGATTTTTATTTCCCAACTCCAACCTATCAATCTTAACAGACAAATTTTTAATAATTTTACTCATTTCATCCATTTTATTGTTTGAAGATCTTCCTGTAGGATTGGATGTAATGATTTCCTTTTTACCTTTTTTGTCTACAGTTTGATATTATGTTTCCTCTTTGAGTTTGTTTGAAGCCAAAATATTATACTCTACTTCCAATGCTACATCTTGCATATTTTGAAGTGACATAGACTTTCTTTCCCTCAACAACAAAAAAAATCCATGATCAAATGAGTTTGCATAAGTTAACTTTGTTGATATCTCTTAGGGTTTTATTTTAGCTGGTATTCTACAGTAAATTTTATTGAACCTTTTAGAAAAATATCCCACAGCTTCATCCTTCTTTCTTTTCAATGATCCAAAATCTGTAATGTAGTATAAATAATCTTTAGTATCTCCCCATTGTCTCATGAATACCTCTTCTAAAGCATCTATACCATCTATAGAGTTTGGTGGTAATTCTCTACACCATTTTCTCACCTCACCATCTAAACTTTGAACAAAAACACTCATCCAAACATCTTCATTTTCAAAATTATGATTGTCTGCGTAACTCAGGTATGTGTTCCAGTGTTCTTCTATAGTAACATCTCCTTCACCATTAAATCTCGGAAGATATTTCTGGTAATGTCCTCTTGGGAGAGCATTGAGAGTTGGGAAAAACTAGTGGGGCATATCTTGCTGCTACCATAGCATCCATCTGATTTTGAGGGTGAGCCATTCTAGGGCTAGAAATATTTGAACTTGTATTAGACTGATTGGTGCTTGAATGTTGAGATGAAGGAGGCAAATTAATAGGATTTGGCTAATTCATTGGGATGGTCTTAACAAAAGGTATATGATTTGAAAACAAAGAAGAAGATTTTGTCTGCAATGCTTCAATTTCAACCTTCTCAGACAACAAAGGATTTGTGAAGACTTGGAAATTGTCAATTTGAGAAGGGGTAAATAGTAGATCTAATTCTTGTTTTCCTTTTTCTGAATGTGGATCAAAAGAAGGAACAGGGATAGATGAATATTCAGGAATCTCCAAGGCTGAAGGATGTTTAAATTTTTCTAATGAGGTAGAGGTTAACCTTCTCCTAGCCTCTTTTAATATCTATTCAGGATTTGAGACTCCTGGATTTAAAGGTGATGAGGGATTTCCTTGATTTCCTCTCTTTTTTGAAGCCACTGTAACTTTCTGTAGGTGACTGATGTAGTCTATAACAAGTCTCACTAATCTTGTTCACCTTCCAAAATGAGATACATAAGAATGTTGAATACCCAGGGAAGATGTCCTTTCGTTTCTCCTTCCCCAGCAATGGTACTAGAAGATATTATCCATAAATTTGAACCTAGACTACTAGGGTTCAAGCTCAGAGAAATAGTTTTAAAAAATAATTCAATAAAATCAAAATCAATACTAAATTGGTATGTAATCAAAGATACAGGAAAATCATATAACCATTAAATATCTGTATGACATAAAATATAATACAAAATTCAATAACAAGGAAAATACGAGCACGAATTTATGGAATGAATCTGACTCTATCACTAAACGTTTGAAATATAACTGTATTTTATTACAAGAATCATGAAGTGGATTGTATTCGACCACACACAGGATAAATCATAAAAAACACAATTCATAAAAATACAAAATCAACTCATAACCAATAATCATATCAAAGTAGAACCTGTATTAAAGATGCAGAGAGTTTCATGTCATACAGTATACAAAAATTGGATTCCCATCTCCGATTTCCACCCTTTCATATATAGCTACTACCTCTTATATACAAAACTTCTGATTTTTTGAGATAGTTATCATATCCTATTTCTATGGATCGAATTCTTTCAAAAATAGAAAAGTTAATCTTCTTAAAATAGTCTTAATACAAGTGTAATACAAAATAGAAGTAGAAACATACATCTATCAAGCCCTAATCACTTTCAAAAGCCAACTATCATTCTAATCCTAAAGACTCTTAGAAGCCTCTACCAAGACAGTTAGATCACTTAAAACCTGGGATCTTGTTTGCAATCTGGCAAACTCAACATCTTTGTTCTCCATTTGATTGTGTGCCTCCTTATTCTGAGTCTTCATGTGTTCGAACTGCTTCTTGATGGTTCTCTTCTCTTTCAAGATGTCTTTTGATATTGAAAGTAACTTTTGATAATCTACGTCTTTTTCCTCCAAATCCTCTTGTAGCCTTTTATTTGCAGTCATGAACTTCTCATTAATATTCTATAAAAACTTGGTTTGCTCCTTATATGTCTACAAAGATTTCTTAATCTGGTTCAATTCTGGAGCTATTTCAATAGCTTCTTCTTTCATAAGAACCTCATCTTCTTGTGGAAGCTTCGATACTGAATAATATTCCGAACACACATTTTTATTTGTGCAAAATATTTCAGGTATAGACCCTGCAACTCCTTGAACATCAATGAAATTTTCATTATCTAAACAATATTGACCCTTGGATGCATGTACAGTTTCCTCACTGAAATAATTATTAACCATTACAATCTCTTCATAGTCTTCATGCACTGATTCCATTTCTGCCTGCAACTTACTCCTTAGCCTAGTCCTAGGCTTCATACCAATGCTTTCTTATTTCAAAATTTGAACTCATTCTTCGTTCTTTGAAGTTATATTCTTTAACATCATACTCAATGTTTCAGGGTTTTCATCTATAACTGCTACTTCAGGAAACAAGTTATTCTGGTTTGGTTCTTCTACAAAACCCTTTCCTTCTACTGCAACAAACTCAGTTTGTTATTCATGATTTCTCATTTTCTGGTTCAAGTTTTCTGTTACCCTTTCTCCCTTTTCTTTGGTATTTTTATCAAACCCTAACTCTAGCAGCAAAATTTCCCAAGTTCATCCTTCTCTATGCATATGTGAAATCAGCAACAATTTTATTAAACCCCGATGGTATACAAAACGAGCAGTATGTTCTGGATGGGCTTGAACCTATGTAACCATCTTTTGCAGGTTATTCAATAGATAAAATGGGAGATTGAGTTTTAAGCTTCCATTGAGATGCATCAACAACCTTAAATGACATTTGAGGACCTTATCATAGCGACCTTTGCATGTAATACAATTTTGAACCATTTCCAAGGGAATTTGCCAATTGGGTTTTATCTTGCTCACATGAATACCATTCTCCCAGTCTAATTTCTCAAACCCTGGCATTAAGAACTCACCATAGTTTCCTTGAAAATCCTGTTTCTTAAACCATCTTTCTCCCTGTGCTGGAACCCCTATTGCTTCTGCAATAGATTCTTCATTCACCACGATATTCAAACTCTTAAGCTGAACCACTCCATCTTTGTAATTTTTTATGAAGGCCATAGTCACCTATGTATGATAACCTTGCAACTTTTCACAGAAAGAAAACCAACCCGCATTTCTCATCAACTGGGATGACCTTGGAAATTGCAATATCCATTGTGTATTATCAGGTTCCAGTCTGCAAATCAGGCCTCCTGGTCTTCTTTTCACCATGATTTCTGAGTCTTCTTCTATTTTTACTTTTGGCATTCTACAAAATCTTCAAAATATAAACTTCACAGAACTAATGGAATTCGAAAACAGTAATATGATAGGTTTTAGGGAAATATGGAATATCACTGTCAACTATCAATACTGTCAACATCAGTACCATTACTCATTACACCAAATGCCTTGATTTCATATGAAGAACATTTGTGAAAGCAAATGAGTGACACAATGTATAAAATCATTATTTAGACATGACTGCCTTCAAGAAATAATAATGATGCTTTTAAACCATAGTACCAAGCGTTTCTTATCATGTGTTTGCATATATCCATATAGCATCGTTTCATTCTCACATTTTTTCAAGACAAATGATATTTATGAATAAAACCATTGATGCAATAGTTTAAAGAATTCTGTGAGTTTCTATAACCCAATTTATAATTGATCTTTCATAAAACCTCTTTCTCTTAATACAAGTTCATGACTTTAGATAATAAATGATTTGAGCCTTCAAAGGAAATCATAATAAAAAATATAAAAATTATGACACTCAAAGGTATAAAATAAAGTAAGATTAAATAAATGAACTCAACTTAAACAAAAAAAACTATAAAACTCTAGGATAAAAATGAAAAAATAACCATAAAGATAACAGGTTCATGCATTAACCGCTATAGAAGGACGTGAACCTTCTCAAAATAAATCATTCGATGAAAAAGATAATCGAAAGGAGTAATTCCTTTGCTGAATAAAGAATTCACTCTATTGTGCATGGGATCCTTATTCCCCATGCATAGGCTCGCTACCAATTGCATAATTTTCATTTTTGCAAAGTTTAAATATTGCAGTGAATAAAGGACTCTCAGAATCTCCACAAGGAAGCAGAGATAAAGAGGGTGCCTGCAAAACAATAAAAGGCAAGTACATGTATTACTTATCATATGATGTTATAAAAATAATATTGAAAGAGTTTTCAATTTGTTTCATTACAGTCAAATAAATATGAATTCCTGGGATTTATATTTATGTTATAACATGTTGAGCATATGCATTGTTCTCTGTCTTTTATTGTCATGTTGTAGATCTTATGAAGTCCATATTATGAGATATGATATAGGACTGATATAAGGATGAATACTTCCTTCATAACACATGATATGTAGGGATTCATGATTGTTCATTAATGATGAACATAGGATTGCATGATTGTTCATAATATATCAGATATAGGGTTGCATGCTTACTTTACGAGATATGGATATGGGGAAGCATATTTATTTAAAAAATATATGAATATTAGATTTATACAGGATTGATAATGGGATGCAAAATATTACATGAAATATGAATGGGTTTATGCCGAAACATTGATTTAATATGTGTACATAACTGTGTGAACCATTGTTAGTATGGTGAATTTTTTCATGCGATTACATTTCTTGATTATGTAATGTTATTAACTATGAAAATAATATTTCTTGTAGGGAAAAACCATATTCCCTGACCTACAAGTAAAGAATGACATGAATGCGGATTCATTCCAATGGATGATATTGAAACATAGCATATCAAGAGGTTTGTATGATTCTTAAGAACAATTTAGATTAGAAGCCCTAATATTATTCTTAGAGATGTGAATATTCTTGAACATAATTAAATTATCTTATTTATATTCATGTGTCAAGAAGAGATTTATACATAGATGGTCATAGAGTATTCGTTATGGAGGACCCAAATTACGATTCTCACATTTTGATGGTGAGAAGGAGAAGTTATATTCACTATCTCTTGAAGAACTAATGAAACTCATTGATGTATATTCTATTAAGAGGAGACCGATATTATGCTCATATTCAAATGAAAGATGAGAATTGTATTCAACAAAAATGTTATGATTCTTGATATTAGAAGTGTGGAAGTCACAAGATAAGATTCTCCTTAGTTAATAAAAATATCCATTAGAGATCCTAAAGAGTTTCAGGATGATGCACTGTAAGTCCATGGCCACACATATGAATATGAATTTGATTCTTAGTTCAGATTTTGAGGATCTCAAATTGAGTTGAGATGTTTCTGGTTAGTTCCAAGTCTACATGTATTCTTTACAGTCAATAAATACATGGACATGTACAAAAAATAATGTGATGAGGTACTTACTTGCTACAAGTGAATGTAGACTCAAATATGTCTCGAACGATGAAATAAAGTTTTCAAAGATGTATGGTTTTTTAACTAATGCAATGATTGAGGAAGATCACATATGTTTATCTAGATAGAGCATGTTATAAAGAAGTAAATATTAATGAGGTTCCTAGTCAGTGATATCTAAGACATGGTACATACCCACAAATAACAACATTTCCAGCATTCTTACTAAGACTATGTCAGTGACAGGATTGGTTTTAGAACAAGAAAGACTCTAGTTGAAGAGACGGTGTTGATGTTTTTCACAGAAAGAAACAATTAAATACTTACCAGTTAGTCATGATACATGACCCATATTGCATGGGGTTCATTATATCTTGTGGAAAGAATCCACATGAGAAGATACATAGTCAAAGTCTCGAAGACTATTGATACTCAACAAGATTTATAGCATGGATTTTCAAAGAATAGTTAAACTCACAGAGAGGTAGTTGGGGTCCTGTGGTAAAAAGAGAAAAATATGGAATCACTATGAAAGTGATCAAGCCTTGAAGAACATTACAAATAATTCCAATATCAAAATGATGTTCTCTAGATAACAAAATATTCGAGAAGTCAAAAAATGTTGAAGATTGAAAGAAAAGATGATACTTTATCTCTGCATGATATTATACATTTTGATATGGGTTGTTGTATATGATGGATATGAAATCCATAGGAATTTTCTAGTTTAGGGGAACTACATTTTGGATCTGATCCAAATAATTCTACTATGTATAAGTATTTGGTTGTTCTGTTAAAGTACTTAGCATACTTGTTGTATTCTATGCTTGTTACTATGCATATGTTAGAGTACGTTTGATGTACATTATAATAGCTTTTTTATTGTAATTGATACATGGTAGAACTATTATTCTATCCAGATATTGTTTTATCCTGTGATAAGTGATTTATATGGAATATATTACTACAAAAGGTAGTGTATTGACCACATAGAATATGGTGAGAAGGTAGTAAACACATTTTCAATGTAGACTAGTTGCACCTAGTTTTCCTACTGTGACTCAACCTGATTTTGGAGCCACTATACCTTGGTTGTTTGGTGCTCCATATGACTTTATTTATTATATTTCAAAGCCTCATAACCTCTATTATAGAATTAGAAAGGTTTCACATAAGTTTGGAAAGAAGTTTTATGATTGGGTTCACCATTATGAAGCTACACTAGAAATCGAGCCTACCGATTTCATTGATGTTATTTGGTTAGGAGATGATTGCATGGATCTCTTTTCTATATCTGATTTTATGTTCAGATGTGATATTTTATGCTGTCACATAAATAAGCATTAGTATGATGCTCCTTCATCACCATAAAATAATATTCAAGGGTTTTATCCTCATGTTTTTTGTCTACACAACATTGGAAAACTAATACATGATCAAGGAATCTACAATAAATCCACAAAGTTTTTCACCAAGAAGTAGTACATTCAGATTATTCAATGGAAGAACAAGACAGACTAAAGATATTTATTTAAATTTCATGCTATGTCCATTTTTTAGGAAGGATTTTCCCCATGTGGTTTTGCCTTTTTCCTCATTTTACATGGACAAATAATTATTTAGATTTAGATTGTATGGGTTCCCTTTTAGCCTTAGTTTCTAGGGAATAGGTTGTCTAAAGTTAGAATTATTATTAATACTCCCTCTGAACACATAGTCTATTTTTTCATTTCCCTAGCTTACGAGGTCTTCATAACTTCACTAGTGCATGGGAGACACATATAATGTACACCTACCACTAAATGTGCCTGTCTGCATGAGTTGAGTTTTGGTTCTCCATCAATGAATCCCTATAATTTAGGAACCCACTGTAGTGTCTAGCAGTTGACTGTAGTACATATTATGTTATGTTCAGTTATGCTCTAATCCACATCAATTAGTGTTAGAATAATCAACCGATAGATAGCTACCTTATACATTAATTAATCCAATTTTTTTCTTATTTGCCTAGTTTCCATATTCCACCTTATGCAAGTTGTCCTCCACACATCCAAAGTGCTCAAAATTACTAAATTTCAGTCATGGAGCACTTGGGAAACCACTTGGAATCAAATCTGTTTTATTCCTAGCCTTCCTAGTGCATGTCTTCTTTTTCTACTTTTTCTGAGTTTTAAGGCAATTGGGAAAGTTTGACTAGGTGAAGTTAACTTGCTTTTTGTCCTCATCATCCTCCACCCTTTTCTCCTAAGAAAATCATGTATGATTTTTCCAATTCGTGAGCTCCTAGACAGATTTGGAAACTGCTTTATGCACCTATGGGGGATTTGCTTAGATTTAGTAATCCTGCTTTTGACCAAATTCGAATGGAATCCTTATACATTAGAATATCTCATGTAATTATTTATTGTGGCATCCTATTACTTCACAGGGTTAGCTATTGTACACTTATTCAATACAGATTAGTGTTCTGCTCCATATTCAGTCTCCTTTGTGAGTAATTTGCATGTGTAATTAGCAATTTTTGTGAGTGTAATTGTTCTAACACCTGGGTTCAATTTCCACATGGTATCAGAGCCTTTGTAGATTGATTTCTCTCCTTCCAATTTGTTATCGCAGGTTCGACATCATTGACTGGGAGCATTTTGCTGACTGAAGGGACAATTTCTGAGCTATGGATCAATCTCAGAAGATCATCTTGACTCCATTTAAATTATTTGAATGGAAAGCAGAGATGTAGATATTGTTGAGAGTGAATGGCCTCTACAAAGTGACTATGGAAACATAATTAGAGCCCAATGCATCTGTAAAGAATATTAAATGGAACAACAGGAGGGATGAGGCCTATGGTCTCCTATGTCTGAGCATATCTAAAGACCTCCTTTTCCATATTGATGGATTAACATCACCAAATGAAGTATGGGAGAAGCTTGTTGAGCTTTTTGGTAAGACAGATGAGATGAGGGGACATCAAATTGAAAATGAATTGATCTCCCTGATTCCCAATAGCTTTGAATCCATGCAACTCTATTTTTCCAAGTTCAAAGCCCTTGTTTTGCAGCTAAAATAATGTGGGATCGAAAAGAAGGATGAGAAACTGGTTTTGGCCATAGTCTCAAATCTTGGCCCTGACTATTCAATGTCGTTTTTGACCTTCTATGCCACAAAGTTGATAGCTTGAGCCTGGAAAATGCCTAGCCTTATAGATTTCATGGAATCTCTCACACAAGAACAAGATAAATTGGTGATGATGGGCACCATCAAACCTTCCAAAGACCAAGCTCTGGTTGCTGGAGATTCAAGGGTGGATTCAAAATTCAATAATAAAGCTAAGAAGCCACCTGAGAAAAAGAGAGACAATAAAAAGTCTCCAGAGGAGCCTCAAGGTTCTAAGAAGAACCCCCAGAAGAAGAAGAACAAAGGAGAAATGATCAAGTGCGCATACTGCAATAAGGGGAATCATTCTGAAAGATCCTGCATGAAGAAGCAAATAGACATGCTAACCCAACTGCTGGAGAAGAATGGCATCTCCCTTCCAGACAGCTCAAAGAAGAGGGAAGGAGGATCAAATTCAGAAGATAGAGAGAGAGTTCATGCATTGGTTGTTGGCACATCAAGATCACCAGTAGTTTCATCATTGATTCTGGAGCTTCAAGACATATGGTTTTGACCAAGGAGGCATTCACCTCACTTGACATGCCAAAAGGTCCACCAATTGTACTGGGAGATGAATCTCTCACTGAATGTTTGGGAAAAGGGAGGATTGATCTTGACCATGGTAAGTTCAACAATGTATTGTATGTTCCAGGTATTGCCTCTAACCTCTTATCAGTGTATCAGATGACCCACACAGGGTATCCAAAGAAGTTCATATTCTCCCCTAATGAAGTTGAGATCACAGAGATCTCAAGTGGTAAAGTCATTGCAAAAGGAGTTGCAAATCACACTTCGAAGGTATACATGTTCTCACACTTCCTACCCTACTCAAACCCCTTTACTCTTCTGATGCATGCTAATGAGGCAAGCAAGCTTTGGCATGAAATTTTTGGCCACCTAAATTACAAGTATCATTCTAATCTTAGTGAAAAATAAATGGTCATAGGCTTACCAAAGATTAAGTTTTACAAAGGAGTCTGTCAAGGTTGCATCTTAGGAAAACACCCAAAGCATAAATTTGAGAAAGCTAGTCATGAGCGAACCTCTGCACCTCTTGAGTTGATCCATAGTGATGTTGCTGGCCCATTTCCTCATATGTCAATGAGTCAGGTCAAATGTGCATTGACATTCATAGATGAATTTTCCAGGTATTGTTGGGTTTACTTCCTGAAACACAAGTATGAAGTTTATGGCCTCTTCAAAGTCTTTAAGGCTTTGGTTGAAAACCAGTCTGGGAGGAAACTCAAGGTCGCCAGATATGACAATGATGGTGAGTATTTCAATTCCAAGTTCATTCAAAATTGTGTAGATGCAGATATTCAGATGCATCATTCTATCCCTTACACACCACAACAGAATGGTGTTGCTGAGAGGAAGAACAGATCACTGAAAGAGATGGCAACCTGCATGATGGAGGCTAAGAATTTTCCACCAAAGTTTTGGGCTGAAGCTATAAAATGTGCAGAATATATCTAGAATAGGGTTCCTCATAAATGTATTCATGGTATGACTCCTTTCAAAGCATGGAGTGGGCACAAGCCAGATGTGACCCATTTCAGGATTTTTGGCTCAAGGGCTTGGGCTAGAATTTCAACAGAAAAGAGGAAGGCTTTGCAGCCCCAAAGCCAAGAGTGTCTATTTTTTGGGTAATTTGAAGATTCAAAATGGTACAAGCTGATAAATTTGAGCACAAACAAATCCTTCATGGAAAGGTGTGTTCAGTTCCAAGAAGAGCCCCTAGCAGCAGTGGAAGTTGGAGAATCCTCTTCACCACCAGAACCTTTGAAGGTAAGTGAAGAGATAGTTGAACTTGCTGATTCTGATATGTCTGATAATTATGATTTAATTGCATATCCTAATATTCCTACAAGACCAAAATGGGCAGCAAATACCATTCATGCAGCTGGAGAACTAGTTGGAAATCCTAATGATCCTAGGAGGACTAGATCTCAGTTTGAGAGTGCTCTATGCATGAAAGATCCTATGTTTGCAGAGAAATGCTATCTGATGGTTGAATCAGACCCAAAGACATATGAATATGCAGCAAATGATCCAAGATAGAAAACAGTCATGAAAGAAGAGTTCATCTCACTCCAGAAGAACAACACTTGGGAGCTGGTTGATCTTCCCCCAGGGAGGAAGCTAGTTCAGTGTAAGTGGGTTTACAAAACCAAATTTTCTGCTGATGGTTCACCTCTAAAATAAAAGGGCTACTCATAGGTACATGGCATATACTACAATGAGACCTTTGCACCAATGGCAAAGATGGACTCCATCAGGTTAGCCTTAGCCATTGCAACTTCAAAGCAATGGGAGGTACATCACATGGATGTGAACTGTGCTTTCCTAAATGGAGATCTCACTGAAGAGATTTAAATGCAGCAGCCTCAAGGATTTCCTACTAATCCATATCTTGTGTGCAGGATAAAGAAGTCATTGTATGGGCTTAAGCAAGCCCCCAGGGCTTGGTATGCCAAGATTGATAGCTTTCTGCTATCACTAAATTTTGTTCGATGCAAGTCAGATCCAAATGGCTATTTGAAGCTGATTCATGGTTCATTAATGATCATTGTTTTGTATGTTGATGACCTTATCATTACAGGAAGCTCAAAGGATGAAATTGCCTTCTTGAAGGATGCAATGAACCATGCCTTCTCAATGACTGATTTGGGCTTATTGAGCCAATTCTTGGGGCTCGAGATTGCTCAAACAAAAGATGGAATCAAAGTACATCAGTCCAAGTGTGCCTTGGATTTGCTGAACAGATTCAACATGAAGGATTCCAAGCCAAGCAAGACTCCTTTCCTTTCAGGAGTTAAGCTTGAAGAAGCGCATTCTTCACCTATGGTAAACAATACACTGTATAGGCAATTGATTGGATGTTTGCTGTATATTACACATACTCAACCTGATATTTCTTATGCAGTAAGTGTGGATTCAAGATACATGGATCAGCCTCATGAGTTCCATTGGAGAGCATCCAAAAGGATCCTTAACTTTGTTCAGGGAACAAGGACTCATGGGATCTTCTACAAAGCTAAATCTGATCTTGATTTGATTGGGTTCACTGACAGTGATTGGGCAAGTGACAACACTGATCAAAATTCAACATCAGGATATGTGTTCATGCTTGCTGAAGGGCCAATCAGCTGGTCAAGCAAGAAATAGAGTGCCATTGCACTCTCATCTAAAGAAGTAGAGTACAGAGAAGTTGTAAATGTAGCAACTCAATGTTTATGGTTGCAGGGGTTACTTGGTGAGTGTGGATTTGAATAAGAATACTCAAATAATATCTATTGTGATAATCAGAGTACCATTTGAATATGCAATGATCCAGTTCAGAAACAGAGAACCAAACACATTGAGATCCATATGCACTACATCAAACAGCTTGTGCATGATGGCACCATTCACCTACTCTTATGTTCATCTTCAGAACAAGTAGCAGATATCTTCACCAAAGTTTTTTGTGAGAAGACATTCATCAATATCAAATCACTGCTGGGGATTGCTGATCATGCTGTGAAGCATGAGTGATGACAAGATTTTCAAATTTTGTTTTACTGTCCATGTTTAAGGGAGGATTTTTCCCACTGGGTTTTTTACTCTTTCCTTGGTTAAATGGACATCCAGTATGTAAAGGGTGACTAATCCTTGTTTCTAGGCCCTATAATTTTCTGATATTTTACTCATAAGTCAGGCTTAAGGGGGGGTGTTAGAATAATCAACCCATAGTTAGCTACCTTAGACATTAATTAATCCAATTTTTGTCTTATTTTCCTAGTTTCCATATTCCACCTTATGCAAGTTGTCCTCCACACATCCAAAGTGGTCAAACTTGATAAATTTGAGTCATGGATTGCTTGGGAAACCACTTGGAATCAAATCTGATTTATTCCTGTCCTTCCTAGCGCATGTCTACTTTTTCTGCTTTATTGCCTGCTTTTTCTGAGTTTTAAGGCAATTGGGAAAGTTTGACTAGGTGAAGTTAACTTGTTTTTTGTCCTCATCATCCTCCACCCTTTTATCCTAAGAAAAGCATGTATGATTTTTCCTTCCATCATCTATTATATTTCCTAATTTATTTTTCCAATTCGTGGGCTCCTAGACAGATTTGGAAACTGCTTTATACACCTATGGGGGATTTGCTTAGATTTAGTAAGCCTGCTTTTGACCAAATTCGAATGGCATCATTATGCATTCAAATATCTCATGTAATTATTTATTGTGGTATCCTATGACTTCACAGTGTTGGCTATTGTACACTTATTCAATACAGATTAGTGTTCTGCTCCATATTCAGTCTCCTTTGTGAGTAATTTGCATGTGTAATTGGCAATTTTTGTGAGTGTAATTATTCTAACACCTGGGTTCAATTTCCACAATTAGTTCACTCTTAGTCTCTATAGCATCAATTTGCATGATTTAAGAGAGTATGGGCACATTTTTTCACCTACCCTCTTTAGTTAACTAGTTGTGAACTATTTTAGGGATCTAGAGTTGTATTGGTTAGCTCTAGTGGCAATTTTCCCAAACTAAGTTAGCTCCCGAGTCAGTCTAGGTTGGTAGATTTGACTACCTCTTTAGGTATTCGAATTATCCTTGATGTTGTATTATATATTCACCCATAATGATAAATAATATTTTATGGAATATATATCCTATTGTTCTTCAACTCATTGTGTAATAGAAATTATTCTTCTTCTCTATATTTCTCTTGTGCAATCTATGTGAAGACTGTTTCACTCCCACGATCTGCATGTCGGAATCCAATATAGAGAAACTACATTTTGGATCAGATCCCGACGATGCAACTATATATAAGTATTTGGTTGGTGAAATAAAGTACTTAGCATACCAGTTGTATTATATGCTTATTACTAAGAATATGTTAGAATACCTTTAAGGTACATTAGAATAGGTTCTTTATTACAATTTATACATGGTATAAATATTGTGCTATCCAATTATTTTTTTATCCTTATATAAGTGATGTATATTATGTCTAGTACTAAAAAAGGTAGTGTATTGCAGATAATACTTCAAAATAAATATGTATGTTGGAGGGTACTACAAAAGCAAATATGTTTTCGAGATAGTAATATCAGCTAGGAAGAAGTAGTTAAGAAAGTTACTTGTGATGATTGGAGATCATGTCCATACTGTGATGGTTGGAGAGAGTTACCATACTTATGATGACTAAGAGCTTGACCATACTTTGTATGTGTATCCGATCAACTATTTGTATGTAATCGAGCTATGTATACAATTTGATATTTGTTATGATAAAACACATTGAGAGTAAGTTTTACTTCATTGGAAGGCATGGTCATGTAAATTAAAATTTCAGTACATAGCTACTGATGAGACTACTTTAAATGTCTGAACAAGCCACCGTCAGTGACGAATTTGAGATACTTCCAAGATAAGCTTGGTATGGTAGAAAATTCTTGATAAATAAGAGAATGTCTCCCTCACTGAGAAGGAGCGTTGATTGTATGACATTATGAGTAATTCTCTAAAATTGTGTTGTATCAAGTTAGGAATTGTGTTGCATTAAGTCCTATATATATCCTCACGTGTTGAGGTGTGATTCTAGTACTGTGATCTTATGTTGCATCAAGATTGAGGTCTTGTGTTGTATCAAGACTATAGACTTGCATTGTATCAACTCTAGACTTGTGTTGTATGAATTCAATGATTCTCGTAGACGATATGCTATGAGATGGATCTACTTAACTAGAGATGGTCTTGTGTTGTATATGTTGAATATTGTAACTTCAAAGGATATTCTAAATGTATTTTACTGATGTACCCCAAGGGAGATGTTATTCTTCCTCCAGTGAGGTGTTACTATTGTGTTTGGTCATCATCGAGTCATGAGGTAAATCCTCCATTGTAATTCGGTTGATTAGTACCCTAATGAATAATATAATATATTGTTTTTATTCTTCCGAGGTGAAGTCCGCCCAAGCAATTTAGTGGGGTCGGCTTGTTTAGGGTAAAATTCAGTTGGCTCAATGTGTATAAATAGAAGAGTTGTCATTCTTATTTAGACACACAGACACTCACTTGAGTAGCACATATGAAAGAGAGAGAGAACAATAAGGAGGATAATAAGTGTTTTGGGGTTATATATTATGCATCTTATACAGAGGAAGTTTTGGTGGGTTTTCTTCCCCTTAAGGGTTTACTAGGATAAATACCGTGTCTATCTTGTGATTGTGTTTCTATCGGTGACTATGTATATGATATTGATGTGAAGTTGAAATGAAAAATAATGATATCTAGTCTAGCATATGAAATCTTAACATAGTATCAGAGCTAGCCTGATTATGACAACTTTCATATGGTGAAACTCCCTCTCCTTCCTCTTCGGAAGAAATTAGGGTTTCAGAAAAATTTGGAGTTTTGGATATCTACTTGCATAGAAATTTGCGCCTTCAATAAGCGCATATATTGATCCCAAGATCAAAATTTTTGGATGGTTGAATCTCTGGGAAATCCAAACCCTAGTTTGGTAGTGATCCAGAAAACTGCGGTGAACCAAAGCCATAAATTCTGCAGTGCTGCAACCTCACAAGTAGGATTTGAAGGGTGAATATTTGGCATCTCCATAAAGTAGTTGGACCAACAAATTCACCTCATTCAAGCACATCTATTGGTAAGGTAATATTTCCATTTTGAATATTTCAATTTTTTCTGACCTACTAGATAGGATGGCCCCAAGCACTAAGCTTGAGGACAAGTTGGAATACCTAGAAAACTTCCTAGCATGGAAGTACATGATTGGTATAATTCTTAGAGAGAATGTGCTTGAGAAGTACAAACAGGATGAAATTATAGAACCAATAGAAGTTGAAGCTAAGGATAAGCATGAACAATACATAGTCAAAGCAATGCGGATCATTGCCGACACTATTAAGGATCACTTGATCCCTCAAGTGTAATATAAGAAGACACCAAAGAATATATATGATGCTCTTTCTAGAATATATTAAGGAAGTAACATAAAAATAAAAGATGAATCTGAGAGCTCAACTGAAGGGCACGAAAATGAACAAAGGAGAAACAATTCAAGATTACCTCACAAGGGTCTCCCAGTTCAGACAAAACTAAGTGCTATTGGAGACACACTTGATGAGGATGAACTCGTTATGACTTCTCTCAATGGTCTCACTATACCTTGGGACTCAGTCATATAGAATCTATGTGCCAGAAAAGAAAGTATTAAGTTTGACATAGTATGGAAAGACTGCATTCAAGAATAAGCTAGAGTATCCAACAGAGATGCTCTACTCAAAGAATATGACTAGGATCTAGACACCCATACTAAAGAAAGGAAACAGTCTAACTTCAAGAAGAGTAATAAAAAATCTCTCAAGAAGGAGTTTCAAAATAAGAAGAATGATTACTCAAAGTATCAATTCTACAATTGTCATAAGATAGGAAACCCAGCTAGAGAATGTCGATCACCAAAGAATAACAACAAAAACAAGAGACATCATGCTCATCTAGCTGAAGATAAGGATGAAGAAGAAAGACCTCTAAACAGACTAACAAAATAAGAATATGTACTATTATGTGCACTCTTTGGGTCTATAACACCTGGAGAAGACACATGGCTTATTGATAGTGGTGCCTCAAAGCATATGACAAGGAATAAGAAAAATATGTCAAGACTTGAAGAAAAGAGATGTCCCCAGAAAGTATCATTGGTATATGACTATCAATATCCTATCAAAGGTATTGGTGAATCAAGCTACAAGCTTGAATTTGGGACTTCCATGAAGATCAAGGAAGTGTTGTATGTAGCAGGTTTGAGAAAGAACTTAATTTCCATCTCAGATCTAAATAAGAAAGAATATAGATTTTATTTTATAGATGGACAAGTATTGATGTGGTCCAAAGGAAATACACTTGAATATGTTGTGGTCATTGGAGAAGAATAAGAAGGAATGTATAAACTCAAAGAACATCCAGAGACAACCCTTCTCCATGAGACTTCCATCTCAAGTGAATTGTGGCATAAGAGGATTGATCACATCAATTAAAAAGCACTGCCCTATGTGAGCAAGGTGGTAACAAGGTTATCATATCTGAATATTGATCATGAGGATACTTGCAAGGGATGTGAAATTGGAAAGAAAATCAAGAATCCCTTTCTAAAAAGTGAAAAAAATACTAAATGTACATTATAACTAATTCATTATGATGTATGTGGTCCTATGCCCTCCATATCCTTAAGTGGTGTTGATGTATTTGTAACTTTAGAATGTATTCATCCGTATATCTCTAGTATTGTACCCCTATGCTTATTCTGGGATGTGTCTATAATGTAATTGATTCATGTCATGCCTCGATGTTCCAATAGAAAAGTTTCTATAATGTAAACAAGTCATGTCAAGTAATTGTGGGTAACCCTCCTATTGGTCAAGGGTTAAAGTCCCCATAGTTGTGGGGGCCTAGGGTTATTAGACTATCCTAGAGAAGATGACCCTAGGTGAGTCATTGTAAGTCGAGGAAACCTGAGAAGAAGAAATTGTGCAGCTACAAAAGTTAGGGCTTCTTAATTTTTGGGTATATTTCCACAATCCATCATAAAACGTATGCTAGGATTACTCTCCATTGAAGGGCGCATCTTTTTGTCGAAGCGGAATTCGACTACGAGCATTTTCAGTTTTGGTGCAGGAAATTAGGGATTTCTACAAAAGAGGAATTTTTGAGTGAGCCTAACATAGGATTTCTATCCTCATCAAAATCAAATTTTATAGACCTGGATCAATATTTTTTGTTGGGTGAAACTACGGGAAAGTCAAACCCTATTTTGACCCCGAGCTAGAAAAACCCTAAATACTAAACATGCTAAGTTTTGGTACATTCACTATATCCCGCGCTTGGAGAAGGATAAAGAGCTGAAAATTTCAGAGGATGATGATAAAATATTTATTTACATTGTATCCAAAATTCAGCCTCATATTCACTGTATTCTGGGAGATATGATCCCTCCAAGTAAGGGTTCCAGCCTCTTCCATAATTCATCCATAAACAGGACACCTGGGGATAATTGCTATATATTGGGATACAAAGGTCCAAATGAAATTTATGAAGATGTTATATAAAAGGCATGGAATTTAAGTTATATGGTCTAATATTCAGACTCATAAGATGAACTAGTGACACGTGGAATTCCGTACAACTTCGTTGTTCTGAACAGTCCTGTAACAAGTCACCTTGGGAAAACAATCATAAGTCCCAATTGCTGAAACCAATTATGATGAAACCTATGGGGTTGGATCAGGGACATGCGAGGATACCTCAGTGATAAGTTTTAGACATATAAGAATAGTAATTTTGGATATATCACAGAAATAGTGACAGACATTTCTGTAGAAGAAATTGGAAAACTAGGGCTTCCTGTTCAGGGAGCTTCCCTCCAATGCTTTCAGAAAATTAGTACATTGGACAGCTCCATTTGAATAGATATATATTTATATACAATTATATATGAAATATTCCAAATTTTGAAAATTACGGTTTCTCTGATAAACCCTAGATCAGCTAGCTCCAGAACCAGGACGGACACCTCAAATTAGTAAGATCTAATCTTTTGCTATTTTCATTTGTGGTTATCATTTCAAAGTGATCTATCACATCAACTTGATGATAATATTGGTGAAGTTGACAACTTCCAAGCATGGAAGCATATGATCTCCCTAAAGAAAATGAATTGGACAACTACACAAGTAGAGAGGTTCCAGTTCCAGAGGGAGATGAGGCTAGAATCCTTACACAAGAAGAACTTGGTCAAGGCCAAGAAGATCATTGCTGATTCAATCACATATCAGCTTGTACCACAAGTGTCTTTCCTAAAGACACCGAATATTTTTTATTCCTCAACCAAGATATTTGAAGGGAAGAACATAAATTGGAATATGACCTTAAGAAACCAGTTGAATAATGTGAAGATCCAGAATGCAAAGACCATACAATCATACTTTACGAGGGTTTCTCAAATCAGAGAACAACTTGAAGTGGTAGAAGAAGAAGTGGTGGTAACCATCTTGAATGGTCTCCCAGGATCATGGGATTCATTCATTTGAGGAATGTGTGCCAGAATAAAGTGATTACTTTCAGTAGACTCTGGGAAGAAGAAGAAGCTCGACTCATAATAAGAGAAGAGAAGATGGGAGCATCTCTCACCATCGAAAGAAGATCCCTCAAGTGATGAGGAATATGAAGAACTCAACTCTTGAAGAACCTTTTATCCATCTTAGCATTTGGATAAGAAATGATGCTATAATGAATGAAGAATACGATGAAGCTGAAGGCTCAAGAAGGAGTCTACCCACAAAACAAATAAAGATAAGTATTCAATTGTCATTTCATGATATTGTTTTTCGTTATGCATTTGTTTATATTTAGTTAATGTATTATGCATGATAGAATGTCTGCATTAATGAAAGTATAATAATAATATGCATGTGATGGGTAAGTAGCTCATGGTTCTATACAACTCTCCATTGCTACTTATCTAGAATGAAACCTCTTTGCTGACATATTGGATTAGTGCACAATCTCAATGTTGTCCTGGTAGAGATGGAAGGCATATAGAAAGCTTCCGTGAGATATGGATGGATGTTGTATTGGCTAAAGTAGTTGCATGATCATATATTTATGCATAAGAATTTTTCATTATGAATATACCTTATGAAATTTTCTTACCATACAACTGCATTTGACTTGTAGGAAAGATTGCATACATAATCACCTACAAGCAAAGAATGATGAGACTTGTTCAGAAGAACAAGTGACGACAGTTCAAGATGAAGAATAATATGGCAAATGCAACGGAATCATGAAGAAGTAACCAAGAATAAAGGGAAGACCGGTTCAAGAATAATTATGTCTAGGATGCAATATCGATACTGAAGAGAAACTCACAGTTCCATCATGCAGTAGATGGAAACATCATGGGATACAAGGTATGATTTGTAGCATGAGGCATAGACTACAAAGAGACATTTGCAGCCACTAGAAATACACATGATAGGAAGAATCATGTGTGAAAATGAAAGAAGGCCTTGTACAAGCTCAGAAGACACCCATGGGATAACACATACATGAGGAGCTTGATGAATACCTGAACCTTTGCTACAAGGTTGAAGATGAAAGTCTATAGAGGATGACAAGCTCACAGTTGGGTGCAAAAAGAACTTTTGAAAAAGTTCAAGATAGAGGATCTTGGTATCCAATGATCCTAGATGGATACATAGAATATTAGTAGTAGAGGAAGCTACTTGTCACTCCGGTATAGAATGTTTCAGTGCATAGAGTATGAAAGACAGAGGGAGTATGATGCTCCGCTTCAGAGGGAGTGAGTACAGAAGATCCTGAGGTTCAACATGGTACGACAAGATGGATAGATTACTGATGAATATAGGCTTTATTAAGAGTAAAGCATATTCCAACCTTTGCTTCAAGGTTGAAGGTGGAAGACCAGTGATGCTCCTGTTATGTGTCGATGCACTATATTCTAGGCATGGAGGTGTGGACAAGGGAAGTATGCAGTAGAGATCCTGAAGAGATTTAGGATGATGGACTGCAAGTAGATGGCCACACCTATGGCATCAAACTTGAAGCTATTGAGTGATGCTTCATCAAAGACGGTTGATGCCACAATGTATTGTCAGATGATTTATTCCTTGATGTACCTGATGAATATGAGACCAGATATTTGCTTTTGATGTGAACACAATGAGACATGTTCACCTAATGGTTACAAAGCATGCAGTGAGGTACCTAAAGGGTATAGATGAGTATGGGATCAAGTGTGATCTCTTGGTTTGGTAGGATGGAGTCCTGCATGGCGCTAAGTATAGCTGAGGAAAAAGATGTTGCCACTTGCTATTTGGGAGGTAGTATGTTTCTTTTGAAAACTACTATTTGATTTGGTTGATCTGACTTGCATTTTTTGCATTAGACAAAATTTCAACTCAAAATGGGCCTCCTAAAAAAATTAATAAAATAATTGTTAAAATAATAAAATAATATTTATTAATTTTGGAGGAAGAAAAGAAAAAAACTACTTTTTTGTTTGTATTTTCGACATATCTTCCCGTGTTTTTACTCAAATTTCGATCGGGAGAGCTTGTTGGATGTGAAATTAAATTCGGCATCCAAAGAGTACCCACTTGGCATACTTTTGATGGACCCCTCTACCCCAAAAATAAGAAATACCTGAAAAAACGTGATGATGACATCATCATCACATTTTTCCAGTATTTCTTGTTTTTGGGATAGCGAGGTCTGTCAAAAGTATGCCGAGTGGGTACTCGTTGGATGCGGAATTTAATTTCTCATCCAACGAGCTCTCTCGATCAAAATTTGAGTAAAAAAACGGGGAGACACGAGGAGATATGTCAAAAATACAAACAAAAAAAGTAGTTTTTTTTATGATACCTATTCCAAAATTTATATTAAAAAATTTCTTAAGACCTATACGGTATTTCAAATTTAAATCAATTTCATTGGCTAACACATGATGACATGGAATTTGAGTTAAAGTTAAAAGGCCCATTTTGAGTTGAAATTTCCTCTAATGTATGATGCAGAGAGGAGCAGTGATGCAAATCGAGATCTCTTGAAAGAAGGATTTCTAGCATAGCTGGTGAGACAGGTTGTCCTTAGACGTAATCAGCCCTAATGTGATTCTATGCTAGAAATGGCCATAGTGAATTTTGAGTACTTCAAGGAGAAGCTTGGTGTTCTCCATATCGAGGTTCCCTCCAAAGGGAAGTGATGAGTCTGTGAGCCATTCTGACATGGGAGAGGATTAAGTTCCTTCCATGGTCAGATGTAAGGGCTGAGCCATTCTGTCATGGTGAGAGGATTTAGGTTCCTTCCATGTTAGATATGAGTGCTAAGCCATTATGATATGACTGTAGGATTGGTTCATACATGATCAGATATAACGGCTATTGCCATTCTTGGAATGGAGGTGCCTGGTCAGTTACCAGGAAAACTCAGTATATGACTGAGAGCCATTCTGATGTGATAGAGGGATGTGCTCCCACTTAATTAGATGTAAGGGCTAAGCCATTCTATCATGGTTAAAGGATTAGCTTCCTCCCATGTCAGATGTGAGTGTTGGACATTCTAATGAGTAGGTCAGATGTAAGGGCAACTACCATTCTCCAGGAGATTGGAGGCACCTGGTCAATTACCAGGAATCCTCAGTCTTGGACTGAGAGCCGTTTCAATGCGATGTGTTTACACATGGTAGAATGTAAGTGTAGAGCATTTCTGACAAGATGAGGTTGGATATAAGTGTTGAGCCATTCTGGCACGATGTGTTTACACATGGTCAAATGTGAGTGATATGCCTTTCTGACAAGATGGGGTCGGATGTAAGTGCAGAGCCATTATGATGTGATATGCTTGCAAAATGATCAGATATAAGACCTGAGCCATTCTAGCATGATGTGTTTACACATGGTCAGATGTGAATGTTGGGCCTTTCTGACAAGATGAGGTTAGATGTGGGTGCTGGGTGTGCCTTTCTGACAAGATGAGGTTAGATGTGGGTGCTGGGTGTGCCTTTCTGACAAGATGAGGTTAGATGTAAGAGATGGGTAGGCCATTATGACTTAAGTGTCAGATATAAGCGCTGATGAAGACCTACATGAAGGGTATGCCTACAGGACTGACTCTGTAGAACTTCTTGTGAGGAGAAGAATGAAGAAGATAGCACCATTTGATTGAGATAGCAGAAGCAGTAATGATGATGATGATTCAGTGATGATCCATCTTTGATGATGATCTAGATCAAGTGATGATTCAGAATTGATGACGATCCAGTAGTGATGATCTAGATCAAGTGATGATCTAGACTTGATGATGATCTAGCAGTGATGATCCAGATCAAGTGCTGATCCAGACTTAATGACGATCCAGATCAAGTGATGACCTAGACTTGATGATGATCCAGTAGTGACGATCCAGATCAAGTGATGATCTAGAATTGATGATGATCCAATAGTGACGATCTAGATCAAGTGATGATCCAGAATTGATGATGATCCAGCAGTGATGATCCATATCGAGTCATGATCTAGATCCGGTGATGATGATTCAGATCGAGTGATGATCTAGATCCAGTGATGATGATCCAGATCGAGTGATGATCTACATCCAGATGAAGATGACTTGAAGATGAAGATGACCTAAAGATGAAGATGACTTGAATATGAAAATGACTTGAAGATGAAGATGATGACAACTTGACGAATATTCAGATGATACAGAGAAGAATAATTATGCTGATAAACTGTGTCGAGAGAATACCTTCTGAGTTAAGAGGGAGTGTTGATGTATTTGTATCTTTGGAATGTATTCATCCATATATCTTTGGTATTGTACCCCAATGTTTATTCTAGGATGTGTATATAATGTAATTGAGTCATGTCATGCCTCGATGTTCTGATCGGGAAGTTTCTATAATGTAAACAAGTCATGTCAACTCATTGTGGGTAACCCTCCTATTGGTCAAGGGTTAAAGTCCCCACAGTTGTGGGGCCCTAGGGTTATTAGACTATTCTAGAGAATTCAACCCTAGGTGAGTCATTGTAAGTCAGGGAAATAGTCCCCACCATTGTGTTAAGGATAACCCTCCTTGTTGGTCAGAGGAGGAAAAGTCCCCACAAGTTGTGGGGAACTAGGGTTATTAGACACTCATAGAGATGTCAGCTCTAGTAAGTAATTTTTAAGTAAGGCCGACATGTTTAAGTGGGTTTCAAGTGAATGAAAGAATATAAATAGAGAGTGAGCCTCTCTATTTATCATACACACACTCACTCATTGAGGCGCATGAGTGAGAGAGGAGAATCTCTCTCAGTGAGAGAGAGAGAGAGACAGGAGATGTGGAGATAATATTTATGTTTTTAGGTTTTATTGCTGCCATTTGTGCTCATTCTATATCTGAGGAAGTTGCGGGGTTTTCTCCTTTACGATTTCCTCAAGGAAAATTCTTTATGTCTCTTGTCTCTTGTGTTTTATTGATGTGCATGTTATTTTCTTAGTTAAATATCCTAAGATCATAATGCTAGCTTAGAATGATAAAAGTATAACAAGTGGATATGAATATTATGTCACATTTATTGATGATTATTCAAGAAATACTTGGATATACTTCTTGAAGAACAAGAGTCAAGTGTTCAGACAATTCAAGAATTGAAAGCCTTAATAGAGAACCTTTTAGAAAAGAGAATCAAGACACTGAGAACAGATAATGGTGGAGAATACACTTCAAAGGAATTTGAAATGTTCTGTAAGGAGGCAGGAATCAAGAGGGATCTAACCACTCCCTATAATCCCCCAAAATATGGTGTTGCGGAAAGAAAGAATGGAATGATTATGGAAGTAATGAAAACTATGATTCATGACCAAGACCTCCCCATGCACCTATGGGCTGAAGTAGCAAGAACAACTGTATATGTGAAGTATAGATTATCTCACAGTGCTCTTGGATTGAATACTCCTGAAGAGATGTGTATAGGAAAGAAACCTGAAGTGATCCATCTCAAGATATTTGGATGTCCAGTATATGTACATATTCCAAAAGAGAAAAGAACCAAATTGGATCCTTATGGAAATAAGGGAATATTTTTTGGATGCTGTGAATTATCCAAAGCCTTCAGGATATACATCTCAAGATTCCATCGTATCGATATCAGTAGGGATGTAACATTTGATGAATATACATCTCTTAAGAAATATAGAAGGTTTCAGGTTGAAGAAGTACATGAAGATGACGTACCTCCCAGAAGGGTAGAAGTTGAACCCTCTCCTAAAATAGTAGCATCAGAAGATCATGACATGCTAGAACCTCATCAACCCCCTACTATGGATATCTCTCTAAAGAGAAAACCTGCTTGGGTAACATAAATCATATAAGAAGTAGAGAGATAGGGAGCTCCAGAAGGCTCCACAAGAACCAACAAAAGATCAAAGTGATATTCCAATTATGTAGATTTGATTTGTGATCTTGTATATCAAGAACCAATGAACTATGAGGAGGCTACTCATAAGAGAGAATGGGTTGAAGAAATGACGGAAGAATACCAGATGATAATAAATAATGATGTTTGGGATATAGTTCCCAAATCAGAAAAAAAGAGTGTGGTATCTTCGAAATAGATATACAAGATAAAACATGTTGTTGATGGAATTATTGAAAAGTACAAGGCAAGATTTGTGGGTAGAGGATTCTATGAGAAATAGGGCATCGATTATGAAGACACATTTTCTCCAGTAGTAGGGTATATTTCCATCTAAACTATCATAGAACTTGCTTCCATGATGAAGTGGGACTTACACTAGATGGATGTAAAGAAAACCTTCCTTAATGGTGTGATTGAGGAAGAGATTTACATAGAACAACCACATGGATTTGAAGTTGAAGACAGAGTGACCGTATGTATGTAAGTTAAAAAAGGTTGTGTATGGACTAAAGCAAGCTCCTAAAGATTGGTATGGTAGAATAGATAGATTATTGACAAGCATGGGATTTACCAAGAGTAAAGTTGATCCTAATATTTATATGAATATTATGGATGATGAACCAGTCATACTATTACTATATGTGGATGATCTATTTGTGACTGGAAATGAGAAATAGATCACAAATTGCAAGAAGAAGTTAGCGAAATAATTCGAGATGAAAGATCTTGGATTGATGCATTATTTCATAGGGCTGGAAGTGTGGTAGATCCCAGAAGTAGTCTTTCTAAATCAAGGAAAGTATGCAATGGAAATATTGAAAAGATTTGATATGTTGGATTGTAAAACCATGGCCACACCCATGGACATCAACTTGAAGTTGTTGTTTGATTAGACATTAGGTTTAGTGGATGTGACTTAGTACAGACAGATTATTGGGTTACTAATGTATCTAACGAACACAAGGCTGGATATATGCTTTGTTGTGAACATCTTGAGTCAACATCTAGTTAAACCTAGACGGGTTCATGTGATAGCTACAAAACATGTGATGAGGTACCTTAAAGGTATGATAGATTTGGGACTTTACTATGGGAGAGATAATGACTACAGATTGTATGGATACATGGATTCAGATTGGGCAGGAAGTACTGCAAGAACGAAGAGCACCTCAGAAGGATGTTATTGTCTGGGATTCACCATGATCTCCTGGTTAGTAAGAAACATTCCAGTTTTTCTCTCGGTACATTTGAAGCATAGTACATTGTAGCTTGCTCCGCTTATTGTGAAATGATATGGATTCAAAAGCTGATGTCAGGATTATTTGACATGGAGTTGGACACCATAGTAATTCTTTGTGACAACCAGAGTTGTGTAAATATGAAAGAGAATTCGGTGTTCCATGAAAAATCGAAGCATATAGAAATCTGATATTTTTATATAAGGGATATGGTACAAAAATGAGCTATAAAGCTCCAATACATGAGTACCAATGAGCAAGTTGTTGATCTACTAACCAAGCCTCTATCACGAGTAAATTTTGAATATTTTCATGACAATATTGGTGTATTTTGAAAAGAGTTTCCTCACAAGGAGGAATAGTGATGGGACTACATATGTTGAAGATATGGACCTTCTTCAAAAAAGGAGGAACAAGTTGAAGATATGGAATCTCCTCGGAAAGGAAAAATAGATCGAAGATATGGACCCTCCTTGGACAAAGGGGGAGCAGGTCGATAATATGGATACTCCTAGGAAAGTGTAGTGATGATGAGACTGGCATCGATGATGGATGACAATGATGCTCCAGCATGAAATATTCCAAGTACGCCTGAAGATGTTAACAAGGTCCGACATTCACTTGTGTATGATAGTATCCTCTCTTGAGGATGGAAGGTATACCAATCTGTGCATGAAAGTGGTCCTTACTAGCTAAGGATGGCCCTGTAGATGTTACTCTCGCATGGAGAATACCCAAATTCAGTTGTGGACACTGTAGAATAACTCTCTCTCATGAGTGGTCCTAACCTTAGTGGTATGAATTCTCTACGATGCGTTCTCACAAATGACAGGGACAATATTTTGTATGTGGTCTAGATTTGTTCTGCAGACAATACTCATGTATGGACTGTATTCCTACATTCATATGTAGATACCATATAATAACACACGCTTAGGAGTGGTCCTAACCTTAGTGGTATGGATTCTCTATGATGAGTCCTCATGGAAGCTGCAGTACAACATTCACTTGGGAGTGGTCCTAACCTCAGTGGTATGGATGTTCTATGCTGAGGGCTGGCACTATGTATGAGGTTGAGATCTTCTATGTAGACAATACTCTTGCATGGATGCATATACCTACACAAGAGTATAGATAATGTAGTATAACACTCACTTGGGAGTGGTCCTAACCTCAATGGTATGGATGGTATATGATGAGTCCTCACACATGATAGGGCTTGAAATGGGTGCGATTGAGATCTACATTAGTTGTATATGATTTAGTTGATCAATATCATGGATCAGGATGATGGAGGATTGCATCATCTTTGGAATCATGTACTAAATTGATCGAGATTGGTCATCCTGCAAATAGATCATGTGTAATGCAGGTAGCATGGTGGTAAAGGATCAAGTAAATCGAAGTATGGCGAAAAAGGATCAAGTAGATCAAAGTATGGTTGCAAAGGATTGAGAATATCGAAGTGCTACTTCAAAGGATCGAAAGAATAAAAGTGTTGCTGCAAAAGGATCGAAAGGATCAAAGTGCTACTACAAAGGATCGAGAAGATCAAAATGTTGTTGCAGAATATCGAAGTGTTGCTGCAAAGGATCAAGAAGACCAAAGTGTTGCTGCAAAGGATAAAAGTACTGCTGCAAAGGATCAAAAGATTGAAGTGCTGATATGAAGGATCGAAAAGTTGAACCATTTCTACAAAAGGATAAAGTGATCATATGATGCAGAAAATAAAGAGTAGTTCTTCCAGTTACTGATTGTGAAAAATTCTTATGACGTATATATGTATTACCTCGATACTGCTGAAGATATTGTCTTTCTTTGCTTCTATAGTCTATGATGATGCTATCAATAGAATAACCTTCTCATTGAGGGGGAGTGTTGAATATTGTAAATTCAAAGGACATTCTAAATGTATTTTACTAATGTAACCCA
The DNA here is from genome assembly GCA_001517045.1 of Pseudotsuga menziesii. Taxonomy (NCBI): domain Eukaryota; kingdom Viridiplantae; phylum Streptophyta; class Pinopsida; order Pinales; family Pinaceae; genus Pseudotsuga; species Pseudotsuga menziesii. The sequence goes on along the minus strand of LPNX010682711.1, from coordinate 95,201 downwards.
AGGGAGATGTTATTATTCCTCCGGCGGGGTGTTACTATTGTATCTGGTCATCATAGAGTCATTAGGTAAATCCTCCATTGCAAGTCGGGTCATTAGTGCACTAATCAATAATATAATATAATTTTTTTGGTCTTCCTATGTGAAGTCGGCCCAGACAATTTAGTGGGGACGACTTGTTTAGGGTAAAATTCAATTGGCACAATGTGTATAAATAGAAGAGTTGTATTTCTCATTTGGAAACATAGACACTCACTTGTGTAGCGCAAAGGAGAGAGAGAGAAAAAAACAAGGAGGATAATAGTTGTTTTTGGGTTATATCTTATACATCTTATACAAAGGAAGTTTTGTTGGGTTTTCTTCCCCTTGAGGGTTTCCCAGGATAAACAATGTGTCTATCTTGTGATTGTGTTTCTATTAGTGATTCTGGATATGATACTGCTATGAATTTCTAATCAACACTGATGATATCTAGTCTATCATATGAAATCTTAACAGTACCAAGACTGGAGACTTGTGTTGTATCAAGTCATGATCATAACGAAGTCATCTAGAAAATGGATACTCATTCAGGTGGACCTCCATTTGTTGAGGTGGAATTATTTACTTGGTAAAGTGGTGATACTATGTGATGTATTACTAAGAATAGTCATTTGATATGGATAAAGGTATTAAATCTCTTGTAGAGACTGATCACCTCTAGAGTGAATTACTTTTGCATATGACTATATGGTCCGTGGTAATATATATGATCATTAGTCTGTGTGACAATTCTTCTAATTGTAATATGATAAGATGGATACATAATAAATACACATGTGGACCATGCAGTAAAATATAAATATATAAGAACATGCACACACACACACACATACACATATATATAGAGAGAGAGATAGAGAGTTATAATACGCTAAATATTTCTAAGTATGTTGTAGTTGTAAAGATTCAGTTGAATATGAATTCCTCAATCAGCTCCTCAGTTAAAGCTTATGTGTTTTGGTTGATTAAAAGAAAATTATAGTGGTCCATGATAATTTTTTACATGGAAAACACTAAGGGTTAATCACTTATGATGCTTAATATAGTATGTTAAGTAAGTGATCAACACTTAGTTAACAAAGAAGATCCATGTATAGTTAATAATACTAAATAAATGATATCTTGCAGGGATGGAACTAAAGGTGAAGCACTACAACTTTTAGTTAGTCCCCTAATTGACTAGTAATGCATTCAGTGGAAGATTGCACTCATCTCAATTTAGTTAAAATTTAGCTAAATACATGGATTGAAGGAAAGGCACATATCTTGTGGATAGATTGGAATCCTAGGTGCTAACTTGGAACCCATGAAGGAGGGGAGCTAATGTTCTGCATGGTGAGAGTTTAATGCTCCCAGTTGTTTCTCCTATTGATATATTATATATTTTGATTCTCCTAGGGAATTATTGATGTCTCCATTCTCTATCGGATGCATTCTATGGTTTCTAACTTGTTATTAAAGTGTTAGGTACTTGGAAATTTCATTATCAAATTTTCAGTGGATATCTCTTCTCTACTGCTGAGGTGATATCTCTTATCGAGAAATATGATAATGTGTTCTAAACCATTATCCTCAAGTCTATCTATTATACCGAAAGAATATATGGGTTTTCATCCTTTGTATTTGGAGGGTTTCCAAGGGTACACCTTGTCTCATATGGTTGAATGACTTATGTGGCTAATTTTTTATGAGATTCATATGTGTAGTGATTGATTGTTAAAAGTTTTAAAGTTCAAAGCTCTCCATATTTGCTAAAATTCTAACATGGTATCAGAGAACAGATTGTGAAGGATCTTAGTTTTGTGCAACAAAGTAAATCCTATGTGATTTTGAGGAGTTGTTAAAAATCTTGGATCCATGACATCATTCTCCATTCGACCGAAACACCTCCTTTAAGGTACTTCAAAATTCAACACATGGAAGGCAAGGGTATTGGACATATTGGAGGAATATGACTTATATGGGATTTTATTCATAATGGTGGAGGATCCCACATCCAATCTGGTGCATCATATTCAAGAAGAACCAAGATTTCTAGTTTGGAGTTGTAATAGAAGAAGATGATATTTTTCAAACCACTTGATGGTCTCCCACCTGCATGGGAGACATTCTTGGTTGCAATAAATGACCAAGAAGAACAACCCAACTTCTAGAGGATGTGGTATGATTTCATTCAATAATAAAGGTACATCAAGAGAAAGACAGTGTGCATTAAAGAGGAGAATCTTTCCATCGCGACAAGAATGAAGAAAGGGAGGAAACCTTCCACACCAAATAAGTTATTTCATGCATAGAAGAAATAGTTCAATAAGGAGTTTGAAAAATAAAATATTCAGTGCTTCCATTGTCAAAGGAAGGGCCAATTTGCATGAGAGTTCCATGCAAGGAAGACGAATGAATTAATGATTCATGCATCCACCGTTGTAGAAGGAGCTGGACATCTTAAGAATAAATTATTTGAGGAAAAGGATAATCAAAAGGATTAATTCCTTTAGTGAAGATAGCATTTTCTATAGTTTGAATGAGATCCTTATTTCCTATACAGAGACTCGCTACCTATTGCGTGAGTTTAATTTTTTTCAAAGTTCAAAGATTGCAGTGAATAAAGAAAGACTCCGGGAATATCCGCGAGGAAGCAAAGATCAGGAGGGAGCCCACAAATCACTAAGTAAGTGCAGTACTGATCATATGTTCTTATAAAGATCATATTTAAATAGTTGTGAATTTGTTTCATTAAAGTGATAAAGAAATCTAAATTCCTGAGATTTGGAATTGTGTTATAACATGTTGAGCATATACATTGTTTTTTGTCTTTTATTTGGATGTTGTAGATCTCTTAAACTCCATATTATGACATATGGAATATGAATGATATATAGTTATATAGGAATGATATAATGTTGCATACTTCCTTCATATGTATGACATGAGATGTAGGGCTGAATTATTGTTCATGAGTGATTAACATAGGACTGTATGATTGTTCATAATATATTATATAGGGCTCCATGCTTACTTCATGAGATATGAATATGGGGCTGTATTTTTATTTCTTAAAGATATGAATATTGAACTAATATTGGACTAATATAGGGATGCAAAATATTACATGAAATATGAATGGGGTTTTGTCAAAACATTGATTGAATATGTGTACATAACTATGTGAACCATTGCTATTATGGTGAAATTTTCACGTGATTACATTTATTGATTATGTAATGTTATTAACAATGATAATAATTTTTCGTGTAGCAAAGAACCATATTCCATTACCTACAAGTAAATAATTACATGAATGTGGATTCATTCTGATGTCTAATCATGAAAGAGAGAAGATTAGGAGGTTCCTATGATTCTTAGGAAGAAGTCGGAATAAAATCCCTAATACTATTCTAAGAGATGTGAAGACTCTTGAATATAATTAAATTATGTTATTTACATTCATGTGTCAAGAAAATATTCATACATAGATGAGCATGCAGAGTCTCCATGTTAGAGGACCCAAATTATGATTTTCAAATCCGGATGGTGAGAAGGAGAATCTAGATTCACTAGCTCTTGAAGAACCAGTGAAACTAGTTGGTGTACCTTGTATTGAGAGGAGACCTACATGATTATCATATTAAAAAGGAAAATGAGAACAATATTCAAGAAAAATCCTATGATTCTTGAAACTGTAAGTGTGGCAGTAAACATATAATATTTTCCTTAGTTAAGGAAAATATGCATTAGATATCCTGAAGGGTTTTAGTTTGATGGACTATAAGTCCATGGCCACACATATGAAGATGAATTTGATTCTTATTTCAGATTTGGAGGATCTCAAAGTAAATGGAGATGTATCTGGTTAGTTCCAGAACTAGATGTATTATTTGCAGTTAGTACATGTACATATACAACAAAGAATGTGATGAGGTACCTACTTGGTACAAGTGGATGTGGACTCAAATATGTCTCTAATAGTGAAATAAAGTTTTCAAAGATATATGGAGTTTTGACTAGTGTAGTGATTGCAGAAGATCACATACGTTTCTCCAGTTAGAGTTTGCTATAAAGAAGTAAAGCTATATGAGGTTCCTATTCAGTGATATCTAAGACATGCTACATACCCACATATGAGGAGTATTGCCAACATTAATACTATGAAGCCTCTGTCCGAGATAATCTTGGTTTTAGAACAAGAAAAACTCCTCTAGTTGAATAGGGAGTGTTGATGTGTCTTCAAGGGAATAAGTAGATAAATCCCCTCCAATTATTCATAATACATGAATTAGACATCCTCAGGATGTAGTATATCTTGTGGAAAGAATACACATGATTAGATACATAGTCAAAGTCTTGAAGACAATTTATACTCAAGAAGATTTATAGTATGGACTAACAGAGAACAATTAAACCTCTTGGAGATCTAGTTGGGGTGGTGTGGTAAAAAGAGAGGAATATGGAATCACTATGAAAGTGATCAAGCCTTGAAGAAAATCAGAAAGAATGGAAAGATCATAGGGAACTTCTCAAGATAACAGAAGATTCTAGAAGTAAAAAAATGTTGAAGATTGAAAGAAAAGATGAGACTTTCTTTCAACACGATATCACACATTTTTATACATGTTGTTGTATGTGATGAATATGAAATCAATAGTTTCTAGTTTAGAGAAACAAAATTTTGGATCAGATCCAGATGATGCTACTATGTATAAGTAGTTGGTTGGTCTCTAAAATTACTTAGCAAACTTGTGGTATTTTATGATTTTTACTAAGAATATGTTTGAGTATGTTTGATGTACATCATAATAGGTTCTTTATTGTAATTGATACAATGTAAACCTATTGCACTATCTAGCTATTGTTTTAGTGTGAGATAAGCGATGTATATTGCGACTAGTACTACAAAAGCTAAGTGTATTGCAACTACTACTATAGAATCAAGATGTATGTCAGAGAGTACTACAGAAGCAAATATGTTTTCTGGATAATACTATCAATTGAGAACCAAAGTAGTTAATAAATTTACTTGTTATGATTGAAGAGTGTCATGATACTTTGATGATTAGATAAAGTGATCGTACTTATGATGACTACAGTATAACCATACTTTGTATGCATATCCAGTCGAGTATCTATATCCAACAAAGTATGTGTATCCAATCAGGCTATGTATATAGTTGGAGATGTGTTATGATAAAACACATTGATATGAATTTTTACTTCATCGAAATACATGGTCATGTAAAGTGAAATTTTAGTACATAGCTAGTCATGAGAAGATTACAAATGTGTTGACAATAATTTGTGAGTGAAGAAGTTGAGATACTTCCAAGATAATATTGGTATGGTATAAAATTCTTGGTAAAGCAGTGAGTGTCTCCCTAGCTGAAAGGGAGTGTTGATTGTGAAATATTAGTAGTCATTTTTCATAATTGTGTTGTATCAAGTTGGGACTTTTGTTGTATTAATTACTATATATTGTTATAATAATCAACCCTTAGTTAGCTACCTTAGACATTAATAAATCCAGTTTTTGTCTTATTTTCCTAGTTTCCATATTCCACCGTATGCAAGTTGTCCTCCACACATCCAAAGTGGTCAAAATTGCTAAATTTGAGTCATGGAGCGCTCGGGAAACCACTTAGAATCAAATCTTCTTTATTCCTGGCCTCCCTAGCGCATGTTTGCTTTTTCTGCTTTATTGCCTGCTTTTTCTGAGTTTTAAGGCAATTGGGAAAGTTTGACTGGGTGAATGTTGGAGCAAGGTCTTGCAGCTACAGAAGAAGCTGTCAGTTTAAGCAAATCGACAGTTTTGGTGGATAGATAAGATAGAGCTATGACACCGTAGTAGGTTTCCAGCTGCAGAGTAGAGCCAGAAACCGTGACTTTTAAAGATAGAGAAGTCAAGGAAGACGACGGTACTTGAGCGGCTAAGACGAGAGAGCTCACCCACTGCATTGAAGGCAGCGGCGGAAGACAGGAGGGCTCAGCGACCCTCATAAAGGAAAAGGAGCAACGAGGCTGAGGCATTGAAGACAAAGGACAACAAGGGAAGTAGCGCCGGTACCCATGGTCAGCGCTGGGAAGCATGGAAGACTGCAGGAAGTTGTGGTGATGGGAAGTGGTGCATAGTACCCATGATCAGCGCCAGGAAGCATGGAAGACTGCAGAGAGCTGTGGTGTGATGGATAGCAGCTACCTCAAAGTATAGATACGCCGACTGTCACTAGTTAGGGTTTGGGTTACTGTTGGGACAGGCCCACAGTGTTGTAATGGCGATACCTTCGGGCCGCCTATAAAGGGATGTATTTTGCATTGTAAAAGGTTGGAATTTTGAGCATTTTAAGCCATCCATCTAGCTAGTTAGCCATTGATTCTGTTCGCTCACAGCTACCTTGTATTGTAATAGAGTTGAGCTCTGGTTCTGTTATTAGCTGTAGTATCTTACTGTAACCAGTAGCTGGATCATAGAGCCTGCTTGTAACGATCCGCAGGGATCGACAGAGAGGGAATATTATATTGTAAGAGAGACAATATAGAGATAAAAAAGAGATCCAAGAGAGAATATCTCAAGCTGCATATGCGGTGCAGCAGAACTGTGTTTACCTTCCCCTGAGCGATAATAGAAACACAGTTCTGTGGACGTAACTTCCATCCTGGAGGTGAACCACGTTAAAATCGAGTGTTATGTGAATGATTTATGTGTTGTGATTACTTGTTGCATCTAACAGTTAGTATATAAGACTTTGCTTACAGTTTAATGTATGAATGTGTTATTCAGTTCGCAGTAATACAAAAGGTTAAATATAAGTTGAAGTCTTTGGCATGTTGTATGCGGGTTCATTTATGCTTTGCGGAACAGTCACTAGTCGCAGTGTTAAACAGCCTGTCATGTTGAGTCCTGTAAGTCGACATGAACAACGCTAAGTGCGCTGAGCCACAGGAGTAGGATATCGCAAGGAGGTGATACCGCATCGGCAGAGGAGCTGCAGTGCGCGATACCATAGGTTAAGGACTTAGTGTTGGGAATAAGTTACGTGTTTCCTGGTGCGCGGAGGTGCGATAAGGATGGAGTCATTGCGAGGCAAGGAGATTGTGCGACGCGAGCGGGGAGTCGCACGACGCGCAGAGAAAGAGACCTCGTGGCTAGCAGAGCTATGAGTCACAAGTAGGATGCCACAGAACCTGGTCCAAGACGCTTGAGTCCTTGGCCAACCCATTAGAATCACTTCGGGTGAGACTTCAGGCCGCTTCACGGTCTGTCGCCGAAAGGGCCAGTGAGCTAGGGGTGTTGTTGGTTAAACACAGTAAACTTGGGTCTACCCATGATAGCCAACAAATGGTTCGGTTGCCATTTTTGAACAAACTGAACACTGATGTTCTGGTGGCGTCCTACTAGAGATGAACTCAATGAGTGGGTTTGGTCTAACCTGAAAGAGTTTTCCGAATGAGAGAACAGGAGTCCTAAACTAAACACAGAGGCCTGGTTACAGAAACGTGTCCTTACAGACATCCATGCGATATTTTTTACGACTTTTGGAAACGAGCTTTACGACTGGTTATCAAAGTTGACCGATACAGGCATATTCAAAAAGAAATGAGACATTGTCTGGACACCGGAGCTAATTCAGACCGTGGAGAACCTTGATAATCCTCTCACGAGAGTAGTAGAATTCTGGCTTGCGAGTGTGCTAGGAGGCTTCATCACAGAGTTTGCAGTTGACCAGACGAAAAGCTTCAGCGAGGCTAAGCGCTACTTCTTCAAAGGATATCATGGTAAGTACCTAAGATCTTTAAAGTTGTCCATTAAGATGTTATTACATGAAAAAGGAACAATGGATCTAGCCTCAGATGAATAAGTAGAAATAGTAATGTCACAAGAGTTTGAAAGTGATTTTGATGACATTGGAAGAACACGAAGTGGAAAGAAGTATAAAGTAGATTTCAGATCTCCAATATTTGAAGACAGTTTAGATAGTACTAGACAGCAGAGTCATAGTACCATAGAAGGAACATAGGGGGGTATCCCTTACCACCCTTACACCCCATAGAAACAAACCAGGACTCAGAACAATCTCGTAGGAACTCCATCCAGTAGCTCACAAGCAATACCTACCACCACTACATCACCTCCACCTACACCGCCAATTGGTAGTAACACAGTGAATCAACATCCACCACGTAGAAATAGAATGGGGGATGATATGAAGCTACCTATATTTAAGGGAACATGGGCAGAAGACCCAGAGCAGCATTGGTTTCTATGTGAAGCCATGTGGACCATTAAAACAATCAATGACGATAACCTTAAACTTGTACAGTTGGTCACCACACTAAGAGATTGAGCATTAACATGGTACATAAAGTATACCATAGTACCCAGGACACTTGCCCATGTCAAGAATGCCATGATTAAAGAGTTTAAGAAACCTAAGTCTGAGTCACAGTGTATTACAGAACTCAAAGACATCAAGCAGCTACCTACAGAGTCGGTGTGGGACTTTGATAAGAAATTCAAAGCCCTTATCGACCAAGTCATTTTTGAGTTCACGCCGGAGCAGCATATGGAATGGTTTATTGTAGCACCACTCCCTCACATTAGACTGTCGTTAATGCAGCAGAAACTCCAGACGCAGGATGATGCGTTGGAGATGGCGATGAAACTAGAGGCTTCACCTCTAGCTGAGAGCAGTATAGGCATGGAAACCTTACAAAACCAGTTGGCTAATCTCACATTACAGTTGCATGAACTTAAGAAAGGGAAAGAGGTTGCGCAAGACATATGGTGCATAAAATGTAAAGCACAAGGCCATAGTAAAGACAATTTCCCGGTCTTTGTAGAATATATAGAAACAGAGGCTCCTAACCCCTTACCACAGACCCATGGACCATGGTGTGAAATATGCAAAACGCGAGGACATCTACCTCACCAGTGCCCTCTACTTCAGAAGTACACGCAGACACCTAAGAACTTATACTGCGTCTTCTGTAAGTCTGTAGGCCATGATGAACACGATTGCAGAGCCTATGATCTCATGGTTGGAGAAAAGAAAGACTTGTACAGAGTCCAGTCAGAGACACAAGGTCCAGCAACAGCACCACAGCCTGATCCAGCTTATGGTGGTCATGGAGGAGGATTCAGAGGAAGAGGCCGTGGAGGAGGCTTTGCATGAGGAGAAGGTTTTGGCCGTGGTCGCGGACCAGTTACTTGTTACAACTCTGGCGTTGTAGGACACTATGCTAGGGACTGTCAGAGCCCCACTACCACTTGTAACTAATGCAAATATTATGATCATACTATAGAGGAGTGTCCTACCTTGATAGCTAAGATCAGAGAACCTAAGCCAGCAGTACACTAGAACATCCAGCTTATTGCTGCTGAGCAGAAAGAGCCAGAACCAAGAGTCAATATTGTGACTCGTAGCAGTGTTTCTACCAGTGGGACATCACAGGAGATGGAAAAGAACACAGGGAAGGAGTGGGTGCGCAGAGCTCCTAGTAAAGCAACACCACTCGACCTACAGAAGAACAAACAGACATTTCAGGAAGCTAAGTCTTTCTTTGATGAACCTATGCAATCAGAATCACAGGTACCGCCATCTAGGGGCGTACCGCAGCAAGCACCTTGTAGCGATAGCCTTGTACAGACATCTGAAGCTACCACATTAGAAATATGCGAGGAGGACGAGATGACAAGAAGTGTACATTCCTTCCTGCGGAGTTGTTTAAAACTTGTAAGAAATGAGCAAGCTATCACAGAAATTCAGCGAATCATAGATCAGTGTCAGCCATCTTCTTCTATGATTAGTACACCGCGTGCTATTCATAATATTACAAGACATACAAGAACAGGAAGAGAGATGTGACTCACAGCGCAGGTTGGAGAGTTTGCAATGGATGAAGTGATCCTAGATCTAGGATAGGATGTGAATGTTATGACTAAGCAGACATGGGAACATATGGGTAGCCCTAAGTTAATCAGATCACCTATCCATCTGAGATTAGCTAATCAGCAGTGAGTATCACCTCTGGGTCGGTTACCGCAGGTACCAGTTGACATTGATGGAGTTCGCAGCTTTGCGTACTTTGAAGTTATAGAAATCATTGGTGATAGTAGACCGTATCTAGCATTACTAGGCATTGATTGGACGATCGGTAACATGACTGTTATCGACCTAAAGAGAAGACAAATGACCTTTGAGGATGCGTAGATCCGGGTCATCGCGCCGTTGGACCCCTTTCAGGGTCCTAGATATATCGAACCTATCTGAGCAGAGGAGGAGGCACGTAACATGGAAAACCTCTATCAGATGACCACAAACTAGAGCGACTACGTCAATCTGACTGAAGAAGGGAACATTAGTTGGTGATGCGACAACTCATGCGCATCAGATTCAGATGTTGGTCTAGAGAACTGGCAGAACATAATTCATGAAGTCTCAGCGCTCAAATGTGCGTACTTGACTAAGTCATTGCGATGGATTGGCGTAGAGATCAATGAGATTCCATCATTTCATGGTCTAACGGATATCCAGGACTTCCTTGAGCATTTTGAACAACATATTCCTCATGAGCAGAGGATCGCAGCTATGGACCTTGCAGTACAAGCCACACCTGCAAGATGGTGGTATGCACATAAAGAGAACATCGCATCATGGGAGGATATTAAAAGTTTGATGGCGATCAGATTTTCTGTCGACAAGGAGTATGTCCAGCAGAAATACACAGGAGAGAGTGACCCCAGAGCACATATTCAGACATGCGAACAGAGCTGGTCAGACATTCCTGAGAATGAATGGGTCCACCGATTCATTCATACTTTGGATACAGTTCCAAGGAACTGGTTTACAGAGACCGAACTGCGCAAAGGAACGACTACATGGCCACTAATGATAGACAGCTTCCTACTCACCTTCGCTTTTGAATCTGAGTATCCAAGTGTTGATCAGGCCCTACAAGTAATAAAGGGTAAGATATTTGAGGATTGTACCATATCAGAGTCAGCTCAACCTGAGTGGGCTATCCAGCTAAAAAAGGTGTTAGAGTGTTATAATTTTGCATCTGAACCAGAGGAGGAGGATGAGGATCCTCGCAACACCAACATTCTGGAGTCAGAAGGGACTCGCGATGTTGAGGGACCACAGATAGAAATTCCAGCAATTATAGAGCCCATCAAGATTAAAAAAATCAATATTGGCACAGACACAGAACCTAAGTTTGCCTCTATTGGAGACTATTGGAACAATGAAACAGTCGAACAGATTGCAGACTTGTTACACGACTATCAGGACCTATTTCCCACCAAGTTCATAGAGATGAAGGGAATAGTTGGAGACTTGGGAGTCATGAGGATACCATTGAAGGAGGATGCTAGAACAGTCAAGCAGCGTCCATATAGATTAAATCCCCGCTACAAAGAAAAAGTAAAGGATGAGATCGATAAGATGCTAGCAGCAGGCATCATTGAGCCGGTAGAAGAGAGCGAATGGGTTAGCCCCATGATCATGCAAGAGAAGAAAACCAAAGGAGACATCAGGATCTGTGTCGATCTGCGCAAGCTCAACGATGCATCACTTTACGATCCATTTCTGACACCGTTCACTGATGAGTTATTAGACAATGTGGGAGGACAAGAGGCCTAATCCTTCACTGATGGCTTCTCAGGCTACCATCAGATTAGAATACATCCAGAAGATCGATCCAAGACCACCTTTGCAACATAATGGGGCTCCTTCCAGTATACAGTAATGCCCGTTGGTCTTAAGAATGCACCAGCTATATTTTCTAGAGTACTAGTTGCTGTATTTAAAGAATACATCCATAAATTCCTAGAAGTATATTTTGACGATTGGACTGTATTAGGACTAATTGAAAAACATATAGTAGATTTAAGACTGATGTTAGAGAAATGTAGGCAGTACCAAATTTCTCTAAACTTGAAGAAATGTATATTTTGTGCACCATTTGGTGTTTTGTTGGGTCACATTGTTTGCAGACAAGGCTTGATGGTAGATCCCGCAAATATTGCCATCATTGTAAATCTTCTCGTACCCAACTCGGTCAAGCAACTGAGGACAGTACTTGGTCATACCAGGTATTACAGAAAGTTCATCAAGGGCTATGCAAAGATTACAGTACCAATGGAGAAATTGTTAAAGAAAGATGTAAAATTCCTATGGAATGAGGAATGTCAGCAGAGCCTAGACACACTTAAAGAGAAGATGGTTACAGCGCCCATCCTAGTATTTCCAGATTGGACTAAGCCATTTCATGTACATGTGGATGCATCTGGCATCGCACTAGGGGTTGCTTTAACGCAACCAGGAGAAGGGGATATTGATCATCCTATCGCATATTCCAGTAGAAAGCTATCGACGACAGAAAATAACTACACCACAACGGAAAGAGAAGGCCTAGCTATGGTGTATGCGCTGCAGAAGTTCAGGAACTACCTATTGGGTGCCTTGTTCAAGATGTTTACTGACCATTCTTCATTGAAGTATCTGGTCAATAAGCCAGTATTAGGGGGGAGAATCTGCAGATGGTTACTACTCTTTCAGGAGTATGATTTTGAAATCATTGTTAAACCAGGAAGATTGAATGCTAGACCTGATCATCTGTCGCGGATAGACTCAGGAGAAGAGCCAAGTAACCTAGAGGACAATTTGCCAGATGTGCAGTTGTTTTCTATCCATATCATAGACAACTACTATGCTGATATTATTCACTTTCTCACTACAGGATTAGCACTTGATGAGTTCACTAAGTAGAAAAAGAAGCAGTTGGTTGTTAAAGCAGCAGACTTCACCCTGATCGCAGAACACCTATAAAAGTTAGGGCTGGATGAATTTTTGCGCAGATGTGTGATGCCGCATGAAAAAGACGCTATTATCAGAGAGGCACATTTAGGAACCACAGGAGGTCATTTCGCAGGAAAGCCGACTGCACAGAAAATCCTAGCCGCAGGATTATGGTGGCCTACGTTGCATAAGGATACCAAGGACTTCTGCAGATGCTGTGATATCTGCCAGAGGGTAGGAAAACCCTCACGACGCAATGAAATGCTGCTGAAACCACAGGTTACGCTGCGCACATTTGACAAGTGGGCTATAGACTTTGTGGGTCCTATCAACCCACCAGGAAAGCGCACTAGCACGAGATATATTATCACCGAAATAGAGTACCTCACCAGATGGGCCGAGGCCAAAGCAGTAAGAAATTGTGATGCTACTATAGCCGCACAGTTCCTTTTTGAGAACATCATAAGTAGATTTGGATGCCCAGTAATTTTGATGAGCGATCAAGGCACACATTTCTTGAACTGCACCATTGAGGCCTTGACAGAAGAATTCCAGATTCAGCACCATAAGAGCACTCCCTACCACCCACAGGCTAACAGTACAGTGGAGGCCTTTAACAAGATTTTAGAAAACGCTCTTACTAAGATCTCTAACAGCCAAAGGAATGATTGGGCCCTCAGAGTTAACGTTGTATTATGGGCGTATAGGACCACATGCAAGAAACTTATAGGGCACACACCTTTCAGCTGGATGTATGGACAGGAGGATCTTATGCCTATGGAGTATACTCTTCCTAGCTTATGAATCGCTCAGATCACCAGGATGACTAATACAGACACAGTGGAGGAAAGGCTAGCGCAGCTGCTTGCCTTAGAGGAAGACAGATTCATTGCCGGCTTCCATCAGAAAGTGCAAAAGGCACGAGAAAAATCTTGGCATGACAGACACATTAAGAGTAAGACTTTCCAGATCAGAGACCTAGTACTCCTCTATGATAGCAAATTCATTAAGTTTCCAGGGAAGTTCAAGATGCATTAGCTGGGGCCATATCAGATACAGCAAGTTACAGAGGGAGGTTCCGTTTAGCTCAGTCAGCTGAATGGGGAGCTTCTTCCCACATTGATTAATGGCAGTAGGCTTAAGCTCTATAGTGATAGCCACCCCACCTCTCAGCCGTAGCTTAGCCAGTTTATGGTGGTGCAGATGTCCAGTGTAGTTGAAAGGAGGCATCACACCAGGAACTAGTCTACACCGGCAGGTATCATAAGTATGAAGAATCGTATAAGGCCAGTTCATTTTGCGCAAGTCATAAATGGCTTGAAAAAAAAAATGCTTGTTTTTTTACGCAGGTGATGCGGTGTTTCAGCGCAGCAGTGCGATGTTTCCCCATGCCACATATCTAGTTTTGCAACCGACAGAGGGCCCATCACATCGCCCTCTGACAGGCCATTAATGAGGAAATGACTGGTATCCCTTACCGTAGATTTGGCTGCAGCATAATTAAGTTTCCAGATTTGGCAAATCTTCGACGAGACCGATGCCTGTATACACACGCTTCGAGGGAAGTGTGATCGGATTTCACCATTTATTGAGGATCAGATGACGGGTGTGGTCTAGTCCAGGTAATTATTACGACCGACGGATTCATTTTAGATGACCGTTGTGTTCGGGATTGTTGCCTTCGGCATAAAAGCAGAAATTGTTCATTTGGGAGGGTTACAATTGCAGAAAACCTGAGAGCTATAGAGAAAGCTGCTAAGAGTTCCCTGTGTAGAGTTCACCCAGTTACAAAGTGCTATGATTCCCAGAGTTTGAAGCCATTGCACGCCCAGGATATTCCACTAAGTGGGTTCTGTCCGAGGAGGAACCTATAGGTGACATTCTGAGAAGGTTTGAGCGTCACAGCATTGCAGGTATTATGACGACACCGGCTAGGGGTGTCCAGCCAAGCTCATCACAGACCCGACCGCCACCACAGACAAGGAGCCAGTCTCAGATAGCAGAAGAATATAATTTAGAGTTGGAGGAAGAAGTTCATACTGCAGCAGACTACATTATGCCATGAGCTGAAGGCACACCGAAGTAAAAATTCCCAAGAGTGGTAAGTTTCATGTTCCCATACCACAGATTGATTCTCGAATAAGGGAAGATGAAGACCTCTTAGGATATGCGGCTGCTACTAAATTCATAGATTATAACCTGGCCGACGCTAAGACATATCCCTAGTTCCAGCCGGATCAGTACCTTATAGTTCATAAGAACCCGAGGACAGGTGCAGACGAATATATTCCCATGGACCATGTTCAGATTCTTGAGCGCTCAGGCCTTCTCAATCTGTTGAGACTACCACATTTCGGACGCGGCACAGAGGTTAATGCCATGGTGCGCATCCTACTATCTTGTTTACATGGAGGTTACCTTTGGCTTGGTAACAAGGTCAACCTAAATGTCAACCTCATACATCGCATCACCCAACTGTCCAAGACTGGTCAGCACCCAACGATAGATACAACAGGAAAGACCAAGGAACCCAAGCTATCACCCACCCTAGTTTCCAGGTACCAACTACAGAGAGGAGTTCGGGATTACGATATTACAAGCATATCAAACAAAACACTCAGCTTTACAGCTAGCTTGCTTGCAGGCAAACTGTTAACTAAGGTCCGGCCCAAGGAAGTTACAGGGTCCGTAATTAAACTTGCTATACATGTTGAAGAGGGGGAACATTTCAACTGGTCTTTATTTTTGTTAAATATGTTTCAGGAAGATTGTTTGGTGGCACAGGATGAGGCCACCCACCATTTTCATTTTTCATGGTTGATTATACTCTGTGCATTCCTAGGGTGGAAGGAGTTGCCCCATACCCAATTTAAGCAGCTAGCAAGCGATGAGACCAGAGGGGTGCGCTATACAAACCTGTGGGAGACTAACCACCCATAAAAGAAAAATCTCAACGCGATAGTATTCTATGAATACTATACGCTGCTAAATAAATTCGTTCTAGAAGTACCACGGATCAGCAAGGAGGTTGTAGACGCATATGATGCTTGACTTAATTTTATGGTGGACCGCCATAGAATCAACCTGAGACCAAAGAGGACTACAAGGGATGATTGGGCTCCTGGCTGGTTCAGGATGACAGCATAGGATATCGAAGGCATCATTAAAGACTTTGACGACCAATGGAAGCAAGAATACGAAGATACCACACCTCTACAATCAGATACTGCACAGACAGACCCAGTAGACAAGGGTAAAGATAGAGTAGAAACCAAGACACGGGATGAAGAGGATACATCAGAGGAGGAGCCCATGAAGAAAAAAAAATGTTACAAACCCAAGTGGGGAGATTAAATTGACAGCTGATGACTATGACCAAATCGCAGTAAGAATAAGGGACAGAATGAGCGACACATTTCAGGCGATGCAGGCATCGCAGGGCAAGCTGCAGGGGGCCATAGACCAGCTGTTAGGTGAGTTGAAAACATTGACTGAGAAAACTACCATAATCCACACTCAGTTGAGCAAGGTTCCAGCAGGAGAAATTTCGAAACAGTCGATCTCCCGTGAAGAGATCCTAGTGAAGGGTCGCCTCAACACAGTTTTGATTCCACCAGGGAGCATCAAATTCCCTGCGTCGATGACGGATCCACTAGTACAGTTTAGGAAACCTGTTGAGGTTAACCTCACAGATTTTCACATTGATCAATTGCAGATGATCCACCAGTAGCTAAGCGCAGAGCTTAGAGGTAGAGAGCTTGCAACTTATCAAGAAAATACGTAGCTGATGCAGAAGAATGCAGCACTCGCCACTAGTTTTTAGAAGAAGACAGATGAATTACGAACATATGAAGAAAGGGTACAGGACCTTTCTCAAGTTCTACAAAGCATCGCATTGGAGTTACCCCGATGCCACATTGAATTCGCCTTGCCTCTTTCACAGAAGGTAAGAAGAGTTGCATACAGAGCAAAGGATTTGGAGGAAACAATAGCCAGGATGGAAGAAGCAAAGGCCAAGATGGAAGAAGACCACCAAGCGCAGATCGTGGAGCTTGAGGCTCGTGCATGAGACACTTCCCAGGTAGACAAGCAAGCAAGAGTAGAGGCCTTTTGACTCATTTCTACACAGATGTAGTCTCACATCGACGATGCACTGTCAATACTAAATGATGCGATGAACACATGGTCGGACTTAGATCAGCCGCCTGAGAAAGTAGAAATCCAGCAAAATATTCAGCAAATAGAGAATACCACGGCGACAATGGAAGAAGAAATTAAGAGCTTAGCAGCACTTTAGAAGATGAGGAAGACAAAAGAGATGAACCACTTGCAACAGGAGGCACAACGATTAAGAACAAAGGAGATACACATCAATGACCTGCTTCAACCCTACCAGGAGCAAATCACTGAGTTAGTCGATACGGTTGAGCAGAAAGTGAAGGAGTTCACTACCACCAGAGAGGAAACTTACGCAACAAAAGACGCCAGTATTAGTCAAGATTTGCTTGACTCGGCACAAGAGTGTGTCGAAGTGATGCAGAAGGAAGTCGCAGGACTTCGTGACAGGTTGCAACGGACTTCGCAGGAAGCCAAGGAGAAGCTACAGCAGGAGAAGCCTGCTAGTAGTGGCTTGGGGATGAGCCACAAGTAAGTGTTAGGGGACTATTGGAGCAGGGTTCCATAGCTACAGAAGAATCTTCTAGTTTAAGCGGACCGACAGTTTTGGTGGATAGACAAGATAGAGCTACGACGCCGTAGCAGGTTTCTAGCTGCAGAGCAGAGCCGAAAATCCTGACTTTTAAAGATAGAGAATTCAAGGAAGATGACGGTACTTGAGCGACCGAGATGAGAGAGCTCACCCACTGCATTGAAGGCAACAGCGGAAGACAGGAGGGCTCAGCAACCCTCATAAAGGAAAAGGAGCAACGAGGCTGAGGCATTAAAGACAAAGGACAGTAAGGGAAGCAGCGCCGGTACCCATGGTCAGCGCTGGGAAGCATGGAAGACTACAGGAAGTTGTGGTGATGGGAAGCGGTGCATAGTACCCATGATCAGTGCCAGGAAGCATGGAAGACCGCAGAGAGCTGTGGTGTGACAGATAGCGGCTACCTCAAAGTACAAATACGCTGACTGTCACTAGTTAGGGTTTGGGTTACTGTTAGGATAGGCCCATAGTGTTGTAATGGCGAGACCTTCGGGCCACCTATAAAGGGATGTATTTTGCATTGTAAAAGGTTGGAATTTTGAGCATTTTAAGCCATCCAGCTAGCTAGTTAGCCATTGATTCTGTTCGCTCATAGCTACCTTGTATTGTAATAGAGTTGAGCTCTAGTTCTGTTATTAGCTGTAGTATCTTACTGTAACCAGTAGTTGGCTCATAGAGCATGCTTGTAAATATCCACAGGGATCGACAGAGAGGGAAGAGGATATTGTAAGAGAGACAATATAGAGATAGAAAAGAGATCCAAGAGAGAAGATCTCGAGCTGCATATGCGGTGCAGCAGAACTGTGTTTACCTTCCCCTGAGCGATAATAGAAACACAGTTCTGTGGATGTAACTTCCATCCTGGAGGTGAACCACGTTAAAATTGATTTTTATGTGAATGAGTTATGTGTTGTGATTACTTGTTGCATCTAACAGTTAGTATATAAGACTTTGCTTATAGTTTAATGTGTGAATGTGTTATTTAGTTCGCAGTAATACAAAAGGTTAAATATAAGTTGAAGTCTTTGGCATGTTGTATGCGGGTTCATTTATGCTTTGCTGAACAGTCACTAGTCACAGTGTTAAACATCCTGTCATGTTGAGTCCTACAAGTTGACATGAACAACGCTAAGTGCGCTGAGCCGCGGGAGTAGGATATCGCAAGGAGGTGATACCGCATCGGCAGAGGAGCTGCGGTGCGTGATACCGTAGGTTAAGGACTTAGTGTTGGGAAGAAGTTACGTGTTTCCTGGTGTGCAGAGGTGTGATAAGGATGGATTCATTGTGAGGTGAGGAGATCACGCGACGCGAGCGGGGAGTCGCGCAACACGCAGAGAAAGAGATCTCGCGACTAGTAGAGCTGCGAGTCGCAACTAGGATGCCACAGAACCTGGTCCAAGATGCTTGAGTCCTTGTCCAACCCATTAGAATCACTTCGGGTGAGAATTCAGGACGCTTCATGGTCTATCACTGAAAGGGCCAGTGAGCTGGGGGTGTTGTTGGTTAAACACAGTAAACCCGGGTCTGCCCATGATAGCCAACAGTGAAGTTAACTTGTTTTTTGTCCTCATCGTCCTCCACCCTTTTTTCCTAATAAAATCATGTATGATTTGTACTTCCATCACCTATTAGCTTGCCTAATTGATTTTTCCAATTTGTGAGCTCCTAGACAGATTTGGAAACTGCTTTATGCACCTATGGGGGATTTTGCTTAGATTTAGTAAGCTTGCTTTTGACCAAATTCGAATGGCATCCTTATGCATTCGAATCTCTCATGTAATTGTTTATTGTGGTATACTATGACCTCAAAGGGTTGGCTATTGTATGCGTATTCAATACAGATTAGTGTTCTGCTCCATATTCAGTCTCCTTTGTGTGTAATTTGCACGTGTAATTAGCAATTTTTATGTGTAATTGTTCTAACACCTGGGTTTAATTTCCACATGGTATCAGATCCTTTGTAGATCGATTTCTCTCCTTCCAATTTGTTATTGTAGGTTCGACATCATTGACTGGGAGCATTCTGCTGACTGAAGGGACAATTTCTGAGCTATCGATCAATCTTAGAAGATCATCTTCACTCCATTTAACTTATTTGAATGGAAAGAAGAGATGGAGATACTATTGAGAGAGAAATGCCACTATAGAGTGACTATGGAAATAGAAGCAGAGCCCAATGAAGCTGCAGAGAAAATTAAATGTCACAACAGGAGGGATGAGGCCTATGGTGTCGTGTGTCTGAGCATATCCAGAGACCTCCTTTTCCATCTTGATGGATTAACATCACCAAATGAAGTATGGGAGAATCTTGTTGAGATTTTTGGTAAGACATGTGAGATGAGGGGACATAAAATTGAAAATGATTTGATCTCCCTGAGTCCCAATAGCTTTGAATCCCTGCAACTCTATTTTTCCAAGTTCAAAGCCCTTGTTTTGTAGCTAAAACAGTGTGGGATCGAAAAGAAGGAGGAGAAACTGGTTTTTTCCATACTCTCGAATATTGGCCTTGACTATTCAGTGTTTTTCTTGACCTTCCATGCCTCAAAGTTGACAGCTCGAGCCTGGAAAATGCCTATCCTTGCAGATTTCATGGCATCTCTCACACAAGTACAAGATAAATTGGTGATGATGGGCACCATCAAACCTTCCAAAGACCAAGATCTAGTTGCTGGAGATTTGAGGGTGGATTCAAAAATAAAGAATAAAGCTAAGAATCCACCTGAGCAAAAGAGAGACAAGAACAAGTCTGCAGAGGAGCCCCAAAGCTCCAAGAAGAACCCCCAGAAGTAGAAGAACAAAGGAGAAATGAGCAAGTGTGCATACTGCAGTAAGGGAAATCATCCTGAATGCTTCTACATGAAGAAGCAAATTGACATGCTGAAGCAAATCCTGGAGAAGAATGGCATCTCCCTTCTTGACAGCTCAAAGAAGAGAGGAGGATCAAATTCATAAGACAGAGAGAGAGTTCATGTATTGGTTGCTAGCACATCAAGCTCACCTAGTTTCATCATTGATTCTGGAGCTTCATGAAATATGGTTTTGACCAAGGAGGCATTCACCTCACTTGACATGTCGAAAGGTCCACCAATTGTACTGGGAGATGACTCTCTCACTGAAAGTTTGGGCAAAGGGAGGATTGACCTTGACCATGGTAAGTTCAACAATGTATTGTATGTTCCAGGTCTTGCCTGTAACCTCTTATCAGTGTATCATATGACCCACACAGGGTCTCCAAAGAAGGTCATATTCTCCCCTGATGAAGTTGAGATCACAGAGATCTCAAGTGGTAAATTCAATGCAAAAGGAGCTACAAATCACACTTCAAAGGTATACATGTTCTCACACTTCCTACCCTACTCAAACCCCTCTGCTCTTCTGATTCATGCTAATGAGGGAAGAAAGATTTGGCATGAAATATTTGGAAACCTTAATTACAAGTATCTTTCTCATCTTAGTGAAAAATAAATGGTCATAGAGTTACCAAATATTAAGTTTTCCAAAGGAGTCTTTCAAGGTTGCATCTTAGGAAAACACCCAAAGCATAAATTTGAGAAAGCTAGTCATGAGAGAACCTCTGCACCTCTTGAGTTGATTCACAGTGATGTTTCTGGCCCATTTCCTCATATATCAATGATTCATGCCAAATATGCATTGACATTCATAGATGACTTTTCCAAGTATTGCTAGGTTTACTTCCTGAAACACAAGTCTGAAGTTTATGGCCTCTTCAAAGTCTTTAAGGCTTTGGTTGAAAACTAGTCTGGGAGGAAAATCAAGGTCCTCAGATGCAACAATGGTGGTGAGTATGTCAAGTCTAATTTCATTCAATGTTGTGCAGATGCAACATTCTATCCCTTACACACCACAGCAAAATGGTGTGGCTGAGAGGAAGAACAGATCACTGAAAGAGATGCAACCTGCATGATGGAGGCTAAGACTTTGCCACAAAATTTTTGGGCCAAAGCTATAAAATGTGCAGCCTATATTCAGAATAGGGTGCCCCATAAAAATCTTTATGGTATGACTCCTTTTGAAGCATGGAGTGGGCACAAGCCAGATGTGACACATTTCAGGATTTTTGGCTGAAGGGCTTGGGCTAGAATTCCAACAGAAAAGAGGAAGGCTCTGCAGCCCCAAAGCCAAGAGTTTCTATTTGTTGGGTACTCTGAAGATTCAAAAGAGTACAAGGTGATAAATTTGAGCACAAACAAATCCTTCATTGAAAGGAGTGTTCAGCTCCAAGAAGATCTTTTAGCAGCAGTGGAAGTTGGAGAATCCTCTTCACCACCAGAACCATTAAATGTAAGTGAAGAGATAGTTGAACTTGCTGATTCTGATATGTATGATAGTGATGATTTAATTTCAGATCCTAACAGTCCTACAAGACCAAAATGGGCAGAAAATACCATTCATGCAGCTGGAGAACTAGCTGGAAATCCTAATGATCCTAGGAGGACTAGATCTCAGTTTGAGAGTGCTTTGTGCATGAAAGATCCTATGTTTGCAGAGAAATGCTATCTGATGGTTGAATCAGACCCACATACATATGAATATGTATCAAATGATCCAATATTTCAAACAGCCATGGAATAAGAGTTCAGCTCACTCCAGAAGAACAACACTTGGGAGCTGGTTGATCTTCCCCCAAGGAGGAAGCTAGTTCAGTGTAAGTGGTTTTACAAAACCAAATTTGCTGCTGATGGTTCACATTTGAAATATAAGGCAATATTTGTATCCAAGGGCTACTCATAGGTACATGGCATAGACTGCAATGATACCTTTGCACCAGTGGCAAAGATGGACTCCATCAAGCTAACTTTAGCCATTGCAGCTTTGAAGCAGTGGGAGGTACATCACATGGATGTGAAGTGTGATTTCCTAAATGGATATCTCACTGAAGATATTTACATGCAGAATCCTCAATTATTTTCTACTAATCCATCTCTTGTGTGCAGGATAAAGAAGTCATTGTATGGACTTAAGCAATCCCCCAGGGCTTGGTATGCCAAGATTGATAGGTTTCTGCTATCACTGAATTTTGTTCGATGCAAGTCAGATCCAAATTTCTATTTGAAGATGATTCATGGTTCATTAATGATTATTGTTTTGTATTTTTATGACCTTCTCATTACAGGAAGCTCAAAGGATGAAATTGCCTCCTTGAAGGATGCAATGAACCATGCATTCTCAATGACTGATTTGGGTTTATTGAGCCAATTATTGGGGCTCGAGATTGCTCAAACCAAAAAAGGATTCAAAGTACATCAGTCCAAGTATGCCTTGGATTTTCTAAACAAATTAAACATTAAGGATTGCAAGCCAAGCAAGAGTCCCTTTCTTTCAAGAGTTAAGCTTGGAGAAGCTGATTCTTCACCTATGGTAAACAATACACTGTATAGGCAATTGATTGGATGTTTGTTGTATCTCACACATACTCGACCTGATATTTATTATGTAGTAAGTGTGGCTTCAAGATACATGGATCAGCCTCATGAGATCCATTGGAGAGCAGCCAAAAGAATCCTTAACTTTGTTCAAGGAACAAGGACTCATGGGATCTTCTACAAAGCTAAATCTGATCTAGATTTGATTGAGTTTATTGACATTGATTGGGCAGGTGACAACATAGATCGAAATTCAACATTAGGATATGTGTTCATGCTTTCTAAAGGACCAATCAGCTGGTCAAGCAAGAAACAGAGTGCCATTGCACTCTCATCTACAGAAGCAGAGTACAGAGGAGTTGTAAATGTAGCAACTCAATGTTTATGGTTGCAGGGGTTACTTGGTGAGTGTGGCTTCAAATCAGAATACTCAACTACTCTCTATTGTGATAATCAGAGTACCATTTGAATATGCAATGATCCAGTTCAGAAACAGAGAACCAAACACATTGAGATCCATATGCACTACATCAGACAGCTTGTGCATGATGGCACCATTCACCTACTCTTCTGTTCATCTTCAGAACAAGTAGCTGATATCTTCACCAAAGTTTTTTGTGAGAAGACATTCAACAATCTCAAATCACTACTGGGGATTTCTGATCATGCTATGAAGCATGAGTGATGACAATATTTTCAAATTTTTTTTTACCGTCCATGTTTAAGGGAGGATTTTTCCCACTGGGTTTTTGCCTATTTACTTGGTTAAATGGACATGCAGTATGTAAAGGGTGGCTAAGCCTTGTTGTTAGGCCCTATAATTTTCTAATATTTTACTCATAAGTCAGGCTGAAGGGGGGGTGTTATAATAATCAACCCATAGTTAGCTACCTTAGACATTAATTAATCCAATTTTTGTCTTATTTGCCTAGTTTCCATATTCCACCTTATGCAAGTAGTCCTCCACACATCCAAAGTGGTAAAACTTGCTAAATTTGAGTCATGGAGTGCTTGGGAAACCACTTGGAATCAAATCTTCTTTATTCCCGGCCTCCCTAGAGCATGTTTGCTTTTTCTGCTTTATTGCCTGCTTTTTCTGAGTTTTAAGGAAATTGGGAAAGTTTGACTAGGTGAAGTTAACTTATTTTTTGTCCGCATCATACTCCACCATTTTATCCTAATAAAAGCATGTATGATTTATCCTTCCATCATCTATTAGCTTTCCTAATTTATTTTTCCAATTCGTGAGCTCCTAGATAGATTTGGAAACTGCTTTATGCACCTATGGGGGATTTTCTTAGATTTAGTAAGCCTGCTTTTGACCAAATTTGAATGGCATCCTTATGCATTTGAATCTCTCGTGTAATTATTTATTGTGGTAGCCTATGACTTCACAGGGTTGTCTATTGTACAGTTATTCAATACAGATTAGTGTTCTGCTCCATATTCAGTCTTGTTTGTGTGTAATTTGCATGTGTAATTGGCAATTTTTGTGAGTGTAATTGTTCTAACACCTGGGTTCAATTTAGACATATATATCCTCATGTTTTGAGGTGGAATGCTATTACTATGATACTATGTTGTATTGATTTCGATATCTTGTGTTGTATCAAGACTGTAGACTTGTGTTGTATCAAGCCAATGAGTCTGATAGATCGTACCCTATGAGATGTATCTCCTTTAATAGAGATTGTCTTTCATTGTATCAATACTGGAGACTTGCATTGTATCAAGTCATGATACTGATGAAGTCATCCAGAAAATGGATAGCCATTTAGGTGGACCTACGTTTCTTGAGGTGGCATGCTTTACTTGGTAAAGTGGTGGTATTATGTGATATATCACTAACCATGGTTGTTTGATATGGATAAAGATATTAAGTACCCTCTATAGACTGATCACCTCTGGATTGAATTACTTTAGCATATGACTATATGGTCCAGGGTAACATATATGATTATCAATATGTGTGACAATTATTCTGAGTATAATATGATAAGATCGATAAATAATAAATACACATATGGACCATGCAGTAAATGATAACAAGATAAACATAGAGAGAGAGAGAGAGAAATAATTTGAATTTCCTAAATATAGCTAAGTATGCTTTAGTTGTAAATATTGAATTAAATATGAATGCATCAATCAGTTCCTTATTTAAATCTTATGTGTTTCAGTTAATTAAAAGAAACTTATAGTGGTCCATGCAAATGTTTTTCATGGAAAACACTAAGGGTGAAGCATTGATGAGACTTCAAATAGTCTATTAACTAAGTGATCAACACTCATTTAACAATGAATATCCATGAAAATTTAATAATAGTAAATAAGTGATTTACATGGATGGCACTAAAGGTGAAGCACTGTAAATTTCATTTATCCTCTTAATTAAGTGGCCATGCATTCATATGAAGATTGGTTTTAATTCAATTCAGTTAACATTAAGTTAAATACCCTAATTGAGGAAGGGTGCACATCTTGTGCATAGAGTGGAATCTTAGGTTATAACTTGGTAACAATGAAGGAGGGGTGCTAATGTTTTCCATGGTGGGAGCTCAATTCTCCCAATTGATTCTCCTCTTGATCTATTCTCTATGTTGATTCTCCTAGAGAATCCCTGATGTATCAATTCACTATGTGATGTATTCTAGGGTTTTGAACTTGTTATTAAAGTAATGGGAGATTGACAAGTTTATTATTAGAGTTTTAGTGGATATCTCTTCTTTATTGCTGAGGTGATATCTCTTATCGAACAATCTGCTAATGTGTTGTAAACCATTCTCTTCAACTATATCTATTATACTTAAAGAATTGATGGGTTTTTCATCCTATGTATTCAGAGGGTTTTCCCAGGGTACATCTTGTCTCATGGTTGAGTGATTTATGTTTCTAATTTGTTTATGAGATTCAATGTGTAGTGATTGATAGATAAAAGTTTTAATGTTTGAATCTCTCCATATTTTCTCAAAATACTAATATGGTATCAACGCATAGGGTGTGAAGGAGCTTAGTTTTGTTCCCCAAACCAAATCCTACATGATCTTGATGAGTTGAGAAAAATATTGGAGCCATGACACAGATCTCCATCCGATCGAAATACCTCCTTGAAGGTACTTCAAAATTCAAGCATCTGCGTTGAGAGTAGCAAGGTGCTCTACCACCCAATACATGGGATATTTTTTCATGTAATGTAGTGCTATGTTACAAAAATAAAAATTAAATGTCATCCAATAAATTAAATTTAACAAAATAATAAGAACATGTCCACTGAATATCCACTTTAAAAATACACACATTATGTCAGCTAATAAAATAAAATAAAAATAAACTAGCATAGATCCATATTAAACCCAAATCTATAAATCACCAAGAGGGATAATATTTATTTAGGCGTGAATTTGATCTTGAAGTGTAAAAAAAATACCTCTCAAAAAAATTGATCCCTCTCGATACTTGATAGATTTGGGTTTAATATGGATCTATGTCGGTATGTAGTACAACCAAAGACATATTAGGACAGGATCTAGAAGAGATCCATACAAAATTGTATACTTTATTAGATAATGTCTGTGTAGAAATTGTGTTGCATAAGTAGTGGACAAAAATGACAAGAAATAGATGATGTTAAAATTTGCATGAGATAAAGTTCAAATTGTAAAAGAAAGAAAATAATATCATAGTTGTTAACTTTTCATATGCTTAGCTAAGACATCAGTACTTCATTTCATTTTCATAACAAAAGCATATAAACAGGATCACTGAAAGATAGACAAGCACAACCATACAAAAGGAACACAAAGATTTATCCTGGGAAAACCCTAAAGGGAGAAACCAAGCAAAAGCTTCCTCAATATAGATGCCCCAAAAAGATAAAAGATAAAACCAGCAAGGAGATCAAAGCCTAATCCTCCTCCTTCTCCAGCTACTTCTCTTCTCCACTAATGCGCTACACAAGTGAGAGTGTGTGTATTAAATGAGGAGCACTACACCTCTATTTATAATCATCCATTCACTTAAGTTAACTCATATGTCATGTAGGCTCGAGTTAATCATGTAGGCTTGCGTTACACATGTAGGCTCAAGTAACCACACTGGGGTGCTAATGACCCACCTTTACAATTAGAGGGGACTGCCTCATGACTCTTATTAGTTCTTTCGGTTAGGAGCATCGGGGTACAAAGTAATACAAGTGGTTCTCCTGGTAGGACCATCGGGGACCACAAAGAAATACATATAGAATATTCTTCGAAGTTACAATATTTCAACACTCCCCCTTAACGAGAAGGGTATTCTATAAAAACATCAACAACAACAATAATAGGAGAGAGATAGAGGACATCATCAACATCATTAGGGTGATACATCTATAAATCATTGGAATCTTTTCAACATCATGTAGTCTTCATCTTCAATCTTTAGTCTTCAGCATCATCAGTACTTTGACCGCTTCGATCAGCAACATCTTCAGCATCTTAACTCTTCAATCAGCAGCAACATCTTCAGCACTTTGACCTTTCGATCAGCAACATCTTTAGCACTTTGATCTTTCGATCAGCAACATCATCTTCAACACTTTGGCATTTCGATCAGCAACAACATCATCATCATACTCTGATCTTTCGATCAGAAACATCATCATGAAAACATCATCAAAACATCAACATCATCATCATCACACTCTGATCTTTCAATGAGAATCATCATTATCATCAGCCTCTGATCTTTCGATCAGAAACATCATTAACCGAACATCATCATACTCTAACATCAACTCATCATCATATTCTAATCTTTCAATCAGTACGTCATCATCATCATACTTTGATAATACAACGTCATCATCATCAGGATCTCATCATCATCACATTCTGATCTTTCGATCAGAAACATCATCATCATCATCGCATTCTGATGTTTTGATCAAAAAACATCATCATCATCAACAACATCATAATCATAAGCAACTTCTAATCTTCTGATCAGAAAAAATCATCATCATCATATTCTGATCTTTTGATTAGAGAACATCATCATCGTCAGCAATAGCATCATCATCATATTCTAATCTTTCAATCAGAGAACATCATCATCATCAACAACTTCTAATCTTTCTATTAGAGAAACATCATCATCATCAGCAACATCTGATCTTTCGATCAGAAACATCATCATCATACAAACATCAACATCATCAAAACATCAACATGATCCTTCCTTTCAGAATTAAGGGATTTAGGTCTTTACGGAGTTACCAATGATCCTTCCTTTCGGAATTACGGGATTTAGGTCTTTACGGAGTTACTAATGATCCTTCCTTTCAGAATGATGAGATTTAGGTCTTTACGGAGTTACTAACGATCCTTCCCTTCGGAATTATGGGATCAACACATTTGTGGAACTCAGACAATCCTTCATATTGGAATTATGGGATCAACACATCTGTGGAACTCAGACAATCCTTCCTATTGGAATTACAGGATCAATTCAATGATCCTTCCTTTCGAAATTATGGGATTTAGGTCTTTACGGAGTTACTAACAATCCTTCCTTTCAGAATTATGAGATCAACACAAATGTGGAACTCAGACAATCCTTCCTATTGGAATTATGGGATCAACACATCTGTGGAACTCAGACAATCCTTCCTATTGGAATTACGGGATTAATTCAATGATCCTTCCTTTTGGAATTACAAAATTTAGGTATTTACGGAGTTACTAACGATCCTTCCTTTTAGAATTATGGGATCAACACAGATGTGGAACTCAGACAATCCTTCCTCTAGGAATTACAGGATCAACACACGTTCTCGAGTACTGAAGTCACTGTATCCATTCTGAACCGAAGTTCAAGGATGATACAATCCTACCACCTTCTCGATGACCGAATTTCACTGGATCTGTTCTGAACCGAAGTCTAAGGATGATACAATCCTACCACCTTCTCGATGACCGAATTTCACCAGATCTATTCTGAAACGAAGTTCAATGATGATACAATCCTACCACATTCTCAATGACCGAAGTCACCGGATCACTTCTGGACATATGTCCCAGGATGATACAATCCCTCTTCATTCTCAAATACTGAGGTCTTCGGATCACTTTAGGGAAAGTGCCCAAGGATGATACAATCCCACTTCATTCTCAAAGACCGAGGTCTCCAGATCACTTCTGGACATATGTCCCAGGATGATACAATCCCTCTTCATTCTCGAAGACTGAGGTCTCCAGATCACTTTAGGGCAAGTGTCCAGGGATGATAGAATCCCACTGCAACATCACTACTCCCCCCTTTAGGGAAGGTCTTTCTGAACCATACCAAGCTTGTCTCGAAAGTGTTCAAACTTTACCCAAGACAGAGGCTTTATCAGTGCATCATCATCTAAACCATATTCATCTACATCTTCAGTATGTGAATACTGAACTATCACCATCTGTATCTCTAGTATGTGAGTACTGAAAGCATCATCAGGTCACCATCATCTGCATCTACAGTATGTAAACACTGAAACATCATATATATCTTCAGTATGGGAATACTAAAATCATCATCATCTATATATTCAGTATAGAAATACTGAATCACCATCATCTGTATCTACAGTATGTAAACACTGAAACATCATATATATCCTCAGTATGGGAATACTAAAATCATCATCATCTATATATTCAGTATAGAAATACTGAATCACCATCATCTGTATCTACAGTATGTAAATACTGAAACATCATCATCTGCATCTTTATCTTGAATGTAGAAATACTGGATTTCTATGTGTTACGACGGAACACGAGGTTCTCTGTTATCACAACTCTCGTTATCACATAGAATCAATGTAGTATCCATCTTCAGTTCAAAGAGACTTGATATCAGCTTCCGAAGCCATATGGCTTTACAACTTAGCAGAGCAATCTGCTATGTATTCTGCTTCAGCCATGAGATAAGAAACACCGGACTGTTTCCTACTAAACCATGAACTCATAGCAGACCCCCAAACAAAAGCATCTACCTAATGTGATTTTCCTGTCTGAGATACTTCCAGCCCAATCTGAATCTGTGTAGCCATACAATCTATACTCATGGCTACCATCATAATATAAACCAAAGTCTATAGTCCCTTTCAGATATCTCATCACATGTTTTGCAGTTACTAGGTGAACCTGTCTTGGTTGAACAAGATATTGAATTAAGGTGTTCACAGCAAAACAAATGTCTGGTCTAGCATTTGTTAAGTACATCAATGACCCAATGATCTATCTGTAATGAGTCATATCCACTAACTCTGATGAGTCATCAGCTAACAGCTTCAGGTTGGAGTCCATGGGTGTGGCCATGACTTTGCATTCCAACATATTGAATCTCTTCAATATCTCTACCGCATACTTTCCCTAGTTGAGAAAGATTTCTTCTAAAATTTTCCATACTTCCAGACCTAGGAAATAATGCATTAACCCAAGGTCTTTTATCTCAAATTCTTCTGCTAGTTTCTTCTTGCTTTCCATGACCTGTTTCTCTTTTCTTGTCAAGGATAAGTCATCCACATATAATAACAGGATGACAAGTTCAACCTTGTGATAAAGGTTAGGATCAGCTTTACTTTTGGTAAAGCCCATGCTCAACAAGAAACCATCTATTCTTTCATACCAAGCTTGAGGATCTTGTTTAAGACCATATAATTCCTTCTTCAACTTGCATACTTGAGTATGTCTATCTTCAACTTCAAATCCTTGTGGATGTTATATGTATACTTCTTCTTTGATCACACCATTTAGAAAAGTTGTTTTCACATCCATCTGGTGTAAGTCCCACTTCATCATGGATGCAAGTGCCATGGTATCTCTAATTGAAGTATACCGTGCTACTGGGCCAAATGTCTCTTCATAATCAATTCCCTCTTTCCGAGAGAAACCTCTGGCCACAAATCTTGCTTTATACTTCTCAATACTTCTTTCAGCTACATGCTTTATTTTGCATATCCATTTGGATTGATACTATATTCTTTCCTTCTGGTTTGGAAATGTTAGAATAATCAACCCATATTTTACCACCTTAGACACTAATTTAATTATTTTTGTCTTATTTGCCTAGTTCATGTGTCCCACCTTATGCAAGTTGTCATTTACCTATCCATAGTGGTCAAAATTTCCTTATTTGACTCATGTAGCACTTGGGAAACCTCAAGGAATCAATTCTGCTTTATTCCTAGCCTCCTAGGCGCCCTTCTGCTTTTTCTGCTTTATTGCCTGCTTTTTCAGTGTTTTAAGGCAATAGGGAAAGTTTGACTAGGTGAGGTGAACTAGTTTTTTGTCCTCTTCATACTCCACTCTTTTCTCCTTGTAAAAGCATGTATTAGTTGTCATTACATCACTCTTTACCTTGCCTAATCCTTTTTTCTAATTCGTGAGCTCCATGACTGATTTGGGATCAGCTTTTTGCACCTATGGGGGATTTGCTTATTTTTAGTAAGCCTGCTTTATGCTAGATTCGAATTGCTCCTCATGCATTCGAATCCCTGATGTATTTTATTTATTCAGCAACCTATTATGTTACAGGGTTGGCTATTGTACACTGAGTTAATATAGTTTAGTGTTCAACTACAATTTCAGTCTCTTTTGTGAGTGATTTTGCATGATCAATTGTTAATTGTTGTGAGTAAAATTAATCTATCACTGGGTTCAATTTCCACATGGTATCAGAGCCTTTGTAGATTGATTTCTCTCCTTCAAAATTGTTTTGCAGGTTCGACATCAGTGACTGGGAGCCTTCTACTGACAGCCGGGACATATTTTCTAAGCTATGGATCAATCACAGAAAACTATCTTGACTCCCTTCAATTTATTTGAATGGAAAGAAGAGATGGAGATACTGTTGAGAGCGAAAGGCCTAGGGTGACTATGGAAACAGAAGAAGAGCCCAATGCAGCTACAGAGAAGATAAAATGGCACAACAGGAGGGATGAGGCCTATGGTCTCCTGTGTCTGAGTATTTCCAGAGACCTCCTTTTCCATCTTGATGGATTGACATCACCGAATGAAGTATGGGAGAAGATTTCTAATATTTTTGGAAAGATATATGAGATGAGGGGACATAAAATAAAAAATGAGCTAATTTCTCTGAGTCCAAATAGCTTTGAATCCCTGTAGCTATATTTCTCCAAGTTCAAAGCACTTGTTTTGCAACTGAAACAGTGTGGGATCGAAAAGAATGATGATCAGCTCATCCTGGCCATTTTCTCGAAGCTAGGCCCTAACTATTCAGTGTTTGTTTCGACCTTCTATGCCACAAAACTGACAGCTCGAACCTGTAAGATGCCTAGCCTTGTAGATTTCATGGAATCTCTCACACAAGAATAGGATAAGCTGGTGATGATGGGCACCATCAAACCATCCAAAGATCAAGCTCTGATTGCTGGATATTTGAAGGTGGATTCAAAAAGCAAAAATAAAGCTAAAAATCCACCTGAGCAAAAGAGAGACAAGAAACAGTCTTCGAAGGAGCCACAAGGTTCCAAGAAGAATTACCAAAAGAAGAAAAACAAAGGTGAAATGAGCAAGTGTGCATACTGCAATAAGGGAAATCACACTGAAAGCTCTTGTATGAAGAAGCAAATAGACATGCTGACCCAACTTGTGGAGAAGAATGGCATCTCCCTTCCAGAAAGCTCAAAGAAGAGAGAAGGAGGATCAAGTTCAGATGACAAAGAGAGAGAGTTCATGCATTGGTTGCTGGCACATCAAGCTCACCCAATTTTATCATTCATTCTGGAGCTTCAAGACACATGGTTTCGACCAAGGATGCCTTCTCCTCACTTGATATGTCGAAAGGACCACCTATAGTACTGGGAGATGACTCTCTCACTAAAATTTTGGGCAAAGAAAGGATTGATCTTGATCATGGTCAGTTCAGCAATGTGTTGTATGTGCCTGGTCTTTCCTCCAACCTCTTGTCAGTGTACCAGATGACCCACACTGGATATCCTAAGAAATTCATATTCTCCCCTGATGAAGTTGAGATCACAGAGATCTCAAGTGGTAGAGTCATTGCAAAAGGAGTTGTGAATCATGCTCAAAAGGTATCATGTTCTCACACTTCCTACCTTACTCAAACCCCTCTGCTCTTCTGATTCATGCTAATGAAGCCAAAAAGATTTGGCATGAAATATTTGGCCACCTAAATTACAAGTATCTTTCTGATCTTAGTGAAAAATAGATGGTCATAGGGTTGCCCAAGATAAAATTTTCCAAAGGAGTCTGCCAAGGTTGTATCCTAGGAAAACACCCAGAGCATAAATTTGAGAGAGCTAGTCATGAGAGAACCTCTGCACCCCTCGAGCTGATCCATAGTTATGTTGCTGGCCCATTCCCTCATATGTCCATGAGTCAGGACAAATATGCATTGAATTTCATTGATGATTTTTCCAGGTATTGCTAGGTTCACTTCCTGAAACACAAGTCTGAAGTTTTTGGCCTATTCAAAGTCTTTAAGGCTTTGGTTGAGAACCAGTCTGGAAGGAAATTCAAGGCCCTTAGATCTGACAATGGTGGTGAGTATGTCAAGTCTGAGTTTATTAACTATTGTGCAGATGCAGGTATTCAGATGCAGCATTCTATTCCTTACACACCACAGCAAAATAGTGTTGCTGAGAGGAAGAACATATCACTGAAGGAGATGGCAACAAGCATGATTGAGGCCAAAACTTTTCCACCAAAGTACTGGGCTGAAGCTATCAACTGTGCAGCCTATATCTAGAATAGGGTGCCTCACAAAAATCTTGATGGTATGACTCCCTTCGAAGCATGGAGTGGGCAAAAACCAGATGTGACCCATTTCAGGATTTTTGGCTCAAAGGCTTGGGCTAGAATTCCAACAGAGAAGAGGAAGGCTTTGCAGCCCCAAAGCCAAGAGTGTCTTTTTGTTGGATACTCTAAATATTCAAAAGGGTACAAATTGATAAATTTGAGAACAAACAAATCCTTCATCGAAAGGTGTGTTCAGTTTGAAGAAGAACCCCTTGCAGCAGTGGAAGTTGGAGAAGCCTCTTCTCCACCTGAACCTCAGGAAGTAAGTAAAGAGTTTGTTGAACATGCTGATTCTGATTTGTCTAATGGAGATGAGTTTATTGTAGACCCTAACAGCCCTACAAGGCCAAAATGGGCAGCCAAGACACTATATGCAGCAGGAGAGCTAACTGGGGATCCCAATGACCCAGGAGGACTAGATCTCAGTTTGAGAGTGGTCTGTGCATGAAGGATCCTATGTTTGCTGAAAAATGCTATTTGATGGTGGAGTCTGATCCTAAAACATATGAATAAGTAGAAGGAGATCCAATATGGCAAACAGCCATGAAAGAGGAGTTCAGCTCACTTCAGAAGAGAAACACATGGGAGCTAGTGGATCTTCCCCCAGGGAGAAAGTTAGTCCAGTGTAAGTGGGTCTATAAGACCAAATTTGCTGCTGATGGTTCACCACTAAAGTAAAAGGCTATATTGGTATCCAAGGGCTACTCATAGGTTCATGGCATAGATTACAATGAGACCTTTTCCCCAGTGGAAAAGATGGATTCCATTAGGCTATCCTTAGCCATTTCAGCCTCAAGGCAATGGGAGGTACATCACATGGATGTAAAATGTGCCTTCCTAAATGGAGATCTCACTGAAGAGGTATATATGCAGCAGCCTCAAGGTTTTTCTACTAACCCTTCTCTTGTGTGCAGGTTGAGAAATTCATTGTATGGGCTAAAGCAAGCCCCCAGGGCTTGGTATGCCAAGATCGATAGCTTCTTTCTATCACTGAATTTTGTTCGGTGCAAATCAGATCCAAATGTCTATTTGAAGTTAGTTAATGGTTCATTAATGATCATTGTGTTATATTTTGATGACCTCCTCATTAAAGGAAGCTCAAAGGATGAGATTGCTTCCTTAAAAGGAGCTATGAACCAAGCCTTCTCCATGACAGATTTGGGGCTCTTAAGTCAATTTTTGGGGCTTGAGATTGCTCAAACCAAAGCTGGAATCAAGGTGAACCAGTCCAAATATGCTTTGGACTTTCTGAACAAATTCAAAATGAAGGATTGCAAAGCAAGCAAAAATTCTTTCGTTTCAGGAGTGAAGCTGGAAGAAGCTGATTCTTCACTTATGGTAAACAATACACTCTATAGGCAATTGATTGGATGTTTGTTGTATCTGACACATACTATACATGATATTTATTATGCAGTAAGTGTGGCTTCTAAATACATGGATCAGCCTCATGAGATCTATTGGAAAGCAGCCAAAAGGATGCTTAACTTTGTTCAGGGAACAAGGACACATGGGATCTTCTACAAAGCAAAATCTGATCTTGATTTGATTGGATTTACTGACAGTGATTGGGCAGGTGATAGCACAGATAGAAATTCCACATCAGGATATGTGTTCATGCTTGCAGAAGGGCCAATCAGCTAGTCAAGCAAGAAATAGAGTGCCATTGCACTCTCATCTACAGAAGCAGAGTACAGAGGAGTTGTTAATGCAGCAACTCAATGTTTATGGTTGCAGGGTTTACTTGGAGAGTGTGGTTTCGAATTAGAGTACTCGACTAACATCTACTGTGATAACCAAAGTACCATTCGAATCTATGAATATCCAGTTCAGAAGCAGAGAACCAAACACATTGAGATCCATATGCACTACATCAGAGAACTTGTGCATGATGGCACCATTCACCTACTCTTTTGTTCATCTTCAGAACAAGTAGCTGATATCTTCACCAAAGAATTTTGTGAGAAGACCTTCAGCAATCTCAAATCACTACTGGGGATTGCTGATCATGCTGTGAAGAATGAGTGAAGACAAGATTTCCAAATTTTGTTTTACAGTCCATGTTTAAGGGAGGATTTTCCCAAGTTGGTTTTGCCTCTTTCCTTGGTTGTATGGACATGCAGTGTGTAAAGGGTGACTAAGCCTTGTTTCTAGGCCCAATAATTTTCTGATATATTACTCATAAGTCGGGCTTAAGGGGGGGTGTTAGAATAATCAACCCATATTTTACCACCTTAGACATCAATTTAATTATTTTTGACTTATTTGCCTAGTTCATGTGTCCCACCTTATGCAAGTTATCATTTACCTATCCATAGTGGTCAAACTTTCCTTATTTGACTCATTTAGTGCTTAGGAAACCTCAAGTAATCAATTCTACTTTATTCCTGGCCTCCTATGCACCCTTCTGCTTTTTCTGCTTTATTGTCTGCTTTTTCAGTGTTTTAAGGCAATAGGGAAAGTTTGACTAGGTGAGGTGAACTAGTTTTTTGTCCTCTTCATCCTCCACTCTTTTGTCCTTGTAAAAGAATGTATTAGTTGTCATTCCATCACTCTTTAGCTTTCCTAATCCTTTTTTCTAATTCATGAGTTCCATGACTGATTTGGGATCAGCTTTTTGCACCTATAGGGGATTTGTTTATTTTTAGTAAGCCTGCTTTATGCTAGATTCGAATTGCTCCTCATGCATCCAAATCCCTGATGTATTTTATTTATTCAGCAACCTATTATGTTACAGGGTTGGCTATTGTACACTGAGTTAATACAGTTTAGTGTTCAGCTCCAATTTCAGTCTCTTTTGTGAGTGATTTTGCATGATCAATTGTTAGCTGTTGTGAGTAAAATTAATCTATCACTGGGTTCAATTTCTATAGGAAACTATTTCCCAAACATCATTATAGTATTCTTTCATGATAACATCTTCCATGAGTTCGACTTGTTGGGTCATCAACATATCCTAGCCTTCTGCATTCAACCTTGAAGGCTGGAACCCTCTTTACTCTTGGTAAAGTCTTGATCCAGCAGGAAGCTATCCATCACGTCGTACCATGTCGAACTTAGATTTATTCTGTAGTTACTCCCCCTGAATTGGAGTATCATCTTCCCTCTTCATTCTGTATAGGTGGCTCTATGCTTGATATATACTTGTCAATAGAATATGTCATGTCATAGTATATTCTTTCTGAGGCAAAACATGAACCTTTGCTTTGTACACTTGTTCTTGTAGATCCATATGGAATATACTACATAATTCCCTTTCTGTCTCGAAATCATATCGTATAAATCATTCCCCATGATCAACTCTTATTCTTTGATCATAGTATTCTTTTCTTCATCTTGAGTTATCTCTTATACCCATGGTAGTCTTCATCCTTCGAGGTGGATCTACCGCTCTCTGAATCTCTTTCTTTTGTCATGGTGTCTTTTACCCTGGGAGCTTCAGATTCATGTTTATTTAATTGTTATCACTTGTTCTTTGGAACAAGTATCATCCTTGTTTTATTGTAGGAGGTTGTTCAGGACCTTTCCTACAATTCAAATGCACCAATTGCATGGTTAGAACTATTTCATAAAGCATATGCATAACGACAAATTCTTATGCATCATGCACCTGTTTAGCCAATACAACATTCATCCATATCTCATGAAAACTTTCTAGATGACATCATTGAGATTGTGCATTAATCCAATATGTCATGTAAATAGGTTTCATTCTAGATAAGTTGCAATGGAGAGATGTATAGCACCATGAGCTACTTACCGATCACATGCATATTAGTAGTATACAGTCATTAATGCAAACAATCTATCATGCATAACACATCAACTGAATATGCATAACAAAACAATATCATTAAATGACAATTGAATACTTATATTTTGTTTGTTTTGTGGGTAGACTCCTTCTTGATCATTCTCCTTCATCATCTTCTTCATTCATGAAATCATCATTTCTTATCCAAATGATAAGATGGATAAGAGGTTCGTCAAGAATTGAGTTCTTCATATTTCTCATCGCTTGAGGGATCTTCTTTGAATGGTGAGAGCTTGATCTTCAATTTGCTCCCATCTTTATTCTTCTCTTCTTATGAGACGAGCTTCTCCTTCTTCCCAAATTCAACTGAAATTAATCACTTCCTTATGGCACACATTCCTCGCATGAATGAATCCCATGATCATGGGAGGCCATTCAAGGTGGCTATCTTCTTCTACCGCTTCAAGATGTTATGCATTCTGGATCTTCACATTCTTCAACTGTTTTCTCAAATCCATCTTCTTATCTTCAAATATCTTGATCAAGGAATCAAACATATTCGGCGTCTTTAGGGAAGACACTTGTGGTACAAGTTGATCCGTGATTGAATCAACATTGATCTTCTTGGCCTTGATCAAGTTCTTCTTGTGTAAGGCTTTGCGGCTCATCTCCCTCTAGAACTGGAACCTCTCTACTCATGTAGGTGTCCAATTAATTTTCTTCAGAGGGATCAAATACTTTCATTCTTGGAATTTTTTAACTTCACCAAGATTATCATCAAGCTGATGTGATAGATCACTTTGAAAAGAGAACCTCAAATGCAAATAGCAAAAGATTAGATCTTACCTATTTGAGGTGTCCGTCCTGCTTCTAGAGCTGGTTGATCTAGGGTTTGTCAGAGAAACCCTAATTTTCAAAACTTGGAATCTTTCAGATATGATTGTATAGAAAGATATATTTCTTCAAATGGAGCTGTCCAATGTACTCCTTTTCTGAAAATAGTGGAGGGAAGCTCCCAGAACAGGAAGCCCTAGTTTTCCAATTTCTTCTGCAGAAATTCCTGTTACTGTTTCTGTCATATCTCTGAATTTAATACTCCTCTATGTCTGAAATTTCTCCCTGTGGTAACCTCACATGTCCCTGATCTAAAACCATAGGTTTCATCAGAATTGGTTTCACCAATTGGGATTTATGATCATTTTCCCAAAGTGACCTGTTACAGGACTGTTCAGAACAGTGAAGTTGTATGGCATGCCACGTGTCACTGGTTCATATTCAGGTTCTGAAATTCGAACCACGGAAGGTAAATTCCACGATATTTATGTAACATCTTTCGGAATTCCATTTGGACCTCTGTATCCCAAGCTATAGAAATTTTCCCTAGGTGTCTTGTTTAGGAATGAATTCTGGAAGAGGCTGGAACCCTAACTTGGAGGGATCATATCTCCCATAATATAGAGAATATGAGGCTGAAGTTTGGAGATAGTGTTCATTAGGATTATATATTTTGTATATGCAATTTTCAGCTCCTGAAAATTCTCCAATATTGGGATATAGAGAATATACCAAAACTTAGCAGTTTTAGTATTTAGGGTTTTTCTAGCTCCGGGTCAAACTAGGGTTTGACTTTCCTGGACTTTCACCCAACCAAAAATATTGATATAGGTATCTAAACTTCTATTTTGATTAGGAGATAAATCCTATGTTGGGCTCACTCAAAAATTCTTCTTCTGCAAGAAGCCCTAAGTTCCCACACCAAAAATTGAAAATGCTCGGAATCGAATTTCGCTTCGATAGAAAGATGCACGCTTCAATGGAGAGTCAGCCTAGCCTTATTTTGCTGATCGATTGTGGAGAGAGAACCAAAAAGTAAGAATCCCTAGATTCTGTAGCTGCACAATGTCCTCTTTTTAGGGTGGCTCTGATACCATGTTAACTTTTCATATGCTTAGCTAAGACATCAGTACTTCATTTCATTTTCCTAACAAAAGCATATAAACAGGATTACTGAAAGATAGACAAGCACAACCATACAAAAGGAACAAAAAGATTTATCCTGGGAAAACCCTAAAGGGAAAAACACAGCAAAATCTTCCTCAATATAGATGCCCCAAAAAGATAAAAGATAAAACCAGTAAGGAGATCAAAGCCTGATCCTCCTCCTTCTCCAGCTACTTCTCTTCTCCACTAATGCGCTACACAAGTGAGAGTGTGTGTATTAAATGAGGATCACTACACCTCTATTTATATTCATCCGTTCACTTAAGTTAACTCATCTATCATGTAGGCTCGATTTAATCATGTAGGCTTGAGTTACACATGTAGGCTCAAGTAACCACACTGGGGTGCTAATGACCCACCTTTACAATTAGAGGGGACTGCCTCATGACTCTTATTAGTTCTTCTGGTTAGGAGCATCGGGGTACAAAGTAACACAAGTGGTTCTCCCGGTAGGACCATCGGGGACCACAAAGAAATACATATAGAATATTCTTCGAAGTTACAATATTTCAACAACAGTGTTGATAGCATGCAAAAGGATGAAGACTAGGATGAAAAACTTGTTGAATCATATGCTAATGTGAATAATAATATTGAATTTATGGATATTGGAGATGTTGTTGAAGGCCATCATGTGAAGATGGAAAGACTAGTAAGGAGTATATATGAAAAATATGCAATTATTAATATCTATAGAAATAGATAAAGAAAAATATTAGGGAGAAAAATCTACTAAGAATCGGAATCAATCCATTTCTTACTATGAAAATCGATATATATGTGTACTAAATGTGATAATAGTGTTGAAAAAAATATGCATTAAAAATAAATTAAATGTTATTATCAATTGATGGCATGGAAAGAAACCACTAAACGAATTGATAACAACAACTTAAAGTCATGGATATTATATGGTATGATTCTAAGCCAACAATACAACAAATTAATATATTTAATATTGATATAAAAACCCACTAAGAAAATATATTGATGATTCAAATGAAGACGACATGTATGATAACAACAATAGTTGTGAGGAAGATAAGTTGATATTGAAAATGAAAATGAAATTAAAGTTGAGGATGAAGAGGATAATAAGAAGGGTTGCAGGGAACTACATTTTGAGTTCAAAAAGTAAGAAAACAAGCTGAATGGAAGATTGAATCAACCACAAATTTCAAGAAGGATGAATAAATTTTGTAGGTTGAAAGATGAGCCTACAAATATCTATCTTTGTATTATCCAAAGATGTGATTTGGTAAGTTTTAAATTTGTTGTAAATATTTTAAATGTCATAGTATATTAGTCAAGTTATGTAATTTTTTGCTATAACAAAGTTCATGTCAGTGTCAATAATTAAGGGGACTGTTGGTCATTACTTAACTTCACCAACCACATATCCATCATGTTATTTCATTGACACATGTGTGCTTATGAAGTCATCCACATGAATTTAAATTTGGATTTGAAATTGGTTTGAATAAAATTAGAATGAATTTTGGGTGCCAAGTCCATCCTATTTGAGGAGGCCATTCCCACCTAAAAATGTTTTTCATGGAAAACACTATGGGTGAAGCATTGATGACACTAAGTGATAAACATATAGTAAATAAGTGATTTGTATGGATGACACTAAAGGTG
This sequence comes from Pseudotsuga menziesii, assembly GCA_001517045.1. Classification (NCBI taxonomy): domain Eukaryota; kingdom Viridiplantae; phylum Streptophyta; class Pinopsida; order Pinales; family Pinaceae; genus Pseudotsuga; species Pseudotsuga menziesii. Next base: position 54,081 of record LPNX010682711.1, on the reverse strand, counting down.
AAGCACTATAACTTTTAGTTAGCCCCGTAACTAAGTGGGCCCATGCATTCACTTGAAGATTGATATGAGTTAAATCCATTTTAAGGAATGACGCATTCATATAAACATTTTTCATCAATAGAAGTTTCTAGTTTTGTAGATGACTTTGCCCTTATTCCGTTTAGTCCAACCGAAAAAAAATGTATTTTAGAACAAATGAAGATTATTATGATTTTTTGGTGATGTAGTTTTGTCTTAGCAATGCACCTTTCACATTTGAAATCTTCATAAATTCTACTTTTAAATCATTGCTCATAAAATTTGTGTTAGTATTTTTTAATGATACACTAGTCTGTAGAAAATATTTAGAAAATCATGTTCAACGTGTTGGCATGGTTTTCAAATTATTAAAGGATGACCAACTATATGCCAAGCCTTCTAGGTATGTTTTTGTTCCTTTGGGGTTCAAAAAATGTATTATTTGGGTCATATTTTATCTCATAAAAGTTACCAAATAGATCCTGACAAGGGGGGTTTCTCTACTTGAAGATTGAAAGTCTCTTTTTGATATGTAAATATTTTTCTTTGATTCAATGAATACCACAAAAAACACTTATTATGAAAAAAAATAGATCCTAACAAAATTAAATCATAATTAAATCTATGATGAAATTAACAACTCTCAAGACCTTGAAAAATTTAGAAAATACTTGTTAGCACCTTGTAATTTTCCTATGGTTGTTGTAGGAAGTCATAGGGGTAACCATTTCAAACCAGATTTAGACTACCTTCTATCCAAGGCAGTAAGAGAGGGCTGTCGCTTTTCATGATAGCATTCACATACACATTTAGCATTAACAAGCACGCAGAAGACTAGATTTTTGCTAGTAACATGACAATTACAAATTGAAGGATGGAAATACAAACAAAATCAAAACCATTGGGCGATGGAGTCATAGTTTACAACATTCAAGGATGTTACATCATATAATCAATAGTGGTTTTCTCTTCAGGGATGTGAGGCAAAGTAAGAACATCATTTAGTGAAATATCCTTTGAGCGGTGGTGGGAGGAAACAAAAAATCCGAGCACGGCAAGGGGCGCCTATTGATGGATGAATCCCTTGCAACACCTTTAGCAAAAAATGACAAAGGGAAAGAGCTAAAACAGAGCACATATCAATGGATGAATTCTATATCATCTATTACATTCACAGTACAAACACGATTTCTAATGCATGAGCACTTAACAGAGAGCGAATTCCTGCATACTAATCTAGAAATGTATTGGTAGAATAACACATATGAAAATGAAATAAATAGAGAGAGCACATAATAAATACAAGAATCATGATGAATCTCATAAACACAGAGAAATATATTCATTAATGCTCCCAAAAAATGTTGCAGAGCTACAGAAACCGGCGCTGATGCCTAAAAAATTAAAATCAGTACAACCCCTTTCCTCCTCTGAGGAGGTTCTATTTATAATGCAAAATACCCCTATGATATGTCTCGAAACAAGTTATAAAATTCTATTACAAAATGAGATTAACACGATCCATCATGTTGAATCATAAAAAACTCTGACATGGGATATTTGCTATGATTTACAATATAAAATAGGAAATAAGGAATAACAGGCGAGCTGGATCAAAACAGAAATGTCGGTTCTGGGCTTAGGCTTGCTTGACGAAAAGCGACGGCTCAGAGGACCCCCAATGGTCTAGTGCTGACTTAGCCTGGAATTTTTATTTGGTAGAAGAGGTGAATAATTCTTAGATCATTACAAGCATTCATTCTGATACTACTACCCCAAAATATTCACCATTTCACCCCTTTTGAGGAGACGAATTCTTTAAAATAGGTCTCAGAGATCCACTTTCATATATCAAATGGTGATACTTGTGTAACATTGGAGAGAGATTTTTGTAATTGACCAAGTCCTGGATAAAACCCATGTTTCCATTTGGCGATATCCCCCTCCAGCTCATCAAAATTTTCTTTTGAATTTGATGACTCAAAAGGGATTGAAAATTTCTCAAACATTTCCCTCTGAAGATGGATTCAATTCTCCCAAACCATATCCCCTGTGTAAAACATGAAAGTGGTTATTGTATATGAACATGTTATGAAGAAAAAAATCTCTCATTTCCAGAAATTCTTCTTTGTTTGACAGAAACAGGTCACAGAATATAATGACTAAAACAATCATTTCACAGAAAAATGTGTTTTGGTGTAATGTATGAAATTTCTCTAAGCATTCACGACTTAAACCTTGTGGACTTCCACCCTGTGAATATGATGCGGACCTTTGATCAGTTTGAATAAGATCTGAGACATTGATCTCATGAGCAGATTTAACACCATTCGCAAAGGTTTCAAAATGTTATCGTGCTTTCTCTTTGATTGGGTGAAATGGTTTCTGGAGCGTCGAAAGGAAAGGTGGTCTGATCTATACCGTTGATCCTCCCCTCTGTTTGCAAGGCACTTAAGTCATATCCCACATGGACAAGGTGAAATGTGTTTTTTTTGTTTATATACCCCACGACTTTGATTATATACCAAGGAAGAAAGCACACATATTATTTATTGGGAGATGACTTGTATTGTTGTTGATGTGGTCAAACTTAGATATAAAACCAATTCTCATATTTAATTTAAAAAATGAATAAAATCCTTTTAATTCACCAAGATTCCAAACCTGCCAAATCCAGAAAAAAACAGCACTCTTAGAAACTACTAACCAAATTAATAGAATTTTCATTTGAGCCATCTAAATTACCATTTCAACATAAATTTATCTGCGGGATTCAAGAGAGTTGGCAATCCTTTTCTCTTGCAAACCTACCAAATACAGAAAAAATAACACTCTTAGAAACTACTAACCAAATTCATAGAATTTGCATTTGAGCTATCTAAATTACCATTTCAACATAAATCGCTCTACAGGATTGAAGCGAGTTGGGGGCAGCGTTCAAAATTGAACCCTTCCAAGCCCTTCTAAAGGGTTCTATCCCTTCCTAGAAGTGTAAAGTTAAAATTTCCCTTAAAAAAAATTAGATTATGAATTTTACCCTTCCAATTAAGAAGGTCTTAATTTATATCAAGATTTCAAAAGAAGGGAAACATTTGAAATTACCCATCCATATAAATTTCTCAAGATGTTTAAATTCCTATGCTATAAATTTCAACTCATCATTCAAAATATTGGAAATATAATAAATTATAATCACTCGCTCTAAGGCACTAACCATCGAGATGTCTAACTCCCGAGTCACTTGGGGCTGCAATCTAAAGTGTGATAATGTGTCAACAACTATGGATATAGAAAAAAGAACAGCCACAAGTCTACTACTAGGCCCAAAATGAGCTCAAAACTTTGTGCCTACTACTTATGTGAACGTATCTACCAACGCCCACTCTTTTTTGTTCAAAATGAAATCCAAAAGACCACTTTGATGAATCCTCCTCTACAAAACATCATTTCTTGCATGTATATGATGGACTCACAACAACTATAAAAAACACTCGGTGCCATGAAAATACAAGTAATGGCATGTATCTAGGATTACAGACTCCACAGAGGTCGATTTATGCATTGCTATAGAGAGGTATCATTGGGAACATGATATGGAGAAACAATGGTTATTATAAAAATTAAAAAAACAATTGTTTTCTCAAGAATATTATTCAATTTGATTGGTGGGATTATCCTAATATAATCTCCCTCCGTCCTTCCAAATATTTGTGGTTTCTCACAACATTAGTCCTCAACGCCACCAAAATACATATAAAAATTACTTGTCTTTACATCTTCTCTTTAAATCCTCATCTCATAGTCATAACTGTTGAAATATTGTAACTTCGAAGAATATTCTATATGTATCTTTTTGTGGCCCCTAATGGTCCTACTGGGAGAACCACTTGTATTACATTGTACCCCAATGCTCCTAATTGGAAGAACTAATAAGAGTCATGAAGTAGTCCCCTCTAATTGTAAAGGTGGGTCATCAGCACCCCAGTGTGGTTACTTGAGCCTACATGTGTAAATCGAGCCTACATGATTTAACTCGAGCCTACATGTCAAATGAGTTAACTTAAGTAAACGGATGAATATAAATAGAGGTGTAGTGCTCCTCATTTGAGACACACACACTCTCACTTGTGTAGCGCATTAGTGGAGAAGAGAAGTAGCTGGAGAAGGAGGAGGATCAGGCTTTGATCTCCTTGCTGGTTTTATATTTTATCTTTTAGGGGCATCTATATTGAGGAAGATTTTGTTGGGTTTTTCCCTTTAGGGTTTTCCCAAAATAAATCTTTGTGTTCCTTTTGTATGGTTGTGCTTTTCTATCTTTCAATGATCATGTTTATATGCTTCTGTTATGAAAATGAAATGAAATACTAATGTCTTAGCTAAGCATATGGAAATTTAACATGGTATCAGAGCTAACCTGAGAAGAAGAAATTGTGTAGCTATAGAAGCTATGGCTTCTTAATTTTTGGGTCTCTCTCCACAATCCATCAGCAAAAGTATGCTAGGATGACTCTCCATTGAAGGGCGCATTTTTTTGTCGAAGCGGAATTCATTCCGAGCATTTTCACTTTTCGATGCGGAAATTAGGGCTTTCTACAGAAGAGGAATTTTTTAGTGAGACCAGCATAGGATTGTTCTCCTCATCAAAATTGAATTTTAGAGACATGGATCGAGAAATTTGGTTGGGTGAAACTCTGGGAAATTCAAACCCTAGTTTGACCCCTAGCTAGAAAAACCCTAAGTACTAAAATGGCTAAGTTTTGGTACATTCGCTATATCCTGGAATTGGAGAAGGCTCAAGGGATGAAAATTGCAGGGGATGAATATCGAATCCATATGTACACTGTGTCCAAATTTTTTCCTTATATTCACTATATTCTGGGAGATATTATCCCTCCAAGTTAGGGTTCTAGCCTCTTCCAAAATTCATCCCTAAACATGACACCTGGGGAGAAATGCAATATCTTGGGCTACAGAGGTCCAAATGGAATTCCTGAAGATGTCCTAGAAAGGGAACGGAATTTAATTTTAGTGGTCCAAATATCAGACTCAGACAATGAACCAGTGACACGTGGCATGCTGTACAACTTCCCTGTTCTGAACAGTCCTGTAACAAGTCACCTTGGTAAAAGGATCATAAATCCCAAATGGTAAAACCAATTCTGATGAAAACTATGGTGTTGGATCAGGGACATGCGAGGTTACCTCTGTGAGACATTTCAGACACATAGGATCAGTAATTTGAGATATATCATAGAAACAGTAACAGGCATTTCTACATAAGAAATTGGAAATCTAGGGCTTCCTGTTCCGGGAGCTTCCCTCCACTGTTTTCAGAAAAGGAGTACATTGGATAGCTCCATTCAAAGAGATCTATCTGTCTATCCAATAAGATCTGAAATATTCCAATTTATTGAAAATTAGGGTTTCTGTGACAAACTCTAGATCAGCGAGCTTCGGAACCAAGACGGACACCTCAAATCGGTAAGATCTAATACTTTGCTATTTTCATTTGAGGTTCCCATTTCAAAGTGATCTATCACATCAGCTTAATGATAAGCTTGGTGAAGTTGAAAAATTCCAAGCCTAGAAGTATATGATCTCTTTGAAGAAAATGGTTTGGACACCTACATGAGTATAGAGGTTCCATTTCTAGAGGGAGATGAGGCTAGAAGCCTTACACAAGAAGAACTTGGTCAAGGCCAAGAAGATCATTGCTGGTTCAGTCATGAATCAACTTGTACCACAAGTGTCTCCCCAAAGACACTGAAGATTTTTGATTCCTTGACCAATCTATTTGAATATAAGAACTTAAATCAGAAGATGGCTTTGAGAAAACAGTTGAAGAATGTGAAGATCCAGAATGCAGAACAACTTGAAGTGGTAGAAGAAGAAGTGGAGAATGCAGAAGTGGTCATAGACACTTTGAATGGCCTCCCAGGATCATGGGATTCATTCATGCAAAGAATTTGTGCTAGAAGGAAGTAGTTACTTTCAACAGACTTTGGGAAGAAGAAGAATCTCGTCTCATAAGAAGAGAAGAAGAAAGATGGAATCAATTGAAGATCAAGCTCTCACCATTCAAAGAAGATCCCTCAAGCGATGAGGAATATGAAGAACTCAATTCTTAAAGAACCTCTTATCCATCTTATCATTTGGATAAGAAATGATGATTTCATGAATGAAGAACATGATGAAGAAGAATGATCAAGAAGGAGTCTACCCATGAAACAAACAAAAGATAAGTATTCAATTGTCATTTAATGATATTGTTTTGTTATGCATTTGATTATATTCAGTTGATGTGTTATGCATGATATATTGTTTGCATTAATGATTGTATACTACTAATATGCATGTGATGGGTAAGTAGCTCATGGTGCTATACAACTCTCCATTGCTACTTATCAAACCTCTTTGCAGACATATTGGATTAGTGCACAATCTCAATAATGTCATGATGGAGATGGAAGGCATCTAGAAAGTTTATGTGAGATATGGATGAATGTTGTATTGACTAAACAGTTGCATGATGCATAATAATTTGTCATTATGCATATGTTTTATGAAATATTTCTAACCATGCAAATGGTGCATTTGAATTGTAGGAAAGGTCATGTACAACCTCCTACAAGAAATGAAGGATGAGACTTGTTTCGAAGAACAAGTGATGATAATTCAAGATTCACTCCAATAAAAATGAATCTGAAGCTCCCAGGGTAAGAGACACCATGATGAAAGAAATAGATTCAGAGAGTGGTAGATCCACCTTGAAGGATGAAGACCACCATGGGTACAAGAGATAACTCAATATGAAAAAAAGAATGCTATGAAAGAAGCTATGATCAAAGAATAACAGTTGATCATGGGGAATGATGTATACAATATGATGGAACAAGTGTACAAAGAAAAGTTCATGATTCTCCCCAGAAAGAATAGACTATGACATGACATACTCTATTGACCAGTATATATCAAGCATAGAACCACATGTACAGAATGAAGAGGGAAGATGATACTCCACTTCAAGAAAAGTGACTACAGAAAATTATATCTGAGTTCGACATGGTACGACATGATGGATAGCTTTGTGATGGATCAAGACTTTACCAAGAGTAAAGTGGGTTCCAACCTTCAAGGTTGAATGCAGAAGACTAGGATATGTTGATGACCTAAGAAGACAAACTCATAGAAGGTGTTATGATACTAGAATGATGTTTGGGATATAGTACTCAAACCAGAAAGCAAGAATGTGGTATCTTCCAAATGGATTTGCAAGATAAGATATGTTGCTGATAGAAGTAAAGTAAGAGTTGTGGCTAGAGGGTTCTATAAGAAAGAGGGAATTAATTCTGAAGAGACACTTACTCCAGGAAGCAAGGTACACTTCCTTCAAAACTATCATGGTAGTTTCTTCCATGATGAAGTAAAGACAAGCCTTCCTTAATGGTATGATTGAGGAAGATTTTTACATCGAATAGTCACGAGGATTTGAAGTTGAAGACAGATGGAATCAAGTATGCAAGTTGAAGAAGGCCCTATATGGCCTGAAGCAAGCTCCCAAGGCTTGGTATGGAAGAATAGATAGTTTCCTGATGAGCATGGGCTTTGCCAAGAGTAAAGTCGATCCTAAACTTTCCTACAAGGTTGTAGAAGATGTACCTGTCATTATATTACTATATGTGGATGACTTATCCTTGACAGGGAATGAGAAACAGATCATGGAAAGCAAGAAGAAACTAGCAGAAGAATTTGAGATGAAAGACCTTGGGTTAATGCATTATTTCCTAGGTCTGGAAGTATGGCAAAGTTCAGAAGGAATATTTCTCAACCAGGGAAAGTATGTGGTAGAGATATTGAAGAGATTCAATATGTTGGAATGCAAAGTCATGGCCACACCCATGGACTCCAACCTAAAGCTATTAACTGATGACTCATTAGAGTCAGTGGATGTGACTCACTACAGACAGATCATTGGGTCATTGATGTACTTAACAAATACCATACCAGACATTTGTTTTGCTGTGAACACCCTAAGTCAATATCTTGTTCAACCAAGACGGGTTCACCTAATAGTTGCAAAACATGTGATGAGATATCTGAAAGAGACTATAGACTTTGGTCTATACTATTATGGTAGCCATGAGTATAGATTGTATGGCTACACATATGTAGATTGGGCTGGAAGTATATCAGACAGGAAAAGCACATCAGGTATATGCTTTTGTTTGAGGTCTGCTATGATTTCATGGTTTAGCAGGAAACAGTCCAATGTTTCTCTTAGCACGGTTGAAGCAGAATACATAGCAGATTGCTCTACTAAGTTGTGAATCCATATGGATTCAGAAGCTGATATCATGTCTCTTTGACCTAAAGATGGACACTATAATGATTCTATGTGATAACCATAGTTGTGATGACAAAGAACCTGGTGTTTCGACGTAACACGTAGAAATCCGGTATTTCTACATACAAGATAAGATGCAGATGATGGTGATTCAGTATTTCTATACTGAATATAGAGATGATGATGTTTCAGTATTCCCATACTAAAGATATAGATGATGATGATTTCAGTATTCCCATACTGAAGATATAGATGATATTTCAGTATTTACATACTATAGAAACAAATGATGGTGATTCAATATTTCTATACTGAAGATATAGATGATGATGCTTTCAGTATTCACATACTGGAGATACATATGGTGATAGTTTAGTATTCACATACTGAAGATGTAGATGATGATGGTTTGGATGATGATGTACTGACGAAGCCTCTGCCTCGAGTAGAGTTCGAACACTTTCGAGACAAGCTTGGTGTGGTTCGAAAAGATATTCCTCGAAAGGGGGAGTAGTGATGTTGCAGTGGGATTGTATCATCCCTAGGAACTTTCCCTAAAGTGATTTGGAGACCTCAGTCTTCGAGAATGAAGAGGGATTGTATCATCCTGGGACATCTATCCATAATAGATCCAGTGACCTCGGTCCTCGAGAATGTGGTAGGATTGCATCATCCTTGGACATCGTCCTAAAGTGATAGGGACTGATTCTCTCGTAATCAATTCGGTGGCTTCGATCCTCGAGAATGTGGTAGGATTGCATCATCCTTGGACATAGTCCTAAAGTGATAGGGACTGATTCTCCCGTAATCAATCCGGTGGCTTCGGTCCTCGAGAATGTGGTAGGATTGCATCATCCTTGGACATAGTCCTAAAGTGATAGGGATTGATTCTCCTGTAATCAATCCGGTGGGTTCGGTCCTCGAGAATGTGGTAGGATTGCATCATCCTTGGACATAGTCCTAAAGTGATAGGGACTGATTCTCCCATAATCAATTCGGTGGCTTCGGTCCTCGAGAATGTGGTAGGATTGCATCATCCTTGGACATAGTCCTAAAGTGATAGGGACTGATTCTCCCATAATCAATTCGGTGGCTTCGGTCCTTGAGAATGTGGTAGGATTGCACCGTCCTTGGACTTAGTCCTAAAGTGATAGGGACTGATTCTCCCGTAATCAATCCGGTAACTTCGATTGTCGAGAATGTGGTGGGATTGTATCATCCCTGGACTTTAAGTCGAAATGTGATCCAAAGACTTTTTGTCTTTGAGTTGTGGATTGCAGGTTGTTGCTGATGATGATGATGCCACACTGATCGAAAGATCAGAGTATGATGATGATGACGTACTGATTGAAAGATCAGAGTATGATGATGATGACATACCGATCAAAAGATCAGAGTATGATGATGATGACATACTGATCTAAAAGATCAGAGCATGATGATGACGCACTATGATTATGATGTTTCTGATCGAAAGATCAGAGTATGATGATGATGTTTCTGATCAGAGTATGTTTCTGATCGAAATATTAGAGTATGATGATGATGTTTCTATGTTGATGATGTTTCTGATTGAAAGATCAGAGTATGATGATGATGTTTCTGATTGAAAGATCAGAATGTGATGATGATTATGATCGACAGATCAGAATATGATGATGATGATGTTGCTTCTGATCGAAAGGACAAAGTGTTGATGATGATATTGCTGATTGAGAGGTCAAAGTACTGAAGATGTTGTTGCTGATCGAAAGGTTAAGGTGCTGAAGATGTTTTTGCTGATCGAAAAGTCAAAGTGCTGAAGATGTTGCTGATCGTAAGGTCAAAATGCTGAAGATGTTGTTGCTGATCGAACAGTCAAAGTGCTGAAGATGTTGCTGATCGAAAGTTCCAAGTGCTGAAGATGTTGTTTCTAATTGAAAGATCAAAGATTGAAGATGTTGCTGATGATGAAGACTAAAGATTGAAGATGAAGACTACATGATGTTGAAAAGATTCCAATTATTTATAGATGTGTTACCCTGTTGATGTTGATGATGCCCCCTATCTCTACTCTTGTTGTTGTTGATGTTGCTGTAGAATACCCTTCTCATTAAGGGGGAGTGTTGAAATATTGTAACTTCGAAGAATATTCTATATGTATCTTTTTGTGGCCCCTAATGGTCCTAGTGGGAGAACCACTTGTATTACATTGTACCCTAATGCTCCTAATCGGAAGAACTAATAAGAGTCATGAGGTAGTCCCCTCTAATTGTAAAGGTGGGTCATCAGCACCCCAGTGTGGTTACTTGAGCCTACATGTGTAACTCGAGCCTACATGATTTAACTCGAGCCTACATGTCAAATGAGTTAACTTAAGTAAACGGATGAATATAAATAGAGGTGTAGTTCTCCTCATTTGAGACACACACACTCTCACTTATGTAGTGCATTAGTGGAGAAGAGAAGTAGCTGGAGAAGGAAGAGGACCAGGCTTTGATCTCCTTGCTGGTTTTATCTTTTATCTTTTTGGGGAATCTATATTGAGGAAGCTTTTGCTGGGTTTTTCCCTTTAGGGTTTTCCCAGGATAAATCTTTGTGTTCCTTTTGTATGGTTGTGGTTGTCTATCTTTCAGTGATCCTGTTTATATGCTTGTGTTATGAAAATGAAATGAAATACTAATGTCTTAGCTAAGCATATGGAAACTTAACAATAACTAAGGATTATTATGCATGCACATCCTCATCGTATAATGGGAATTGGGTCAAGCCGACAACCATAAAATGGATCTATGCTAGTTTATTTTATTTCTATATATTTTATTTAAGTCGATATGGAAAATTTTTATTTTATTTTATTTTATTTATGTCAGCTAGCTTAACATGATTGGATCTCCCCCATACTGGCTTGGAAAGCACCTCACTTCTCTCAGTGCAAAAATAAAGTAGACCTTAAACTAGCATAGATCCATTTTAAACCCAGATCTATCAAGCACCGAGAGGGATCCAATTTCTTGAGGTGTACATTTTCTACCTTTGGATCTCTCTCAGTAATTGATTGATATAAGTTTAAAATGGATATATTCTACTTTATTTTTTTTATATTTATTTAATTCATGTCATTTATATTGTTCATTTTTTATTTTATTTTTATTTATGTCGGCTAGCATAACGTGACTAATGTGACGGGATCTTCCCCATACTGGATTGGAGAGCACCTCACTTCTCTTTGTGCAACAAGTTGAAGTAGACATTTCCTTCTTCTTTTAAAACAATCTCTCAAAGACTTTCAATTATGATGAAATTTTATATTTAAAGACTTGATAGGATAGAAAGAAGGTCCTATTGAACAAAGAAGAGGTGTAATGGGGGCTTAAAAGTAGATCTATTTAATTAGAAGATGGGGACATTACTACATAAAAATTCACAATTATGTCAATAATGGGAAAATGTAAATAATATATCAAATTTTTAACGTATATATCTTTAAGGTAACGTTTTTGAAAATATGGAAAATAAAGGAAAAGCTCATTTTCAAAATATTTTCAAAAACCTTGAAGTCTCAAAAAAAATGAAGGCATGGCTCATTTTCAAAGATTTTCAAAAACCTTGAAGTCTCAAACATAGATGACACTATGGAGGTGAAAATAGATGGCACTACGGAGGTGAGAAAATCATTCCCTTTTATTTTATCAAAGCATGAATGAAAAACTCATCACTAAAGTAACAAAAGATGAATTAAAACATGTTTTTTATTTAAATTAAAAAGACAAGATTCTTGGTCTAAATGGATGGCCTATCGAATTTTACATTGTTTTTATGGAATATTAGAAGATGAGATCTTAAGAGTGGTGTAGGAATCAAAACAATTGGGTAAAATACTAAGGGCCTTCAATTCCACCTTTATTTTGTTAGCATATTAATACAGTTAGGAGTTACATAATATCAACTTGGTATAGTGTGTCTTTAGATAAAGTGTGTTTCTTTAGTATGCAATACTATTAATTAGTAAGCTAGTAGTCACAATATGTTCTATACATAGAGCAATCTGACGGTTCATCTTCACCTCGATATTAACTACTATTGATCTATGGATTAGCACGTGATTGGTTGATAATATTTATTTAAAGAGAATAGAGGTCCATTTACTTGATGATTTATTGTGGGAGACTCATATGTAAAATATTTTCCTTTGCTTAATATATCGCAACGGTATGTCGATATGTAATGTATTTGTGTGATCTGTTGTTGAAGGTGTTTGATCTTATGAAAAGATTATGTGTTATTCAAAAACATTTCTTTAATCTCTGGGGACAATGAGCCATCTTCTTATGAGGATTTCAAGCCTATCTCATTATGTAATCTTATCTACTTGCTCATTTAAAATATTATATAAATATTAAGGGAATGTTTTCCAAATCAATTTTAGAGGATCCATTTGGGTTTATGTCAATATTAAGATTTATGATTCTATGGATTATTCTGAGGAAAGTTTATATATAATTAAATCAAACAAGTCTCCAGTAGTAGTGATGAAGGCCGATTTAGCCAAGGTATATGACAAGGTGAATGTGGTGTACACTAGGATTGTACTTCTTCAAATGGGTGTGAATGTTTATGTTTCTAATTGGATTTTAGGATGTTTTTCTTCAACTTGTTTTCTTGATTTAATAAATGGGCCTCCTTTTTTTTCCAATGCTTTAATGGTGCTTAGACAAGGTTGTTTCATGTCCCCGTTTTGTTTCTACTAGAATCTAAAGGTATAATTAGATTAATATCAAAATAATAAAGGTGGGGATATCAAAGGTATTAGAGTGGCAAGGTAGTTATCCCTCTCACACTTATTGTTTGCAGATGATATAATACTCTTTATTAATGTTAATTTGTGAGAATTAGAAATATACATACAAAATTTGAATAGCTATTACAATGCAACTAGCATAGAGGTAAGATTAAATAAAAAGTGTATGCTCTTAAATGAACTTAAACCTAATTTTAAAGATAAAATATCTTAAATCATGCATCTTCCTGAAAATCCCTCTTATAAGGGTTGATGTATTTGGATTTCCACCCAAAAAAATTACTATAGATTTGAAGACTAGTTATGGCTATACAAACAATTTTAGGTAAGGATTTCCTATTGGTTCCATAGATGACTATCTCATGGAGGAAGATTGATATTGGTAAAGTCCAACTTTGAGAGAAATCCAATATATTTGTTATGCATTGCTTGTGTTCCAAAAGGTAATCTTTAAAAGATTAGGAAAAAATGATTTAGTTTCCTTAGGGCTTGAAGAATTTTTTTCCAGTGAATATTTGGTTACAAAAAGCATGCAGAAAATATTTTGCAATGATGCAATATGGGTAAAATTCATGGTATCTAAATATTTTAAAGACAGGTCACTTAAGGAATGTATAATGTTATATTAATGAAAGTCTACAAAGGTGCTTCCATTGTTTGGAAAAGTCTAGTGAAATATTTCCGTATTATATGGAAATGGGTTTCCTAGAAAGTTGGAAGATGAGATAAACTCATAGTTCGGGAAGAATCTTGGGACAAATACCATGGTAAATTTAATCTATATAGAGATTTAAAGTCCAAAATAAAATATCAAGCTAAATTAATGTTAAAAAATGCATCCATTGTGGTCTATAGGATTGGTTTCAATCTTGGTTGTTAGTTGAATATATACATTTGGATGGTAAATGGGTAGTGGAATTGAAAACATAAATTTCTGATTTTAATTCATGGTGCTAGTTTTCTATAATATTGGTATCAAGCATGAGCATCCATCCATCCTACTAAAATATGGACATGGATCAAATTGTTTCCTTTCTTAGTTGATATCGATTTTGGTTTCTCATTTTTTTCTATGTTGGTGTTGTATTACTTTTATATTTTCTCTCCACTCTTTTAAATCTCCATGTTCCTTGACTGTAGTTTTCTTTCAAGTTCCATGTTTTTAGATGCTCATAGGGCCCTTTTTGCATGTATTTCCTTATGTTCTCCTTCCTTTTCCCCCCTTGTTTGAATTTTTATTCATGTTCTTTTGTATCCCTTCTTTTGATTCAACCTCACACTCTCCATTTGATGTGTTTGTAGGTACCTCAATTATTTTATCTTAAAATGAATTCTTCATGTTCCCCCTTGGAACCTTATTTTTCCTTAACAAAAATATATTGCAACGTTGTTTTCTTTTTCTTATACTAAGTTTCATGAATGTTCAATGTGTTTTTTTGGTATTTTTCTTACATTTTGGAAATTTACCTAGGTAGACAATTCTCTAGTTGTGTGTCTTGATGAAAAATCATATATAATGAAGTAATATTTGTAATGATACGAGAAATTACCTAAATGGATTTTGTATGCAAAAATTGTGCCCAAAGATGGTAACTATCAACTAGCCTCCTCGTGACCTACATGATTTTTTCCACATCAGTTTCTATTCCTACAATATTGTATCTTTAAGTTTATTTCTTCCATGTCCATCATGCTTTATGTTGAAATATATGTTTTTCCCTTTGGTAATGTCTTATTGTGAGTGATTTTTTCCAACACATCTTTCTGTAGAGGTAACCTACCACCATTCTAGTAGTTTGTATATCCTTGTATTTATAGTGTTTTGCATTTAATTCATTAATAGAATTTTCCTTTATCTATACTACTATACTTTCTACAATATCTCCATGTGTATTTCAATTTATATTTTTTCCTTCTTTTCCTTCTCTATATAATCTAGATCATGCATGTGAAAAGGCATGAATAAGGCTTATAAATTCTATGAGCTCCCATATTCAAAATAACTTAAAGTGACACATTTATTAGATCCAAATGCAAATGTTCAAGAGTATGTTAGATTGTCTTTGGAAAAATATTTATTCTACTAATAATTATATATTTACATATAGAACATATTTTATCATGTAACAAACAAAGAAATTTCTATGAAGAAAAAAAACAACCCATATGCATGGTCAAAAACAGTATCTCGATGCACAATAGATATTGTCTAAGGATGATTTAGAAATTGTGAATTATTATATTAGGAGAAAAATCCAATTTGAAAAATAACCAAATATATAATGAGTCTAAACTCCTATGAAAATAATTAAATAAAACAAGAAATTGAAAACAAGAAATGATATAGAGACAAGAGACAAGGGATTTACCTTCTAAAACCCCAAGATAGGGAAACATCCATGGAAGCCAATATTCTATTCCTCAAGTGAACCTTCCAATTATACAAATATTAGGCTCCCCACATATGCACATATTACATTACATTGCATTCAATTCGGCCACCTTCACCTCTATTATATACACTAGAGAGAAAGGAGAACATATCCCATGATGAATGTTGGATAACTCATTTTTATAAGTTAGTTATTAAATAGTAACTTTGTTTAATAACAAAAGCTTACAAAAAAATGCTTGTACATAATACAACTAGACAATCATTATTAAATTATGAGATCCTCTCTTAATTATGACTAGGGGGATAGAACACAATTGGAGGAATATGTCATTAAGCTAACATTTCCCCTTGATGACAACTTCCCACATACCCAATAAGCTCTGACGATGGAGAAACTTCACCTATATAATGGATTAGGTGAATATAGAAAAAAAAATTTGTTTAGTACCACAATACTCAAATTAGATGACACTGGATAAACAACCATATATCGAATGTAATAGTATCAAGCTCAATGTTCTTGGTTTTGGAGTTCTATACTATATTTTAAGTAGGATGGATAAAAATATGATTGTAATATATTAGCTTAGTGGGATAATTTTAAAACACTCCAATATCAGTAAGGACCTGTCAGATCCTCATTAATTCTTTAGCTTATTCCTTACCTATCCTACACTCTGTTAATATTTCATATGCTATACTAGATATCATTAGTGTTCAATCCAAATTCACAATGGTAGCATATGAAGAATCACTAAAAGAAGCACAGTCACAAGATAGACAAAATATTTATTATGGGAAACCTTCAAGGGAAAGAAAACCTAGAAAAAAATCCTATGTATAATATGTATACAATATAACCCAAAAATAGGTATTCTTATCCTTTCTAATCTATCTCTTACTCTCTCCTATGCGCTACATAAGTGAGTGAGTGAAACTACCTGTAATCAAAAGTTCATAAATATACAATACTATGACCTACAATAAACCACCAACATGCTGCAAATATACATTAGGAATAGATTTTCATCTTTCAAAGCCAAGAGATAACATAAAATTGTCCATCTTGGCATACCAAGCCCTGGAGGCTTGCTTGAGACAATAGAGAGACTTCTTCAACCTGCAAACAAGTGAAGGATAATGAATGCAACCTTCAAGATGAAGCATATATATCTACTCATGAATTTCACCATGAATAAAAGAACTCTTCACATCCATGTGTTGAACCTCCCGGTGCTTAGATGCAGCATGTAATACTCAAAAAATTCGTAAAAATTTAAAAATTTTCTTTGTGACAATTAATGTTTAAAAACATCGTCTAAGAGAGTAACTTAACTGCTAACAATCAAAATCCTACAATATATAAATATAGATACTATAAAAAAATCATTTATTAATATATATAAATATTAAATACATTCCTTACGAACAACATTCAAAAGAAAAGTCATGATAGATTGATCTATAAACGTATTCAGAACTACAGTTTTAAATACTAGTGAAATTAAAGGTGCCAAGGTTTTTTTTCTTGTGTACTGAAGGAAATTATAGTTATACCCAAGTCTTAGTTAGCTCATTGAAGCTAATGCAATGAAATGATGATTCTTGTTACAGGCCTTCTACAGGTAAGCCTTTTTACTTCCAGTTTGGATTTCTAGATTAAAAATAGTTTCAGCAACAATTAAAAATTCTAGAGAACTCATCTAGTGTCTTTAAATGTGCAATAAGTGTGGAGTAGGGTACCCTCCTCTAGCTCATGGTTATTGAAGGTACTAAAACAACTTACTTCCTTTCCATATAACTTTCACTTGTGAATTATCATACTATTTCTAGGGCATAGAACCTTTAAGTTCTAAATTTTATTTATTTTAATTAAGGTATATCATGCTTATGTTACACTATTTATTTTAATTAAGGTATATCATGCTTATGTTACACTTGGTTTAAGGATATGATTAAAATTATGTATGTTCTTTATGCATTGTCAGACCTCAAATATTTTGCAAGTAAACCTATATGCCTTTCTCATATTTGTATGATAAACCTAAAGCACTAATAATTATACCTAGGATAATGCATAAAACTAAACTCCTATCTTTATTTGTTAAGAAAATTATATTACATAATTTTTGAAATTAAAAACCTAGGACTCCAAATATAAAGAAAAATAAATATTAACAATATTTAATTTTGCAAGGTTTTGTCTCTGCTATAGAACTATATTGAAAACCCATAAAATCGTTCAGTATGGTGGATTCCATGTGTAGAAAGCTTATGGTGGAAGATTTATTGTTAAATCCTAACCATATAAGTTTTGACGAAACCCTAAAATCTTGCTAGGAAGCCATTTCTATTTGACACTTGAAGGTAGAGTCGACAGGCTCTCGGCCTCTTGGCCATTGAGGCAAAGCTGAGTTTTTCTAGTGGTGAAAGTCAATTATCAGTCTGAGTCGGTTCTTTACATTAGTAGTAAAAATCATTGGGATATAGGTCAGCCGGTTGGAATCCTATACTTACATTTCTAAAAGCTTCTTGGTATTTACTATAACGTTGCAATTCACCACCTTTCCATATCCTTAATGCAAGCTAGGACTGAAGGTTTTTGGTGTTTCTATCAATGAAATAAGGGTTCTCTACAAGTTTTTTAGCCTAATTCATAATTGGGGTTTTATGAAAGATATCTACCTAGATTCCAAAATCAACAAAACAAATCAAGGTAACTTCCTTTTTCTGTTTTAATATCTTAGAATGGTTTAATATTTCCTTTAAACTATAAATAAAAGTTTTAATAATGGTTTACTATGTTTTTGGTTCAGAAGTGGCTATGGTTAATATTTTTCAACCCACAGCTGAGGTGAAGGAGTTTTTACTGGAACAACTACAAGTTTTGAGATGCTAACCACTACACGCATTGACTTGGTAAGCCTTGGCTTCACAACCTAAGGCTCCTTCTTCGTTGATGAGTAGGGTCTGTCAGCGATACAAAAAGGGAAACATTTTAATCCTAAACAGGATGCCTCATGGCCATGACTGTGTTTAGTTTGCTTTACTATTTTTGAGAATTCGTGAGGCTTAATACTGTTATATTAACTTGTTAATGAAAAGGAAAGGGTTTTGGATATTTTCTTACAAATTTTTTTTTTTAAAGTAAACTAGGAGGTGGTATGGTACTAGAATCATTAGAGGAATTTTGAGGTCTAAAATGGGCCTCCTAAGGAAAATAATAAAATAATATTTATTAATTTTGGAGGAAAAAAGAAAAAACTACTTTTTGTGTTCATATTTTTGACATATCTCTCTATGTTTTTACTCAAATTTCAATTGGGAGAGCTTTTTGGATGTATAATTTGATTCCACATCCAACGAGTACCTGCATTTCATACTTTTGATGGGCCTTGCTACCCCAAAAACAAGAAATACCTGAAAAATGTGATGATGTCATCATCGTCATGTTTTTTCAGGTATTTCTTGTTTTTGGGGTAGCGAGGTCTGTCGAAAGTATGCAGTGTGGGTACTCGTTGGATGTGGAATCAAATTCCACATCCAACGAGCTCTCTTGATCTAAATTTGAGTAAAAACACAGGGAGATATGTCGAAAATACGAACAAAAAAGTAGTTTTTTTTATGACAAATATGTTAATTCAACCATTATGGTTGACTCATTTTATTGGAATTATATTGGTTCTTGAATTCCAAATCACAAGAACTTATTGTTGGTGTGTTTTCTTATAAGGCCCAATTTAGGCCCCAAATTTTCTTTAATTCCTAAAGAAGAACTCTTGTTTTGCTCTTCAGTTTTATAATTCCAGAATTGGAATGTAACTAAGGGTTTCCTCTTTAGTTTTCTAAAACATGGTTAAGTGAAGAAAGAGGACTTCCTTTAAATACAACTCTATGATAAATAAAAAGTTTGGAGTAAGTTTTGAATACGTAGTTAAATTAGTAAAATATTTTGATTTACCGGGATTAGATTATGGATCTGCGTAATCGATTAAGTGGGTTATAACTTAACACAAAAGATAATAATCTTCTTGGTCAAGAAATTCGACTCTATGAATCAAACTAGGCTATAATTAAAATGATTTTTTTAATATTTTTAATTCAAATTTCTTTACTCTGTTTAGTTTATATATATATAAACAAATTATACTCTGTTTATGTATTTATTCCCTTTAAATTAGGGTAGTTATAAACTATGAATACTATTTACAATTACTTGATTTGTTTTCAGTCAGGGTTTGGGTAAAATGAAAATATTCTTCCTCACTTGTTACTTTTACTATTTAGTATTTATATTATTTTATTTTTTCCAGGATTACTGAAAATACCATATTTGTTTATTAGTAAAACTTAATTTATTACTATAGTTTCAATTTACTGTTTATATAGTCTAATTGTATTTATTTGCATTCTTCTTCTTGCTCAGTAGTAGTTTAATAATTATATATGTATATTATGTGTAGCCTTAGAGAAAAAAACGTTTCTATTGTTTTAAGATGAACACAATTACAAACAATGTGTAGTGTTTTTTTTCTTTCTTTGTAAAGAATTATTTAAAGTACGTATGATTATAATTAAACAAAATGCATTTAAATAACAAATAACTTTTGGGGTTGGGGAAATTTTCTTTTAAACATTTCTAGAATAGACTAACAGTAAAATATAACTGAACATATTTATGCACACCTTAACTTGATTTATTCATCACTCTAAAAATCACCTACTGTACTAGAGTACTACTTCTTTGGAGGCGTGGATAAATACAACAAGGGATTTTTATCCTCTAACAAAATATTCTAATCCCTAATCATTCATTCAAAGATACATTTAATCAGAAATCATTTTCCTGTAGATAATAAGAGATTTCACAATCTAACTTTAGAAACAATTATCGAGTTAATTAAAATAATTCAACTCATAATTTCATTCATTACAGTTCTTTTTCTTGAATAAGTAAAATAAAATAACATTTAGAACCTAACAATGGTAGAGGATACAACATCCTAAGAATATCGTTCCACACAACCAATTCCTAAAGACAGCTTAGATGCTAGTCTTAGGAGCCTCGATCCTGTCCACTAGTCCACCTCGTTGAAAGCACTCGGTGAGAGAATGGGTTATGAAACCACTGCAACTCCATAGAGTATTCAACAGTAATAATTCTACCTTCTATAGTAAGAACTCAGCAAAAGCAACTTCACTAGTTCAGTAAAACAAATTTAACACTCGAAACACTTCTGCCTTTCCCCTCCATCGAATATCTTGTGCACAAATTTCACTTCAGAAATTTCACAAGTAAGGATTGAACATCCCCTGCTGAATTCGATGGGTATTTTATAAGCACACTTAGGTATTTTGGGTTAGGTTTTCTCTTAATGAGCCACCTTCTCTTGTTCCACTTTCTTGGGGAACATGACCACAAAAATAGGGAAGTTGCCTCCAACAAAAGCTAGAAATGGTTTGAGGATGCTACCAAGGGTCAATCCACTCTCACCCAAGTCTATTTCACCTAGTGACCAGTAAACACTCATTTAACAACATCCTTAAGCCGTTGTCTCATATTTTATTTATTAATGAATACAATATTCATCATAATTAATTACAATCATCCTTGACCCCACTTGGTCAATAATTACAAACTTTACAATAAAATTAAATTATAATGTCTTCTTAAACATAATTGTTTTTTGCAATTTGGGCTATGTGACATACACACCCCCTTAAATATAACATCGTCCTCGATGTTATTTTATTCATCGTCCTTAGATCTTCCCTGGAACAGAATTGGATATGATGCCCGCATATGACTCTCCAATTCCTAGGTTGCTTCTTCTGGACTAAGGTGCTTCCATAGCACCTTCACATGTCCAATGGTGTGATTCTGAAGCAATATATCCCTCTTGTCGAGGATAAAATCTGGTTCCACCTACACATCATTCCAATTTATAACATGAGTAGCATCATCTACATATCTTTTTAAAACAGAGATATGAAAACCATTATGAACTTCTAGATTTGATGGTAAATCCAATTGGTGTGCCACTTGTCCCATTCTAAAAAATATTAGAAAGGCCCACAATATCTGTGTGCCAACTTAGTACAACTTCCTAAGTTCTAACTTTAAAGAACTCTTTCTAGGCCTTACCTTTATGAAAGCATGTTCACCCACCTAGAAATTTTTCTGAGTTCGTTTAAGATCTGCTTGACTCTTTTATCTGTCTTGTGAAACCTTTAAGTTACCTTGCACCTACTTCACAATTAACTCCATCTCCATTAATATATCAGGTCCTAGTACTAACCTGTCAATTGGGTTACTCCATGAGATGGGAGTATTGCACTTTCTGCCATACATAATTTCAAATGGGATGTATTTTGTTGAAACTTAGTAGTGGTTGTTATATGCAAACTCAACTCCAATTTACTTGGTTGTTCTCTAACATACATCCTTAGCACATCTTCCAAGATTTGATTTACCCTTTCAGTCTATTCATCCGTCTGGGGATGAAAATATGTACTGAAATTTAAGGTAGTATTCAAACCTTTAAATAGATATTTCCAGAAATTTCTAGTAAACTTAGGGTCTCTATTAGAAATTATAACTTTCGATATCCCATGTAAACGAAATATGTCTTTCATAAATATTTCAACAATATTAGAGGCCTTGTGGGTGGTCTTTATTGGTATAAAATGAGATTCTTTACTGAGTTTGTCAACAACTACCATTATAGAATCATTATGATTCTGATTTCTAGGCAAACCTGTAAGAAAATCAAGACTGATTATTTTCCATTTCCATCTAGGGATGGGTAATTGTTATAATAACCGACTGGATGCTAATGTTCAATCTTAACCTATTGACATTCAAAACACCTGGCGATATATTATTCCAACTCATTCTTCATATTCAGCCAAAAATAATCTTTCTGCAACATGGTTATGGTCTTCTGATATCCAAGATGTCCTGAGTAAGGAGTCTTATGTATTTCATTTAAAATCAGCAGCTTAATTTTAGGTACATTAGGTATATACATCCTATTTTCATAAAGTGCTAACCATTTTTAATTTAGACTGTAACCTGTACTTAAACATTCAGTTAAATTTTTTTTCACTTTAGCTTGTAATTTCTAATAATTTTCATCCAATTTTACTCCTTCTTCTAGCTGATCTTCTAAATTTGTTTTATAAGTACTGACTGCTACCATGAAATTAAATCTTGCATTTCTACTTAAAGAATCAATGACTTTATTTTATTTTCCCTTAATATGTTGGATCTCTAAATTATACTCGCTAAGGAAAGCTAGCCACCTAGCTTGCCTTGCATTTAAATTTGGTCGATCCAACAGATACTTTAAACCCTTGTTATCTGTCATTAACATAAATTTTCTTCTGATTAAGTGATGGCACCACATCTTCAAAGAATGTATGATGACAACCAGCTCTAAATCGTAAGTAGCATAATTGTTTCATGAATTTTAAGTTTCCTAGACTCGTATGCTATTACATGTCCTTCTTGATTCAAGACCCCACCAAGACCATTGTTGCATTCATCGGTGCATACAACAAAGTCTTTGTTAGGATCAACAATTATTAAGATTGGTGAGGTAATTAATAATGCTTTTAATTTCTTAAAACTTTATTCACATTTTTTATTCCATTCAAATTTCTTCCCTTTCTTCTGTAAAGAAGTTACAGGATTTGTGATTCTTGAGAATCCCTCAATGAATATTCAATATTAGCCGGTGATATCCATGAATGACCATATGCCATTCACATCCTTTGGGACCAGCCATTTTTCAATTTCTTTTATCTTGTTTGGATCAACTAAGGTCCCATGTTTAGTTATTACATGACCTAAGTATTGTATTTTATCTTTAAATAAGTCGCACTTACTGTACTTAGCATAAAGCTAATGTTCCCTTAACACTTGTAAGACAATTTTTAAATGTTATTCGTGTTCTTCTTTAGAATTAGAATAAATTAGAATCATCAATAAAAATAACTACAAATTAATTGAGATATTTATGTAATACATTATTCATTAAACACATGAAGACAACCGAGGCGTTAGTAAGCCCAAATGGCATGACAACAAACTCATAATGACCATATCTGGTCCTAAAAGCTATTTCAAAATTATCTTCATCTTTGATCCAAACTTGGTGATAACCAGATCTTAAATCGATCTTTGAAAATACTGTTGCTTCGCACAATTGATCAAACAGATCATCTATGTAAGGCAATGTGTATCTATTCTTAATGGTCATTTTATCAAGCTAGAAGTAATCAATGCATAAGCATAGAGTATCGTCCTTCTTTTTAATGAAAATGGTAGGTGCTCCCCATGGAGACACGCTTGGTATTATGTACTTTTTATCAATAATTTCCTTTAATTACAATTTTAATCAGTTAAGCTTCAAGATATTCATCCGGTAACGATCTTTTGGGTTAGGCACTGCACCAGGAACCAACTTAATAGTGAAATCCAATTCCCGTTTTGGAGGAAGTCCCGAAATTTCCTTCGGAAATACATCCGAATACCCCCTCATGATTGGAATATATTCTAATTTTAGTTTATATTCGTTATTAATATGTTCTTCATCAGTTACAATTATAGCAAAATCTTTACATCCTTTTCAAACATCCCTCTTTAGTCGCAAGGCAGAAATTTGATTGATTACTGTTTTCCTAGGAATTCTTATTACTGTTACTGTTTCTCCTTCATTATTTACACAGGTAAAAGTTTTATTAAAACAATCCACTACTACTCTATGTTGTTCTAACCAGTCCATTCCAATTAACACATCATAAGAGCCTAACGGAAGTACATTTAGCTTCACAGAAGTTTCAAGTTGACTCATAAATAAAGTACAATCTTTCACAAAATTAATCACTTTTCCTTTTGCTCCTATAGCTGGTTCTAGTTGAACCAACCAAGACTTCGTAAACTTCTCTACCAGTAAATTACATTTTTCTACTAAACTGGGAGAAACATAACTCAGGCTAGCCCCTAGGTCAACTAAGATAGAAATTGATTTTTGGTTCAACATACCTTCTACTTCCACCATGGAAGTTTGATAATCAACTTGCCTATTTTCTAGTGCTGCATTAATCCTGGGCATTCCTCTTGCCAAGTCAACAACTGTCATTTCTTCATGCACTATATGAATGTTGTTGATGGTATTCTTTCTGTTAGGGAAGACTGATGCGTAGTGAGGTCCATTCCAATCCCAATATTTTATCGGTTCTTTACGTTCATTATTCTTAACATAGTTGTTGTGATTATTAGTAGGTTCTTTATTTCTAGGGACATTAGGGTTTGGCTGTGAGTTACCTTTATTTCCTTGAAAATTTTTATTAGAAAAATTACGTGAATTATTATTCCCAAAATTTCGATTAGATGTGAAACACTTATTTTTATGTTCAAAATTATTAGACCTCTTGGCTTTCTGGTTTGGCATGTTTTCCCTTTTTGGTTCTGCTCATAGCAGAAATTTGCCTTTTGCATAGCCTCTTCAAGGGTTTTAGGGTTATCATATTCAATTCTATCTTTAATATGAAAAGGTAAGTAGCTGAGAAACCACTGCACCTTGGATTCTCATCAACAATGTAAGGCACGTAACGTAGTAAACTTAAAAATTGACTGCTTAATTCCTTCATGTTCATAGTTCCCAACTTTAGTTCATAGAACTCTTTAGCTTGCTCTTCATAATACTGCTCTGATAGAAAATTATTTTAAAAGTATTTTTTAAAGGTACTTCAATTTATATTCTTTTCCTTTATTCCTTTTACTCACTTTATGTCTTGCCACTAGATGTTTGCTTTTCCAATTAAATTATATATGGCCATTCTAGCTTTTAACTGATCGGAGTAATTATAGATTTGGAAATAATTCTTCATTTCAGATAGCCATGCTTTGGCTTCCTCCCCTTTCTTTTTTTCACCATTGAAAGTTGGTGGTTTTATCTTCTTAAAATTTCCAGAAATTTCCTCATAGGGCTTATATTTCTTTTTTCTAGAATGGTAATTATCCTCACTGCTATCGCTAGAATACTAGTAATTCCTCCTGTGTGAGTCACCATAAATTTCAGAGGATGAACTACTTTCAATCTTAGAATGTTTGGACTTTTTAATTTTATGTTGGTAGGACGTATTATCAGATCCTATCTGTTTATCCTTCCCTTCACTCTGAAATTTTTCCAATAGTATTTGGTTCAGCTCTTCTTCAGCTCTCACAATTCTTTCATTCTCTTTTCTAACCATTTCCATTTCATTTTTTAATTCCTTAATAGTTTGTAACAATTATGATCAATTATTAGTTATTTATTACTTAGCAGGTTCTTTTCTAGAATCATTGTGTTCAATTAATGGGGACTCTTCTTTTGCATATTCCTTGAGTCCTTCCATACTTGCAATTCTAGTTCAGAAATTTTTTCTCTACAACAACATTTTTATAATAATAAATCAGTACACATTAATTTTATTTTTTGTTTGTTTGTGTGAGTTGAGCCGCTTCATGCCTAGTGTCTAAACGTGTGCTCTGATACCATTTGTAATACTCCAAAAATTCGTAAAAAAAATAAAAATGTTCTTTGCGACAATTAATGTTTAAAACCATCGTCTAAGAGAGTAACTTAACTGCTAATAGTCAACATCCTACAAGATCTAAATCTATAGACTATAAATTTTTTTTATTAATATATATAAATACATTCTTTACTAATAGCATTCAAAAGAAAAATCATGATAGATTGATCTATAAACGTATTGAGAACTACAGTTTTAAATACTAGTGAAATGCAAGATGCTAAGATTTTTTTTCTTGTTTACTGAAGGAATTTCTGGTTATACTCGAGGCTTACTTAGCTCATTGAAGATAATAAAGTGAAATGATTATTCTTGTTATAGGTCTTTTACAGGTAAGCCTTTTTACATCCAATTTGTATTTCCATATTAAAAATAGTTTCGATAGCAATTAAAAATTCTAGAGAACTCATCTAGTGTCTTTAAATGTGCAATAAGTGTGGAGCAGGGTACACTCCTCTAGCTCATGGTTATTGAAGGTACTAAAACAACTTAATTCCTTTCCATATAACTTTCACTTGTGAAATATCATACTGTTTTTAAAGCATAGAACCTTTAAGTTCTATTTTTTTGTTATTTTAATTAAGGTATAGCATGCTTATGGTACACTTAGTTTAAGCATATGATGTCTAAAATGATGCATGTTTTTTATGCATTGTCATACCTCAAATATTTTGGAAGTAAACCTATATTCCTTTCTCATATTTGTATGATAAACCTAAAGCATTCATAATTTTACCTAGGATAGTACATAAAACTAAATTCCTATCTTTATTTGCTAAGGAAATTATATTACATAATTTTTTAAATAAAAAACCTAGGTCTCCAAATATAAAGAAAAATAAATATTAACAATAGTTTAATTTTGTAGGGTTTTGTCTCTGCTATAGAACTATATCGAAAACCCATAAAATTGTTCTTATGGTGGATTCCACATGTAGAAATATTATGGTGGAATCTTTATTGTTAAACCATAACCATATAAGTTTCAATGAAACCCTAAAATCTCGTTGGGAAGCCATTTCTATTTGACTCTTGAGGGTATACCTGACATCCTCTCGGCCTCTTGGCCTTCGAGGCGAAGCTGAGTTTTTCTGGTGGTGAATTGCGATTCTCAGTCTAAGTTGGTTCTTTGCATTGGTAGTAAAAGTCGTTCGGAGATAGGTCAACCAGTTGGAATCATGTACTTGCATTTCTAAAAACTTCTTGGTATTTACTATAATGTTGCAGTTCACGACCTTTCCATATCCTTGACGCAAGCTGGGACCAAAGGTTTCTGGTGTTTCTATCATTGAACTGAGGGTTCTCTGTAAGGTTTTTAGTGTAATTCATAATTGGGGTTTTATGAAAGATATATACGCGACTGCCAGCATCCACAAAACAAATCAAGGTAACTTCCCTTTTTTTTTTAAATCTCTTAGAACAGTTTAATCTTTCCTTTAAACTATAAAGAAAATTTTTAATAATTATTTACTGTGTTTTTGGCTCAGAAATGGCTATGGTTAAGATTTTTCGACCCACAGCTGAAGTGAAGGAGGTTTTACTGGAATAGCTATGAGTTTTGAGCTGCTAGCCACTACACGCGTTGACTTGGTAAGCCTTGGAAAAAGATAAACATTTTAAGCCCAAATGGGAGGCCTCATGGTCGTGACTATGTTTAGTTTACTTTACTATTTTTGAGAAGTGGCGAAGCTTACGAGTGTTATATTAACTTGTTGATGAAAACGAAAGGGTTTTGGATATTTTATTACAGTTTGTTTTTTTTTTAAGTAAACGAGGAGGTGGTTTGGTCCTAGAATCGTAAAGAAGAACTCTGGTTTTTCTCTTGAGTTTTATAATTCCATAACTAGAATGTAACTAAGGGTTTCCTTTTTAGTTTTTTAAAACATGGTTAAGTGAAGAAAAAGGACTTTTGTAAAAACAACTCAGTTATAAATAAAAAGTTTGGAGTAATTTTTGAATACGTAGTTAGTAAAATATTTCAATTTACCAGGATTAGATTATGGATCTATGTAATCGATTAATTGGGTTTTGAAGAGACTTTGTGTTTGTAACTTAACACAAAAGATGAGAATCTTCGTGGTCAATAATTTTGACTTAGTGACTCGAACTAGGCTATAATTAAAACAATTTTTTTTACGCGTTTTAATTGAACTTTCTTTACTCTGTTTATTTTATATATATTTAAAAAAAGTATACTGTGTTTATGTATTTATTCCATTTAAATTAGCGTAGCTATAAACTATGAATACTATTTACAATTTGTTGATTTGTTTTCAGTAAGAGTTTGGGTAAAATGAAAATATTTTGCGTGACTTGTTACTTTTACTATTTAGTATTTATATTATTTGATGTTTTCCAATATTACTAAAAATAACATATTTGTTTATTAGTAAAACTTAATTTATTACTATAGTTTTAATTTACTGTTTATATAGTCTAATTTTATTTATTTGCATTCTTTTTCCTGTTCAGTAGTAGTTTAATAATTATATGTATATTTTGTTTAGACTTAGAGAACAAATGTTTCTAATGTGTTAAGATGAACACAGTTACAAAAACTATGTAGTGTTTTTTTTATTTGTAAAGCATTCTTTAAAGTACTTATGATTATAGTTAAACAAAATGCATTTAAATAACAAATAACTTATGGGGTTGAGGAAATTTTCTTTTAAACATTTCTAAAATAGACTAACAATAAAATATAAATGAACAGATTTATGCATATCTTAACTTGATTTATTCATCACTCTAAAAATCACCTACTGTACTAAAGTAATACTTCTTCAAAGGTGTGGAAAAATACAACAATGGACTTTTATCCTCTAAAAAAATATTCTAATCCCTAATCATTCATCCAGAGATACATTTAATCAGAAATCATTTGCCTATAAATAATAAGAGATTTCACAATCTAACTTTAGAAACAATTATCCAATTAATTAAAATAATTCAACTCATAATTTAATTCATTACAGTTCTTTTGCTTACATAAGTAAAATAAACTAACATTTAGAACTTGACAATGGTAGAGGAGACAACAGCCTAAGAATCATGTTCCACCCAACCAATTCCTAAAGATAGCTTAGTTTCTAGTCTTAGGACCCCCGACCCTACCCACTGGTCCACCTGGTTGGAAGCACTGGGTGAAAGAATGGGTTATGAAACCCCTGCAACTCCACAGAGTATTCAACAGTAATACTTTTGCCTTCTATAGTAAGAACTCAACAAAAATAGATGCACTAGTTCAGTAAAATAGCTTTCACACTCCAAACACTTATGCCTTTCCCCTCCATTGAATATCGTGTGCACAAATTTCACTTCTAAAATTTCACAAGTAAGGATTGAACAACCCCTGCTGAATTCGATGTGTAGTTTATAAGCATTCCCAAGCCTTTAGGGTCAGTTTTTCACTTAATGATCCACCTGCTCTTGTTCCACTTTCTTGGGGGACATGACCACAAAAATAAGGAAGTTGCATCCTGCAACAACTAGAAGTGGTTTGAGGATGCTCCCAAGTGTCAATCTGCTCTCACCCCAGTCTATTCCACCTAGTGACCAGTAAACACTCATTTAACAACCTCATTAAGCTGTTGTCTCATCTTTTATTTATTAATTAATAAAATATTCAACATAATTAACTACAATCCTCCTTGACCCCACTTGAAAAATAATTACAAACTTTACAATAAAATTAAAGTATAATGTCTTCTTAAACATAATTTCTTTTTGCAATTTGGGATATGTGACACAACAATAGCTAAACCTATCCTGATAGAGTCCATCTTTGCAACCGGTGAAAATGTCTATGTATAGTCCACTCCATCGAAATGAGATAAGAATTTGGAAACCAACCTGGACTTGTACTTGATATCAAAACCATCAGTAGTCACTTTGGTCCTATATAACCACTTACATTGTACTAGTTTCCTCTTGGAGGGAAAGGGAACCAATTCCCAACTCTCATTGTCTTGCAAAGACTCGAACTCTTCTTGCATGGTTGTTTGCAATATTAGGTCAAGTGATTCTTTCTAATATGTCTATGGATCAGATCCAACTATCATAAAGAATCTCTCTGAAAGATTCAATTCACAAGTAGAGAAGGAATTGCGAAATTAAGATCTAGTCTTCCTAGAGTCTAGCAAATCTCCAGCAAGATCACCAGCTACTTGTATGGTTTTCTCATCCAAATTTGGCTAAATGGGCGAGCCACGATCTAATGAATGTCATCATCATCATCATTATTATCATAATCAGAAATATTATAGGAATAATCATCACTTACATCATGATGGAGTGGAGGATGTGAGCAATCCCCTTGAGCTAGTTCGATCTCCTACATGGTCTCTTCTTCAAACTGTACACTCGTTTTGATGAATGTTTTCTGATACGAGAGATCAAAGATATTGTAGCCCTTTTAATATTCAAAATATCCAACCATAATGGACTCCTTTATTATGGGTTTCAATTCCTTTCTCTTTTCTGAAGGAATTCTATCCCAAGCATTTGAGCCAAAATCCATGAAATGAGAAACATTGGGCTTGTGACCACTCCAAGCCTCAAATGTAGTTTTTCCTTCTAGTGCTTTGTGTGGGGCTCTGTTTTGAAAATATGTAGCAAAATTGTTAGAGTCATACCATATCTTAGGATTCAAATCCTTTTCTTCCATCATGCATGTATCCATCTCCTTGAGAGCTATGTTCTTACTCTTTGCAACACCATTTTGTTTTGGTGTGTAGGGCATAGAATGTTGCATTTGGATGCCACATTCTTCACAAAGTTTCTGAAAATTATTGTTGACATACTCCTTACCATTGTAACTCTTAAGAACCTTTATCTTGTTCCCAATGTTAAAGATATTTACCACCATACACACTCATTTTGGTCAATTTGGCCTAGTTAAACCACTATCCTAAGTTTTATTGACTTAGTTGACATTAGAGGAGCACTAGATGACATCATCATGAGCACACCCAAGCCTACCTTCAGTCAAGGAGGCTAACTTAGCCTTCTCCTACATTCAAGGAGGCTAACTGGAGCACTCCAGGGGTGATCTGAGTGTTATTAATGCCCCATATTGCTAACTAATGGTTACAATCAGTTAAACAGAGTAGTGAAGGAACCTTCCTTGATTGAATTGATTATTTATTGATTATTTAACGAACTAGAGTCAACAGGGGTGCCTCCAACCACTTTTAATGGTCAGTTACACTTTAGTTAACCTCATCGGGGTTCATTGGAGTCATTGGTGTGCTACCACTTGTTGGTTGGCTTTCAATGACATGTGTCTAAGCTAATTTCAGTTAGACTCATTCATTTATTGCACCCTGACTTCAGTTAGGGCTCAATTGAGTCAATTAGGGTTTTGATCAGTGGTTAACTTGAGTGTTGACTGTGGCTTACATTCAGTTAAGCTAGAATCACTCATTCAATTCGAATGACCTCCTTGGGAATTAAAATTGCTTTGTCATTCATGCTTCCAGCATGATCATTGTATTGTATTACTCATTATTTATTGATTATACAGAGGGGCTACTCATTTTGTAGCACTATTACACCATTTTCATGATTTATTGTCTGAAATCTCTTATGAGACTGTGTTTTAGTCCCTAGATTACTGTGACAGATTAATATGGTATCAGAGCTCATGGTGGGATGAAGCTCAGATCTCTCAAAAAGAAGGTTTTTGACATATCTTGCATGAAAATTGAGCAATAGCTCAAAAATCCAGCACTGCACCAGAAGCCAAGGCTTACCACTTAGTATTCCAAGTAAGGAAATTGTTAATCAAGCTTTCCTGATTGATTATGCTGGGTGTGATGAAAGCCTAAAATGTGTAGGTTGTTCGACCTTACGATGCCCCTTTTGTTGTGATTTTAAGGTTTTTTATTTACAGGTGAAAGCATTTTCTCTAGCAGATTCAGATGGCTTCTTCCGTATATATTTTGACTCCGTTCAATTTCCACTCATGGAAAGGAGACATAGAGATATAGCTACGTGCCATAGGACTCTATAGGGTCACTATGGACACTGAAGAAGAGCCTGCTTCTGTGACAGACAAAGCTAGAATATTGAATAAGAAGGATGAATCATTCTGATTATTTTGCCTCCCTGTTTCCTGGGATATTATTTTCCATCTTTTGGGATTGAATACTCCAAAATAAATTTGGGACAAATT
Organism: Pseudotsuga menziesii; assembly: GCA_001517045.1. NCBI lineage: Eukaryota > Viridiplantae > Streptophyta > Pinopsida > Pinales > Pinaceae > Pseudotsuga > Pseudotsuga menziesii. The sequence continues at coordinate 21,785 of LPNX010682711.1, read as the reverse complement.
GGAAACCTTGTATGGAAAGTAGTATGATTTGAGAGTATACCAACTTGAGAATGAGTTGATGTCTCTCCAGCCTTCCAATTTCGAGACCTTGAATGACTTTTTCACAAAGTTCAAGCACATTGTCTTACTATTGAAGCAATGCAAAGTGGAGAAGGAGGATGATCAGCTCATCCTCTCCATACTCTCCAAACTTGGAACTGATTATTCAGTTTTTGTCTCTACATTTCATGTGGGGAAGCTCACAACCCATGGATGGAAGATGCCTACACTCAATGCCTTGTGATTGAGTCCCTAACATGTGAACATGATAAGCTTGTCCATATGGGGATCATGAAATCCTCCTGTGATCAATCCCTCCATGTCTCAGGGCCCAAAGATATGAAGGGTAAAGGAAAGTAGCATAAGAACCCAAAAAATAAATTCAAAGCTCCTAAGCCTAAAGTTGAAAACCAGCAGCATGATGAGTCTTCCGGCTCAAAAAAGAACAAAGGAAAAGGGCATCATGGAAAGGAAAAATTCAAGTGTTCATACTACGGGAAGGGCTTCCACCCTGAACATGCCTACATGAAGAAGAAAATTGATGAAGCTACCTCTCTCCTTGATAGAAACCACATCAATCTTTTGGAAAGCTTTCAGAGGAGAGATCAACAAGATCAGGAACCACAACATGAAAGAGGTCATGCCCTCATGGCAAGCACTTTGAAGTCCAAAGCACTCTTGATAGATTCTAGATCTTTGAACCACATGATGGCTGAAAGAGACTCCTTTTCATCTTTGGAGACCAGAAAATCCATCCCCATCCACATGGAAGATGACTCCACCATCATTTCAGAAGGACAAGGTACGGTTGATCTTGAGAATGACTATTTTTCAAATGTTTTGTATGTACCGTCTCTGGCATCAAATATCCTTATTTTATATTATATGACACATACAGGAGTTCCTAAGAGAGTATCTTTCAGCCCAAATGATGTTGAGATAATAGAACTTCCATCCGGGAAACTTGTTTCAAAAGGCCTTGCAAACCATCATGCAAAAGCCTATGAGTTTTCCCACTTTGTGGCAGATGCAAAGCCCACCGCACTGCTGACTCATGGAAATGAAGTTAGTATACTGTGGCATGAGAGGTTTGGCCATCTCAACTTCAAATATTTGCAGCAATTATAGGAAAAATCCATGGTTGAAGGCCTCCCGATCATCAAGGAAACCACTGGAATTCGCAAGGGTTGTGTTGTTGGAAAGCACCCTGAGCACAAGTTCGATCGGGGGAAGGAAAACCAAGCTACATGCATCTTGGGGCTGATACATTCTGATATCGGTGGTCCCATGCCTATCACATCCATGAATGGATAAAGGTATCTTTTTATTTTTATTGATGATTTTTCTAGGTACACATGGGTCTTCTTTCTCAAAAAGAAGTCTGAAGTATGTGAAAAATTCACTAAACTGAAGGCCTTGATCCAGAATGCAGCTGGGATTAAGATCAATATCTTGAGATCTAATAATTGTGGGGAGTATGTCAGTAATGATTTTCTTCACATATTCTCCCAAAGTGGTATTCAGGTCCAACATTCAATTCCCTACACTCCCCAACAGAACGGTGTAGCGGAAAGGAAGAATCGGTCTCTCAAGGAGATGACCACCTATATGTTGGAATCAAAGAAGTTGGCTGCAAATTTGTGGGCTGAAGCCACACATGCTACCTAATAGATTCATAAAAGAGTTCCACATGCATCCATGAAATGGAATACCCCTTTCAAATCATACTTCGGACACAAGCCAGATGTGTTGAAGCTATGGGTGTTTGGGTCCACTGCATGGGCCCAAATTCCACTTGATAAAAGGAGGGATTTGCAACTGCAAAGCATAGAATGTATTTTTATTGGGTATCCTAATGAATAAAAAGTTTTCAAGCTGCTATATATCAAAACAAAAAATATCATCATCAAAAGGAGTGTCAAGTTCGATGAGCCTCTTCAGGAGGTGGAACTAGTGAAGGAGAAAACTGTTGAATTTCCTTCATATTCTACTAAATATTTGGATGATGAAATTGGGGGTGATGACCATGATTTGGATCCTCTGATTTTTGATATCAATGTACAACAAACATTGGATTCTGAATCATAACCTGAATTACAAAATCATCTCCCAACATGGGCTCAACAGACACTCTCCTCTGCAGGAGATAACATTGGAAATCCGGATGATCCAAGGAGAACCCGGTCTGATTTCCAAAGAGTAGGTATTGCACTCTCTTGTCCTAATAATTTGTTGTCCAAAACTTGTTATTTTATGATTATTTTATATCCAAAATCCTACTACCATGCTCAGAAGGATCCGATATGGCAAGTTTCCATGGATGAAGAGATGAATTCTCTTCAGAAAAACACTACTTGGGAGCTAATTTCTCTTCCTCTGGGAAGGAAACTGGTTCAATGCAAGTGGGTGTTTCAGACAAAGGTTGCTGCTGATGGAAGCACCTGAAAATATAATTCAATTCTGGTGGAAAAAGTTTTCTCCCAGGTCCAAGGTGTGGACTACCATGAGACTTTTTCACCGGTTGCAAAAATGGATTCCATCCACCTAGTTTTGGCAATTTCAGCATCTAAGCACTGGGAAGTGCATCATATGGATGTTACGTTAGCATTTATGCATGGATATATTCATGAGGAGATATACATGAAGCATCCTAATGGATACATCTATGATCCATCTTTGTTTTGCAAGCTAAAGAAGTCACTATACGGGTTAAAACAGGCCCCAAGAGAGTGGTATTCCAAGATGGATTCCTTCCTTCTCTTGCAAAACTTCCAAAGGTGTAAATCAGATAAAAATGTGTATGTACAGTAGTATAATGGTCATTTCATTATTATTGTTTTTTATTTTGATTAATTACCGATCACAGGTAGCACAGTTGCTTCTATTTCAGTCATCAAAACTGCTCTCCACAATGCATTTGAAATGAGCGATTTGGGGCTCGAAATTGAGCAAAATTCTGATGGGATAATGGTCACTCAGTAAAAATAAATATTATACCTATTATTAAAGTTTAAAATGGCTGAATGTAGGCCTATACCATTCCCTTTCCTTTCGGGGATCAACCTTGAAGAAGGAAAAAGCACACCTCCCATGGACTACACTATTTATCGACAGTTGATTAGTATTTTGTTGTACTTGACACATTCTCGGATTGATATCTGTTATGAAATGAATGTTGTATCAATATACATGCAGCAGCCCCATGATATTCATTGGAATACAGCCAAGAGGATCCTCCAGTACATTCAGGGAACCAGGACCTATGGCATTCACTATGATGCAGACTCTGAGCTAGAGCTGGTTGGATACACAGATTTCGATTGGGAGGGTGATTCTATTGATAGGAAGTATACTTATGGATATGTATTCATGTTTGGTGGTGGCCCCATTTTCTATTCTATTAAAAAGTAGGCCGACATAGCATTATCTTCAACAGAGGCTGAGTATCGAGGAGCGGTGAATGCTTGCATCCAAGCAGTTTGGTTGCAAGGCCTTCTTTCAGAGTTTGATATTGGTAGTACTTTGTCCATTGTCCTCTTTTTTGACAATCAAAGTGCTATTAAGATATCCATAGATCCAGTTACCAAGAAGAGGACCAAGCATGTAGAGATACACATGCACTATATCAGGGAGCTAGCGCATGAAAGGACCATCATTCTGCAATACTGCCCGATTGATGAGCATATTGCAGACATCTTCACCAAGATCTTTTCAGAAAAGAATTTCACTTACCTCCATTCACTGTTGGGGGTGAGTTCATCAGGGTGATTCAGACTACTTTCATTGTCCAGCTTAAGGGGGGGTTTTTCCCACTGGATTTTTCCTCTTTTCCTCACTTAGTTTGTTTTTGAGCATTGTTTCAGTTTCAACATTGTACAGGGTGACCTATGGCCTTAGTTGCCGGGGCCCTAGAATTTTTATGCATTTATGTTTTCTAACTCCTCCTGAGTATAGCTTAAGGGGGGGTGTTGGAGACATTTACCACCATACACACTCATTTTGGTCAAGTTGGCCTAGTTAAACCACTATCCTAAGTTTTATTGACTTAATTGACATCAAAGGAGCACTAGATGGCATCTGCATGAGCACACCCACGCCTACCTTTAGTCAAGGAGGCTAACATAGCCTTCTCCTACATTCGGGGAGGCTAACTAGAGCACTCCAAGGGTGATATGAGTGTCATTAATGCCACATATTTCTAACTGATGGTTACAATCAGTTAAATAGAGTAGTGAAGGTGCCTTCCTTCATTAAATTGATTATTCATTGATTATTTAATGAACTGGAGTCAACATGGGTACCTAAAACCACTTCTAATGATCAGTTACACTTCAGTTAACCTCATTTTGGTTCATTGGAGTCATTGATGTGCTACGACTTGTTGGTTGGCTTGCAGTGACATGTGTTTGAGTTAATTTCAGTTAGACTCAGTCATTTATTGCACCCCAACTTCAGTTAGGGCTCAGTTGAGTCAATTAGGGTTTTGATCAGTGGTTAACTTGAGTGTTGATTGTGGCTTACATTCAATTAAGCTAGACTCGCTCATTCAATTCGAATGACCTCCTTGGGAATTCAAATTTATTTGTCATTCATGCTTCCATCATGATCATTGTATTGTATTACTCATTCTTTATTGATTATATAGAGCGACTACTCATTTTGTAGAACTATTACACCATTTTCATGTCTTATTGTCTGAAATCTCTTATGAGGCTATGTTTTAGTCCCTAGATTACTATGACAAATTAATACCCACATGCATTCTCAACTAAATATTTGTACACTTTGAAGGTCTTAAAAACATCAGATTTTAGCTTTAGAAAATATAGACAGCGTTACCTTGAGAAATCATCTATGAAATTCAACACATACCTTGAATTCCCATATGGGGGTGTGGGAAGAGGTCCTATGATATATGAATAGATCATATCAAGCACTTGGACATCGATCCTTTCATTTCCTTTCTCATATTTGCACTTAACATATTTCCCCACTACACACATCTTTGCAAGTGCCATTAGAAAACTTGATGGTAGGAATCCCTTCAACCATGCTTTCCTTCCTTAGTTATTGGATATAGATGTAGTGGAGATTACCATATCTCACATGCCACAAATTTCTTGTCTCATTGGCATGTAACAGGAGCACATTCTCTTGAGATTATAAAAGGAAGTGAGAGAATTTGTACATTCTCGAATCATGGTGATTAAAACCCACTACAACAACTTGGACTATAGAGATTTCTGAGATCTCCACATCATTTTGAGTAAATGTTACTCTACTGGATGTACTATGTGTGTCGTTTGATAGACAAAGAGAAGGTTCTCTATGAGATCAGGAACAAATAACACATTGTTTAAGTACCCATCTTCAAGATCAATCTTGTCAATCCCTTTGGCTTGGATTTCTGAATCATCACCCACTAGGATGGATGGAAAACTATAAGGATGTAGGTCCGAGAAGGAATCATGCATGGAATCCATTTTACTAGAGGCACTTGAATATATGATTAAGGAATAATAACTTGAGGATCCAGCAACCAAAGCATGCCATCTTTCCTTGCTCTCTGATATTGAACCTCCCTCTTTCTTCCTTGTTCCTTCTGGTAGTTGGATGTTGTTATTCTCAAGAAGTTATGCAATCACATCAATGGTTTTATTCATGCATGCACTCTCTAGATTATAAACTTTCTGAAAATAAGTGCATTTTTTCTTCTTTTGCTTTTTCTTCTCTCTGTCCTTGCTAGGATTCAAAACCCCATCTAAAGATTTGGGCTTCTCTTGTTGTTTCTTCTCTTCCTGCTTTGAATCTTTGGATTTATTATTTCCTTTGAATGGATTCGAAATTCCTACAACAAGAGATTGATCCTTGGTGTATTTTATGGTACCCATTTTCACCAACCAGTATTGTTCTTGAGTCAGTGACTGCATGAATTTTGTCAGTGAATGCATCCTCCAATTTTGAGTTGTGATCTTGTTGGAGTGAAATGTTGATACAAACACTAAATACTCTTGCCCTAGATTTGAAAGAATGTACAATATAATTTTCTCCTCTTTCTTCTCAATGCCTCATTATTTCATCTGAAGCACCAACAATTTGAACTTTGTGCAGACGTCTTGGATCATCTCAAAGTAATTTGTGCTCACTGAGATCAACTCTTTTTCAAGTTGGTGGCCTCTCATCTCAACAGTATTCCCAAAAATGACTCAATATTGAGCCATACTTCGTTTGGTGTTGTCATATTGTCTACATGAAATATAATATCCCTCTAAATACTGAGACAAAGAATCCTTAATTCCTCATCGAGTTGGTTGAAGTACTTCGATTTTTCCACAGCAGAGTTGGGATCAGTCTCAGTTCCCATGGTGACTCTCTATAGGCCTTTCGACCTCATATGTATCACCATTTTTTCCTTATATTAGAAATATTTGAATTGGGAAATCATTACACAAGTATTCTCAATTACTGCTTGTGCACTGAATGAGAGAAACACTGGATGTACTTGCAATGCAAACACTCAATTTTTTTTCTTCTGGGAAATACCCTAGATAGAAACTCAAACACTAGATTTGATTTTTAGATATAAATATCTCTATACCATGTGAAATTATGATTCAAATAAATATATAAGATCTAATGGAATCGTCACAATTCAAGATTACTCATAAATTATGCAAAAAATAATGAAAAGAGTGAAATTAACACATAGAAATGGTGTCAAGATTATTATGACTATCCAACATGTAAATATATATGGAACATGTTTATAATACAATAGAAGAAAATAATTATCCTTTGGAATCAATTTGGATGTATACATGTGGCACGCTAAAATTGGACCTTAAAACCCCCCTAGGTGGACCAATGAACTCCCAAACCACCTCAAACGGTCACAAATTCTAGTGTTAACATGGATGGATCATTATAGGACACAAATTAGGGTAAGATAGGTGTGTTGGAGTTCATGGGTGAGTGGGAGTGACTCTAGGAAGCAGTAAATGGTCCAAAAGAGCCAAAAGCACCCCAAAGACATGCATGGGTGTCTCTTGTCAACTAGTTTCCCTGTTTGAAGGGAGAGGGAACACACCCAAGACTAAGAATTCATTATTGAGGGAACATGTGTTTCCATAATGGTCAAATTAGGGTCATTTGGGGAATTTATGAGTCCAAAACACACAAATACCTTGTTACACCAAGATAACCAAGGTTTGGACCATATGACATGTGTACAAGACAAATGGAAGTGTGTCCTAGGTGTATGTGAAAATGGTACCAGGTGGTATGATGCTCTAATAGTCAGTGATAAATTTTATGAAAAAAGGTAATTCATAAAAAATTTAACTAGAATGACACTTTGAGTTAAAGGAGGTTTCACAAAAGATTTAGAAAATACATATAATGGTAATATTCCATATTGTCTTAGTGAATTTCTTGAAATCATGGCTCGTAATCCAAAAATAAAAGTTACAGTTAAATATGAGAATAATCTCATGCAAATTTTGGGAAGTGTGAGAAATTCAAACCACGAGAGAATCTAGCAGCATCAGTGAAGCTCACAAATCAAATTTGGTGCAAAAACCAACAAAAACCCTGAAATGAGAAGTAATTTACACACACAAATGTGAACAAAACCATGATAATTTTAACTGTATAACATAAAAACATGTCATTTCCAATTTTATATTTCATTTGGAAATTTTCATGAGGCTTTGGGATCCCAATGTGAGTGTACAAGTCAAAATTGCCAAATTGGCATCAACCCCCCCTTGGTGGGCCAATCATGCCCCAAATCATCCCAAACAGCCACAAATTGCTGAATTGGCATGGATGAGATGATGCAGGTCAATGATTACACCTTGGTATGCATGGGTGTTGAAATATGGGTGGCTTAGAGTCTCAAGGTGGCATTAAATGCACCAAATCAAGACAAAAATGGACAAAATACACCTCTAGCGCTCCTAGTCAACCAAGATGTCCACATTCAATGAATTGGAGCACACAAAAAATTATGAGGGCACAAATGTGGCTGGTTGACTGAGCTGGAGTACTCATGTGGGTGTGAAAGCCCCAATTTGACTTGCCATTTGTCCAAATAAGCACCCCTAATCCACCACATAGTGTATTTATGCTAAAAAGAAATAAAATTGATTGAGTAGTGTATATAATGTACTAATGAGTTGGATTTCTATTCTAACACCCTCCCTTAATCCAAATACTAAGTATAGCTCACAAAATGATGGAGGCCTTGGAAACAATCGCTCAAGTCACCTCAAATACATAATTCAGAAATAATAATTTATTTGTTGATATGAACCGAGGAAAAGAAGGAAAACCTCATGGGACAAAACCTTCCCTCAAGAATGGACATGGGGCTGGACTTGAAAAAAAAACAGAAAATTAACATCCTTTACTCACCTCAAGCAAAGATCCTAGGTAGGTGAAGTTCTTCTCTGTGAAATCCTTGGTAAAAATATCAGCAATTTGCTCAGTGGATGGGTGATACTACAGTGAAATCACCCTGTCATGCACTAAGAATCGAATGTAATGCATGTGTATCTCAATATTATTTTTCCTCTTCCTATAAACATGATCAGTAAATATTTTTATGGCACTTTTATTTTCCACCCAAATTTTTGTTGGAGAATCAATTGTGACACCAAATTCCTGAAGAATTCCCTGCAACCAAACACAATGTGTAGTAGCATTGATTGTTTCCCTGTACTCGACCTCTGCTGATTAAAGTGAAATGGTTTGTTGTTTCCTACTTGACAATAAAATGGGACCTTCAACAAACATAAATACAAAACATGAATTTGACTTCCTATCAGTGGGATCTCCAGCCCAATCTGAATCAGAAAATCCAGCTAGTTGAAGTGAGGAACTAGCTGTGTAGTGCACTCTGAAATTCTTTGTACCCCAGACATACTGAATAATTATTTTTTCTTCCCTCCAATGGAGCTCATGTGGCTAGTGCATATGTATTTCTACAACACCTATAGAATAAGACAAATCAGGTCTTGTGTGAGTGAGATAGAGCAAGCTTCCCACTAGTTTCCCTTAGAGTGTAATATCTACCAATGGAGAATTCCCAAATTCATGCATTTTGATGCCAGAAAGAAAGGGATACTTGGTTTCCTTACACTCAGCCATGTTAAAATTATTTAGCAGGTCTGAAGCATACTATGGTTTACTCATCTTTATACCCCTTTCTCTTTGCTCAATTTCCAAGCCCAAAAATTGCCTTAGCAATCCTAGGTCGGTCATGGCAAATTCACTATGGGTGAAATCATGAAGTTGGGTGTCTATTCCGTGACAAATGCACTTCCAAAATCATATTCTAGAATCTTTTGGCCGAACTAACAATAATTTTCGGCAGAAATAATTTAACATTTTTCGGCCGAATATTTGTTTTTTCGGCCGAAAGATAAAAGTTGACGCCGTACCTCGTATTGAACGGCTTGCACAGTTTGCCGGGAAAATACCGTCCGGCTAAGACCGTTGGTCTGACTATATTTCGGCCGAATAATTCTTCGGCCGAACATTTATTCGGCCGAGGAATTATTCAGCCGAAAGTTTGTTCGGCCGAATAATTCTTCGGCCGAAAGAAGTTTTTATATATACAAACAGAAGCTCACTGCAGAACGTTTTTTTACGCCCGCGATTGTGATGATTTGGTTGGCAGGGGCATGATTATGATGATTGTGGCGTTTCTGCGCAGTGGTGGCTGTTCGTTTAGGCTCGGGTGACCAAGATCAATCTTCCTCCATGAGACAATCATCTATGGAACCAATAGGAAATCCTTTCCTAAATCCTTTTGTATAGCCATAACTAGTCTTCAAACCTATAGTCATTTTCTTCAAGTGGAAACCCAAGTGACTTCATCCCTTTATAAGGGGGATTTTAAGGAAGATGCATGATCTAATATATTTTCTCTTTAAAATTAGGTTTAAGTTCATTTAAGAGCATACACTTTTTATTTAAGGTTACCTCTATGCTAGTTTCATTGTAATAAGTATTCAAAATGCTTTTCTATATTTTCACTTCTCACAAAGTAACATTATTAAAGAGAATTATAGAATATATAAACAATAAGTGTGAGAAGGATGAATACCTTGCCACTCTAATACCTCTGATATTCCCACGCTTTTTTATTTTGATATTAATCTACTTAGACCTTCATATTCTAGAAGAAACAAAAAGGGTACATGGAACAACCTTGTTTAAGCCCCCTTAAAGCATTGGAAAAAACACGGAGGGACATTTATTTAAATCAAGAAAATATTTTAAAGTAAAACATCCTAAAATCCAATTAACAATATAAATATTCACACCAATTTGAAGAAGTACAATCCTAGTGTACAACCAATTCACCTTATCATAGACCTTGGCTAAATCGAGCTTCATCACTACAACTAGAAACTTGTTTGATTAAATTATATGTAAACTTCCGTGAGAATAATACATAGCATCATAAATATTCATGTTGACATAAACCCAAATGGATCCTCTAGAATTGCTTTGGACAACACCCCTTAATATTTATATAATCTTTGAAATGAGCATGTAGATAAGATTACACAATGAGATAGTCTTGAAATCCTCATAAGAATATGGCTCATTGTTATTGGATATTAAAGAAATATGTTTGACTAGCACATAACATTTTATTAAGATCAAACACCTTCAACAACCACTCACATAAATAGATCACATATCAACACACTCATGCAATATATTATGCAAAGGAAAATATTTTACATATGAGTCTCCCACAATCAATCATCAAGTTAATGGCCCTTCATTCTCTTTAAATAAATATTATGAACCAATTTGGTGCTAAGTCATATATCAATAGTAGTTAATACCGAGGTTAAGATGAACCATCATATTTATCTATGTATAGAACATATTGTGACTACTAGTTTACAAGTGAATACTAATTCATACTAAAGAAACACACTTTACCTAAAGACACACTATACCAAGTTTCTAGTATGTAATTCTTAAGTGTATTAATATGCTAACAAAATAAAGGTGTAATTGAAGGCCCTTAGTATTTTACCCAATTCTTTTGATTCCTACACCATGCTTAAGAGCTCATCGTCTAATATTCCATAAAAACAATGAAAAGTTCTATAGACCATTCATCTAGACCTAGACTATTTTCTTTTTTTAAAATTAAAGAAAAACATGTTTTAATTCCTCCTTTGTTACTTTAGTGATGAGTCTTTCATTCATGCTTTGATAATAATAAAAAACAAGGAAACAATCTTCTGACCTTGGTAGTTCCATCTATTTTCACCTCAATAGTGTGATCTATGTTTGAGACATGAAGGATTTTGAAAATGATCCTTGCCTTCATTTTCCATATCTTAAAAATTGTTACCTTAAATCTATGTAGGTTATTAATTTCCCATATACTATTTACATTTTTCCCATTATTGTCATAATTGTGAATTTTTATGTAGTAATGTGCCCATCTTCTAACTAAATAGCTCTACTTTTAAGCTCACATTCCACCTCTTCTTTGTTTAATAGGACCCTCTTTCTATTCCCCGAAGTCTTTAAAGATAAAATTGCATCATCATTGAAATCCCTTGAGAGATTGTTGTCAAAGAAAAAAAAATGTCTACTTCGACTTGTTTAATGTCTACTTGATTTTCTTACTTTTTCTTCTTTGCTCCCTATTTGTCCTAGCTATACTCCCTTGTCTTATTCTTTACCTTTTGATTTTTATCCTTGGATTTATTTTTCCTTTTTCCTAAAAATTTTAGACTGTTTTGATTTCATTTCTGAATATTCTATGCATTTACAAATATTTTAGTTTTTAACCTAAGCTCTTATAGATTATTTTAAAGTCTCTTCATAAAAGATGTAATAAAGGAATTGCTTATGTTTTAACTTAGGCTAACAACACATGTCAATTACTCAACTACATGTGCACTGCCATCTCGCCAAAGCTGAGTTTGTGTGCAGGTATAATCATTAAATAAACAGGTTTTCAAAATTTGTTCTTGTGTAAAGACCGACAGTTAGTTCTAATGTGTACTGAAGAAAAACACCTGTACCGTTCCGTGATTTATCATCATGTTTTAACCTAAGATCCTTTACTCTATCATCTTGAGGTAATATGGTTTTCAATCTGTAACAAGGGTATTCGCAAGGTTCTATCTCAAGTGTTGCATCTACAATCTATGTTTCATCCATGGAAATTGATAGGAAACCCTGTTCTAGTGGTCACTTGCTTAGGACCAAACTCCAAAGTGTGAAATGGATGCAGAAAAATATCTTGTCCATTCAAAAAATGAAAGAAGAAGGTTGTTTTGTCATGTTTGAAAGGATCAAGGAGCATCACACAGGGGTTTCATGATCCTTTTGTCAGAATTTTGATGGATCGGTAGTGAAGATTGGGGGTCTTGAGTTTGCTAAGATAGAAGAGTCTATTTCACAGGATATTGGTGGTATTCCTGTAGGTGAAAAATAGTATAAGAGACAATCCATAAATCATGATTACAATGAAGTTTTATTAACAACACATAAAGACCCCGACTGGAGCCAGGGTATAAAAACGATTTTCCTATTGGAAGAGTGGCGAGCTGTTTTATTCATTTTTTGGAGATATGTCACCTACAAAGGAAGGTTTGCAACTATCTATCGATACCACATGAGGTTCTTGCAGCATATTTTAGGTACAAATAAATTGAACCTAGCTTTCTACTTGTTGAAAATTCTGGGAAAAATTGCTATTAGGGTTCGAAATCACCTCAACTCTACTAGTAATAATTTATTTCGTCATGGTTTAATTAAAATATTAATTAATGAGGAGTTAGAAAAAAGGAAAGATCCTGGTCTCATTTCCTGTTTTGGTCGGGTTTCAAGATTAATTTTAAAGAAGAAGAAAAGGGTAAGAGAAAACATAACCCTTCTAAGAAAAAATCCGAGTGTCCTCGAAATACAGAGGTAAAAGACCTATCTAAAGATGAATCTAAGAAACATCATATAAAGGAGCTTCTGCAAAATAAAGTGAACATTCAGACCTCCACGCAAGTAAAACAAAATAAGCATGAGTTTAAGAATGACAGTTCAGTCATAAGTCTTGTTAATGAAATGGAGATGGTTAATGTACCATACCTTGTTTCTTCTTCTAATAAACTCCTAAATTTATAGGGCATTCATATAAACCACTCAAATTGTATTTCAGGCCTAAAAATCAACGTATAAATAAACTTAGGATGAATATGAAAGCAATATTAAACCCTAAATTTAAAAAGGATCAAGTTATAAGTTTACAGGACTCTTCCAGTGATGATGAAGATGGTAAAAAAACAAAGGAATTAGAATCGGTGTTGCATCCAGTTTTTAATAATATTGATTAGAGTTTAGGAAAGGTCCTAGATCTCATTCCTAAGTACTGTCTTCACAATTTTAGAGATGAGAATATCAAAGAAAATACCACATCATTATTTTCTGAAGTAGAAGCTAGGGAATCATAAAAAAAGAAAGCAGAGTGCAATGAAGAAAATATTTGAAATATAAATGAAGAAGTTATTACATGTATGAATGAAGGACATGTGTCAAATGAAGAATCAGATGACAAGATGAAATAATTTAAACAAGAAAAAGATAGAAGAGAAGTGGATCATTTTAGAATTAAAAATGAGCATATCAATCAAATCAATGATGGTTTAATGAAGGAAATCAAAATGTTAAAGAAAGACTTACATGAAGTAAACAACAATTATGCAGAGTTAATTCAGGTGGCAGAGGAAGCAGTCAGGAGAATAAAAGTGATGCATGAGAAGAATGTCCAACTAGAGAAAGATAAAGAGGAGCTCGAACATAAGCTAAAACATATGAAGAAGGAGTTAAACAGGTTACAAAGAAAATCACATGCACTAGATGGGTTAGCCACTCTGGCTGAAGCAACCATAAGACTTTGATAAGGTTTCTAGTTTAATGAATTTTTCACACTTAACAAACTTATTTAGACTGTATCTTTTCATTTATACACTTTTCTATATTTAGAAGTGGAGGCCTTAAAATATGGATCTACACAAACACACTTTGATTTCACCTTTTTCTATATATATATATTGTAATATTTTGATAAGTAAGAGAGACACACATGGGAGTCAATATGCTTGGAGGTTGTGCAATATTGCAGTATTCATCTATGTAAGAACATCTTTGTTTTATGAATGACTTAATATATCTATTTGGAGCTTGGATTTGAACTTATATTGTGTGAATATTCTTTGTTTTTGTTTAAACCTTTTTTTGCATTGTTGTTTATGTAGATGTGTTCTATGTAGATATTGTGTTTACAAGTGGATATTGATGCTTACATGATGTTTGAAATGTTATTTAAAGTACCTATACCTTTACATATGTTACAATGATAATCTGTCTATTTATTCCTTGTGTATATATGTGTTGAAACCTATCTTCTGGACTGAAAGTTGTACTATCATTCATTTTGCAAAATCTTATCTTTATACATTTATTTATCTGATGTTTTCATATTATTGTGTCTTAAGACCTTGTATTTACCTTATCTCATTTTTACATTGTTATCGAAAAAAACCACAAAATATAGTCTTTAATTGTTGAGGTGCATGAACACTTCTATCATGTAGTCTAGTTAGTAGACTCTAGGATAAACATATTTTGGCGACCATACTAGGGTCAAAGCATACAAGTTCTTCCTTGGTTTAATATTGATAAATCTAATTTTTTGGGTGAGGATTATCAGTGTATGGTTCGATAGAATACAATTTTTTCTTTCACATGTTTTAATAAAGAAAAGCAGTTGTGGCTCCTAAAAAAGATGGGACTAGGGAAAACCCTTCCTCTCCTCTACATCCAGGTGTCCCAAATCCCAAACAAATATTGAGGGGTGCTAGGCAACAGTTGAGTTTTAATTCATCAAGGAGATTTCTATACCCATCACCTTTAGAAATACCTGATCCATCATAGTTTGTTTCTCCTTCTTTTGATTCACAAACTAAAAAAGGTAAAAAGGAACAAGACTTGTCTTTTCTTGTTCCTCAAATCGATAACTTCTAGGTCTTCACAAACCCTTTATTATATAAAGATGTTAAACCTGAGTCTCTACATATGGGATATTTTCCTCAATTTTCACCTTACATTCCTCTTACAAGTAGGGTCCCACTTCACCAACTCAAGTTTAGGAATTCTCTTCCTTCATCAAACTAGTCTAGTTCAAGCAAATCCAGTTCGAGCCAATCTTATCCAAGTCCATCTAGTCCCAATATAGTTGCTCAAATTCCTAACTATATGGACCATATTGTAGCTACTAGGTATGCCCCACTGGTAATGCCTCATCCTATTCATGCTCTACCTGGGGGATACTATCAGAAATACCTCCCTAGGTTCAATGGTCAAGGGGAACTAACAAAACAGGAGCATTGGAATGCTTTCTTTATCTATGTTGATAATCAAAATATTGAGAAAAAGGATGTCTAGATAAGGATGTTTGTCCAGAGCTTAGATGGAGAGGTTAGGAAATGGTTTAGGGAATTACCTCCAAGATCAATTGATGGCATAGAAGCATTAGAGGAAGTATTCATGAAACAATGGGGTATAAAAAGTACTTCCTTTATTACATCATTGATTTTGTGGCCTTCAAAAGAAAGAAGAATGAATCGGTTGTTTACTTTTCAAAATGATTCAATAAAATGTATAGAAAAATACCAACAGAAATCAATCCTTTAGAAACCTATGCTAAACTCACATATGCAAACCCTTTTGATTCTGAATTTTCCTTACTTCTAAGAGAAACAAGCTTAGTGATCTTGCTTAATATGTAGGAAGCTGCATTGGAGGTTGAATCAAACATGCTAGAAACTAATAACCTTAAAGGGTAGTCATAATATTTTGATCAAGACAAAAGGGGTAAGAAATAAATGCCATCAAATTCTATGGGTAAGTCATCAGATAAAATGGAAGAGATGAATAAGATAATTAAAAATTTGTCTGCAAAAGTCAACAAATTAGAAATGGAAAATAAACATTTAAGTCGACCTTTGCAATAAGGAAACCCTGATCAGTTCAGACGTCCTTTTGTGCCAAGATTAATGCCTAGGAAAAGGAGGAAAAAGGATATTCAAAGGGAGAGAAAAGAAAATGAGGACCAAAGAGTGCAATCCCCATTCCAAAATAAGTTGCTAAATGAAGAAGAGGAATTTGACGATCTTGATCAAAATATAAATCATCTTGAAGAAGAATTATATGAAAGATTTCTTACTAAAGATCAGTATCAAAATTTTGAATTCTTTGACGATTTTTATTCTTCTCCAGATGATATTTATCATATAGATCCAAAAAATCCTATAATCTTAGATATGGTGCTAAACAGATTGCTCAAATTCAAGAAAAGAAAGTAGCTGCTCCTAACAAGTAATGGCTTCATCCATCATTAGAAAAGAAACAAAATCACAGGATTAATAAAGCTAAGGTAACAAAGTTGGAGGAAGTCAATAAGAATAATCTGGGTTTTAACTTTCAGAATGAATTGAGTAAGGTCAAGATTCTTGTCCCTTTGACATAATTAATGAAAATACCTTCATTTAGAGATCCTGCCTATAGGATGTTGAAAACAAAGCCTAATGAAACCCCCTATGATGTTATATACTTACATGATGAGCGTCCTACTATTTTTGTTGGTTCTTCCTCGCCTGACAAAGTTGAAAAGAAATCAGCTTTCCTTCCTCCTTTCTATATTACCTTAATAGTTGTTGAGAAACTACTACACAATTGTTTGTTAGACTTTGGAGCTTCTCATAACCTTATTCCCAAAGCTGTCATGGAATCCCTAGGTCTAATTGTTACTAGACCTTATCATGACCTCTTTGCTTTTGAATCAAGAGAAATTCAGTGTTTAGGTGTGATAAAATATGTTGTTGTCAATTTGACTCAATTTACTATGAAAAGTGTTATGATCGATGTGGTTGTTGCTGATATTGCACTTAAGTTTGGCATGTTTCTCTTGAGGTCTTGGGAAAAAAGAGTGGGAGATACTTTACAGATGGATTTGTCTTATGCCATTATTACAATATTTGGGGGTAAGAAAAGGAGGTTATACATAGAAGTGCAGTTGGATTACTTGGTAAGTGACATCAATAATTCTCCAAATAACCCAATATATGTTGTGGAAGAAGACTTGGGATCATGCATGTTTCATTTGAACAATGAAGAAACTTATGGTGTTCCGCAAGTAGAAAATAAAGAACCAATTCACCATGGTACTGAAAAACAAGATGGATTATCGCAGATGTACTTTGATGGTTCTTCATCTAAGGAAGGAGCAGGAGCTGGAATTGTTCTCATTTCTCCTAGAGGGGAAAATGTTTGTCTGATGTATAAATTGGAATTCCATACAACTAATAATATAGCACAATATGAGGCATTAGTACTAGGATTGAGAGATGAAAAGGATTTGGGAATTCAACATTTGGTTGTTTTTGGTGACTCTGAGTTAGTGGTTCTGAGTTAGTGGTCATAAATGTTTATCAGGTAAAGTAACAGTTGTTAAAATTTTATAGAAATGATGGGATTTAATAGTAAATTTATTTTCATCTTTTAATATTTCTTTCATTCCTAGAGATCAAAATTAGACATTAGACTCTTTGGCTCTAGTAGCAACATTTTTCAAAATCCTGTAAAACACTTAACTTAGGGGTGAAATCATGAAGTTGGGTGTCTATTCCGTGACAAATGCACTTCCAAAATCATATTCTAGAATCTTTTGGCCGAACTAACAATATTTTTCGGCAGAAATAATTTAACATTTTTCGGCCGAATATTTGTTTTTTCGGTCGAAAGATAAAAGTTGACGCCGTACCTCGTATTGAACGGCTTGCACAGTTTGCCGGGAAAATACCGTCCGTCTAAGACCGTTGGTCTGACTATATTTCGGCCGAATAATTCTTCGGCCGAACATTTATTCGGCCGAGGAATTATTCGGCCGAAAGTTTGTTCGGCCGAATAATTATTCGGCCAAAAGAAGTTTTTATATATACAAACAGAAGCTCACTGCAGAACGTTTTTCTACGCCCGCGATTGTGATGATTTGGTTGGCAGGGGCATGATTATGATGATTGTGGCGTTTCTGTGCAGTGGTGGCTGTTCGTTTAGGCTCGGGTGGCTCTGTGGCGGTGCTTTTACGGTCTGATGTGGCGTTTCTGCGCAGTGGTGGCTGTTCGTTTAGGATCGGGTGGCTCTATGGCGGTGCTTTTACAGTCCGTTGTGGCGTTTCTGCGCAGTGGTGGCTATTCGTTTAGGCTCGGGCGGCTCTGTGGTGGTGCTTTTACGGTCTGCTGTGGAATTTCTGCGCAGTGGTGGCTGTTCGTTTAGGCTCGGGCGGCTCTGCGGGGGTGCTTTTACGGTCTGCTGTGGCATTTCTGCGCTGTGGTGGTTGTTCGTTTAGGCTCGGGCGGCTCTGTGGCAGTGCTTTTACGGTCTGCTGTGGCGTTTCTGCGCTGTGCTGGTTCGGGCGGTTTCCAGGTATTTTTGATCTCTTGTGTGGCAGTCTATTCCTAAAAAGAAATCCATAGTAAAGGCTAGCTAAGAGAACTCTCTTTTGTAGATAAATTAGCTTTATTTAAACCAAGATAAGAAAGTGTAGTTTAGTTTTGACACGTCCAGACTTTACTGTGACCACCTACTCACTAAGTCCACTGAGCTGAAAGGGCTTCCACNTTATCTTAATTAAATTTTATAGATAAATTCATAAATTCCTAGAGCCAAGATTCTATCTTAATTAAATTTTATAGATAAATTCATAATATCTTAGAGCCAAATAAAATATTTCAGGGTTATAGGGTTACAGTTTACAATTTATAATTCTTGAGTAAAAGAAAACAACTTACTTGAGCTAACTGGTCGATAACTGAGTCACCTCACGTCTAGACTTTACTGTGACCACCTACTCACTGAGCCCAAAGGGATTCCACCCTGTCACTGCCAATTCGTCAATTACAACCCAGTTCCATTCAAAGTTCACATAAATGCTCCGAGCACTTGTTGGCAGCGATCAGACTGCGCAGGCCGATTGACAGTGACACCCTGGTCCGTCACTGAGTCACCTCACGTCCAGACTTTACTGTGACCACCTACACACNAACCCAGTTCCATTCAAAGTTCACATAAATGCACCGAGCACTTGTTGGCAGCGATCAGACTAGGCAGGCCGATTGACAGTGACACCCTGGTCGGTAACTGAGTCCCC
>LPNX010682708.1:0-56035 GCA_001517045.1 Pseudotsuga menziesii | reverse complement strand
TATATATAGATAAGTTTATAAATTATAAACTAAATTATAAACATATCAAAATTTATTTACTCACCAATCATTGCCTCAATATCGACGCTACTCGTAGTTTGCTCCACATTTGTCATTTTCTCTTCACCTCCATGTTTTTCATTTCTTTCATCAACGTGTTAGTCAACAATCTGCATTCCTTCGTCTCCACCATATGTGAGGTTCACATTTTGCATTTCTTCTTCACCGCCAAGTGCCTCCACATTTCTTTCCATTGCTTTTTTTTCTCTTAACTCTCTCATGTTTTCACGCTTTATCTCTTTCTTTGCCTCTCCATCAGTTCAGGTGCAATCATATTTTCTTTAGTTATTCCTTCAATTTCCTATGTTGAAGGAATTAAAAACCTAAAATCCAATGCATGAAAATATATGAGAATTGAGAGTTAAATACATGTTGTAAAAAGGATAACAGCAAGACCCAACAAGAGTAATATGCTAAGAAATCTTGTATGCAAAATTTACCAAATTGTTGAATGTGGTTGTCATTGATGTCAAAGGAGTTTAGTAATGACAAATGAATAAGCAAGGACATGATGATGGGGAAAAACTCAATGAAAGAAAAATTTGAAGGACAAAGGAAACTTGATGACATGGAAAGTATTATGATGTGGCATGTGTGATGAGGCTGAAAAGACACATGATTGTGTACTAGTGTTATCATTAAGTGAGTGTTGAAACTTGACATCATTCTGGAAAATAATTGCAAGTTTCTCAAAATTTTGGAAATTGACTATGGAAAAATGAGTCAAAACTACTCTAAGAGAATGCCCTCCATAATTCAGGGTTTGACTAAAATTTCCACACCATGATACCATGCTATATCTTGTTGAAGTGGATATCTATTCATGGTATCAGGTTTTCTTAATTGATTATGAGGAAAAAAATATAGGTCTGCCAAAAATGGCTTTGCACCAGAGAAAGTAAAATTACCTAAGTAGTCTAAGGAAAATGCCCGCCATAAATCATAGATTAAAATAAATGCCCATGGTATATGGTCAAGTTGTAGTCTATTTATTTTTCTACCTAAACATGATCTCAATTTTCATTAAGCATGTTAGAAGACAAAATTATGGATCTGCCAAAATAGGGTTTCAGGATAAATTTTGGAGAAAGTCCTGAAAATGACTAAGTGTTAAAAAATTGGCTCAGGTGGCCTTGGGAAAATTCCTGCCGTACCTAATGGGTAAATTATAAAAATAATATGAAACTACCATGGTCTAGATTGTCAATAAGAATATCTCTCCAAAGTCTTAGTTTTCATAGAAGGTGTTTGAGGACAGAATTAACAACCTGCCAAAATAGGGGTTCAAGTTGCTTTTACACCAAAGTAGCAAATCTACCTAACTGGCCTCAGGAAAAACCCCTCCATAGCTTGTGGGTTGAAGAAAATTACCGCACCATATGTTCATTTTGTATATGAATTTTTTTTCTACTTGGCCACATCTTCACATCGACTTGAAAGTGCCTGAGAAAGAAGTTATGGATCTGCCAAAATAGGGTTTCAGGATAAACTTTGGAGAAAGTCCTGAAAATAACTAAGTGTTGGAAAATTGGCTCAGGTGTAGCCTTGAGAAAATGTGTGTCATACCTAACGGGTGAAATAATCTGAAACTACCATGCTCTAGCTTGTCAAAAAGGATATCTCCACATAGTCTTAGTTTTCACAGAAGGTGTTTGATAACAAAAATAACAGCTTTCCAAAGCAAGGGTTAAAGAAAATACCTTGATAAGAAAAATGTCATTGTGGCCTTAAGAACTTGGATAATGCAAACTCTCGGCTGCAATATAGATATGTGAAATCTCGGATGAATAAGGGATTAGCGAACTCTCGGCTGAATAAGGGATTTGTGAACTCAAGGCTGAACAAGGGATTTGCAAACTCTCGGCTGAAATGTAGATATGCAAATTCTTGATTGAGAAATTGATGAAAACTATCTTGGCCAAGAGACTATATATACACTTCTAGGCCGAGATTCTGTGGAATCTGATCGAAATCACGGGCATTTAATGTGTCAGCCCTAAAATATTCTTGGAGCATTATGTGACAAAACTCTCGGCTAAGACATGTTTTAAATTTTTGTTCGAGAGTTTAAAACAACTTTTAGCAGAGAGTTTCAATTAACTCTCGGTTAATTTTCAAATGAAAATGACTCTCACCCGAGATATTTTAAATGTCTCGTCCGAGAGTTTTTGTCAACATTTCTGGCACCGTTTCTGTAGATTTTAGAAATGTGTCACTTTAGCAAGGTTGAAACACTGCAAAAAATGAGAATTACGTGTTGGAGTTTATACCAGTAGATTCATCATTCAATCTACTTTCTCATCATATTTTTATTATTTCATTTAGTATTTTTATTGTTTACTATTTTTTTCTAAACTTTATCATTAAAAAATTTAGTGACTTAAAAACAGTGACAATGCAAATTCAATATCATCAAAATGACAAAGCCAAAAAAAAAATTAAAAAATCACAAGGATGTTCCTCTTCAAAAGGGTGCTTTTAGTTTTTTTTTATGAGTCATAGTTGAAAGAAAATGAGACAACAAAAACATGTGTCAATAAGTTACCATTTTTTGTACATATGTTATTTCGATAAATAATAAAAATTAGTGTATAAGTATGAAAATCATCAACATATAGTCCATGCACAAGTGCAATGAGTGTAAATTATGAGTATACATTTTGTTTCCCTAAAATAAATAACTATCTCTAAGAAAAATGTGGTGCACACAGGTCACTCATTATTCATACTTAAAATTTTAAAGTATATGTCGATGGTGGAGGAAAATTTTCCCCACTATATGCTAATAATTTTTTTTAAAATATGAGTACGTAGATAATTCAATTCTCTAAAACATTTGTGTTTACTTCAAGATCAAATTCCTAAAGGAGATATCGGTTTGAAGGGGTTGAAGTTTTTTTTTTTTCCCAAAGTGGTGGAACCCCTTTGCCATAGTAGGTTTTCCATTGGATAAGTTATCACGAACGAGGGGCGTCTAAGTCGTCAAAATCACCCGGGGATTGCACCCATCCTGGACCGTACCAACCCTTAACATGGTTGGATTTTTGGTATCTGCAGGATTAGAACCGGCGACCTTTCCAATGGCCGTCTTAACCATGCCTTGGCACCAACTGTTCTACATCTCATGGATAAGAAGGGGTTGAAGTTGAAAAACATAATATTTTGCAATTTGTTTTGTCAAAAAACAAGCAAAAGTGTTTCAAAACTTCATGTTTTCACCCCCCTCCCATACTCATGGCTCCCATAAACAAAAAAAAAACAACCCTAATTCACAATACCTTCACCCACTATTTTGGATTTTCATGTTGTAGTGTGGCCTTTTACAATGGCATAGGAAATAAGAACCATTAGATGGTCTTTATTAAGCATCCTCTATGTGTCAAACTTCTAAATGGTCACCATATTACACTCATATGACAGTTTTTTTCAAGAATGAGTCTATTGACGATGATGTTCTCTATGATAACGATGATGGTCATAAAGACAATGATCATGAACTTTTGAGTTTGAATTTTCATGAATTGTTGGCATATTGGCAAAGACCTCAAAGATAACTCCCCCTAAAATGTCCATTGCCATGTAGCTTGGGTGGTTGGGAGGAATGATTGTTACTCTCCCCTACCAAGTTCAATTCTTATAAATGACATGTATACGATTTCAACATTAAAGTTATAATATCCATGCAAATATACTAATTACGATTCACGTATTATAATATCCATGCAAATATCCAAATAACGATTCACGAAACCAAATGTACGATAGAAACCCACGATTGTAGTGTCGGCTTTAAAAATGTTGCTCACCAGCAAACCAAAAGAATACATAATAGTCCTTTAAACATACTTAAACGTATTTTATGAACAACAGATCAATATTCGTCTGCACTCTCAGGCGGTGGTTCTCATTATACAGAATTGAATCCGAACTTTTGAGTTTGAATTTTCTACAACGATATTTTTAGGTTATTTCGAAATAATGGAACAATACTCCAGAGCCGCCAACAGACAGAGAGAACAAAGGCGCCAAAAGATATGAGAGAGAGAGAGGGAACATAACAGGCAAGTAGTTCTCAATGTTATGAGGTGTGTGGAAGGGGAACTGAACGCAAACAAACAGAACCGCTGATGAATATGCTGCACAGCAAATGCTGTCGAGCGTGACGTATCTTCAATTGATGGATTACTCCACCACACCCTAAATAGTTTATCAGAGCATCTTGATATACGCCAATTAGAAAATGGATGGAAAGGAGAGATTGTACGTCGCTTCACGATACCACTAACTACTGAAATTGCGAATGGAGACAGCTATCTCGCAACATCTTCATCGGAGGAAGATACTGAAATTGCGAATGGAGACCGCTATCTCACAACAACTTATGGGCGGAAGATATGATTGTAATTCGATTCATATTGGATCACCGCAAACTCGACAATGGATTCCACCACTCCACCCAGATTATCTGGAATTCCAGATTTAGTTGGAGACAGATCATGCAACATGTCAATGATTATACGTAAGCTGAACATATCGTTGTTGGCGAAAATAAAATCAATTGTCCTACATGTAGATATGACTTAACTGCTCCTCCACTATGATGGGATGGGATTATGATCCTGCAGTGTTACTAAATTTATTTATTTTTATTAAGTTATTAATATTTATTTTATTAAGTTAGTTGTTTATATGTCATGTATCACATTACCATGCACACTAACTTTACTCTAAGCTGTCAGATGAAGTATCTCTCACACTTTACTGCACACTACTATGCCACCAAGTCCATTTATGACATAAGTTTAGAAGAGTTTACTAGGAGTTCAACTATCACACAAATTGTTGATTAGCTGAACTCAAAGTTGATAGAGTTTCACTGTCACACAAACTCCACATTACCATGCCATTAATTATCACATGAGCTATTTCTATTTTTTATAATTGTTTATTACCAATTTTGAACAAGTACCATAGAGTCAATCTGGATAGTACACTTGTTTGTGCCCCCCAAAATTCTAAGATATAAACCTCTATCTAAGATATAACTAGCACACCCACATAGTTTGTGGCTTGTTTTTTTTTCTCACATTCTTCTAGTTATATGCCATGAACTGTTGGTTCTCCATTCATGAGATATGAGTTATCTGTGCATTGCTAGCATTTACCCATTCATCAGCTAGCTGCCTGTTATTTTTTATTATCCTTTTTTATAATTGTATGATTGCCATGGAATCAATCTCCATAGGACACTTGTCTCATCCTAGTCCATATATCAAAAAGCATAAGTAGTAGTCCACCAGAAATCTCAAATAAAATCTCTATCGAGGTAATTAACTAGCACAACCACTCAACTTGTGGCCTATGACATGGGCCATTCTTGAAGCTGTTTGGACTTAAATAAATTTAAAACATTAATGAAACAAAAAAACTTTTGGCAAATAAGAATTTAAAGATTAACTAAAAGTTACCAATGGAACAAAAAAAACCCTTTGGCAAACATAAGAATTTAAAGATTGACTAAAAGTTAGAGTTACCATTTAAATCTTAATCAAGATGCATTTTTAAAAAATAACAAGATACAACTACCATAAAATGAAACCTAAAAAACTTAATTTTTGGGTTATTTCCCTTTTAACTTCCAATCACTTAAGTGTCACAAAAAACATACTAAAATCCCTCTAAGAAACTAGAAAGTAGAACATCAAACAAACTAAAACCTCTATTTTGCCAAAAATATCCTCCACATAATTCTGTGAGCATTACTATGACAACGATGGAAGCGTCATTTGAGAATAAGTTGGGAAGCATGAGTATGGATTCCTATGAGAAGAAGTTTCTAGAACTTTTGAAGAATGCAAACTTCATCAAACATGAGAAAGTAAAATTTCAAAGGTTCCTAAGTGGTCTTCCTGAATCTTATAGGGATAAAATACAGTATGATATACCAAAGAACCTTAGGGATGCCATCTGGAAGGAAAAACACTTATATGAACAGAATCAGAGAAAATCCCCATATTGAAAGAATTGGAAGAATATGAAGCAGAACAAATAGGAGTAGAGAAAGAAAGGTTTCCAGACTTCAAATTTCAAAAATGGTAATTCTTATCAACAATAACAACCAAGGGAAGAGCCTTCAGGGAAAAGAGGACGGGTGGAATGTTGCAAATGCAAGGAGAATCACTTTATCAATTAGTTACCACGTAAGAGGAATAACCTTCACAACACTCAAGAGGATTCAACTGTTGGAGATGTAGGTGGGGATGTTGAGAGGATCTATGCAACCCTAGATGGGAGGCAAGATAACCGCCAGAATCGAATCATTGAGGTAGCAAGTAATATTTATAATAAAACCATATCTATTTCGATTGATTCCGAATCTAGAAATAGTTACATTGAACCTACTCTAGTTGAGAAGTGTCATTTGAAGAAAAGTAAACTTGAAACAACAAGTCTAGTACAATTAGCTATAGGGGAAAAGAGGAAAATCAATGAATTTGTAAAGATGTGTCCTTTAGAAATGAATGGATTGAAAACCTTTGCATACTTAAACATCATACCCTCAGGGTCATATGATATATTGATTGGCATGGATTGGATGGATGCACAACATGCCATACAAGATTGTCATAATAAAACTTATACTTGTTTTGATGAAGAATGAAATCGAGTGACAATCAAAGGTATACGTAGACCCATATCCTTGAGGTAGGTATCAACTCTACAATTGAAGAAATGTCTCAGAAAAGGGTGCTAGTTATATGCAATTCACGTGGAAGAGTCAAGTGAAGGAAAAGAGCCAGAACTATGGGTTGATTATCTAATACTACAAGAGTTTGCAGACATATTTCAAGAACCGCCAAGACCGCCTCCTAGAAGGGACATTGGCTTTCTATTGACTTGGTTCCGGGAATAATACCTTCATACAAAGCACCTTATAGAGTGAGTAATCCATAGTTAAAGGAATTACATATGTAATTAAATTATCTACTAAATAAAGGTTACATAATACCTAGTGTTTCACCTTGGGGAGCCCTTGTATTATTTGTGAAGAAGAAGGATGTAACTCTAATACTTTGCATATATTATAGGAAATTGAGCAAAACAACAATTAAAAACAAGTAACCCTTACCAAGAGTTGATGACTTGTTTAATCAATTGAGAGGATCCAAGGTATTTTCAAAGATAGATTTGAGGTCGGGATACCACCAAATTAGAATTAAGAATGAATATATTAGTAAGAAAACATTTAGAACAAGGTATGGAAATTATGAGTTCGTAGTTGTAACTTTTGGTTTAACAAATGCATCAGCAGTTTCATGTGTTTAATGAATGGAGTCTTTATAAAATACTTAGATAAATTCGTGAGTGTATTCTTGGATGACATCATTGTCTATTCCAAGATAGAATAAGAACACGAAGAACATCTAAGGTTGGTAATGCATTTTCATAGAGAACATCAGTTGTATGCAAAATTAAGCAAGTATTATTATTATCAAGGAAGAGTCCACTACCTAGGGCATTTCAAATCTGAAGAAGGTGTTTCCACTAGTACAAAATGAGAGATAAGTGACTAGGTGACCAAAAAATTTGGTCGTCGTGGTTTTTTCAAGGGATAAATGACCAAAATTGAGAAATTTTAAGTGAGCTAACTAAAAATGACCAAGATAAATGAACAATTTGGTCATTGGATAAGAACTAAACTAGAAATGACCAAGATAAATGACCAATTTGCTCATGGGATAAGATTTAAACTAAAATGACCATATAACAATTGGTCATTTTTAGTTGTGCCACTCTGACAATGGAGAATTACAATTTTGACAATAAATTTGTGCAATTTACTAAATTTTAACACTGCAGATGGATTTAGAGACCTCGTAGAAGGGGTCTTTGAATCCATCTGCAGTGGTAAAATTGAGAAAACTATAAGCCCTCTCATGTGCCATAACTCAGCATTAATGCATTTTTAATTGAGCATATAAATTTTTTCATAGGAAGAGAAACCCCTTGAATATCGAATCTACACCAAAGGTAAGCCAAATTAATTAACAATAAACTAACAACTTTGCTTTGGACAAAGTATAAAGTCTCTTAAACACAAAGCTCTAGGGAATATGTAGGAGCCTAGTATTGACTTCACAAGGATTTGGTGGTATTTTTTTAGAGGGTGCCACAGTACACCTAGAGATTGTGGATTAGGTACCATCCTCTTTCTGGATAAAGAACATCATTTTTCATTGAAATATGGAGATTCCAAGGGAAGAAACAATAAAGAGGATCTCTAAGATATCTGATTCGATTTAAATTTGTTGTTTACAAGAAGGATGGCGAGATACAGGTCCTAGGTTATTCAAAACTATTGATGTATTCGTCCATTGGAACTTGCCAAATCACAAATATCACATTGATGAGTATTATGAAAAAATATTGGAGTTAAAACCTCATTTTAAGGAAGTTTATTTGCTCATATTTATAGGGACTTCAACTACAAAGCATATCGAATTTCAAAGGAATCACTTAGATTGGAGGAAGGCTTGTTAAATGTCCAAGAAACTAGGGATCATATCCCTTTGAATGTATTACAAACGTATATTTTCTTATTTAGATTACTATGGTATGGACTCTGACATAAAGGTTTAGTTTTGTTTTTTTGAGATTATACATCAAGTCTATTTCAGTTAAGATGTATTGAAGCCATTTTATGTTTATGGTTGTTTGGAATGATGATATATGTCTTAAAAATTTCTAGATATATATCTTATATGTGGATATTTAAAGTAGTTAATAGTCTTGGTATCTTAAACTTAGAGCTAGTTTATGGGTATTTTGATTTCATCTTCAAAATATAAATTACAATGACTTTTGTTTTTGAAAAAAAGGTCAAGCTAGATAAAACTAATGCATACTAAGGGTTATGTGGTTATTGATGTTTTAACTAAGGGCATGTCAATAAAAAAAATATTGATTCATGTGTTTGGAGCTAAAGGGAGGATCAAATGATTGGCGATATTTGGAAATGCAATCAACATTTGCATTCAGAATTGGGTTTCCAAAATTGAACACACTCAACTCACTATGCATTGAAACCCTCGCTAGTTCTTCAAAATGTTTTTCCACCACTACACACTCTCAAGTCACTTGCGCTCTGAAATCCTAGGAACTAGCCTCGCCTGCAACCAATGAAACAACACCAGCGAATCGAATTTGTGAGCAAAACAACAATAAAATAGGGCTAGGATTATCATTCCATGAAAAAACATAACAACTAATTTCAAGAAGTTTGAGTTGAGCCCATGAGAATTCAACAAAGAAACATATAAATTAGTTGATACATGTTATACTAGAAATACATGAATAAATTACTCTTAGCACATTTGAGACAATAATAAATACTTTATATCATCATCCATGTGATTTAATTACAAGATAATTCCATATTCTTTGGCATTCGTAAGATAGGCCGTGAATATACTACCAGTATTCAACATGGAAAGTTGTAAAAGAATATCAAAACACACAAGATTAATCTTTGAACAATAGTGCTTTTTTCATTAAAAGATCAATATATTAGACAATCTGATCTATAAAAGTTTATGAATACATGGAAAACAATAACATGGAGATTACAGACTCATACATATGAAAAGGAGAATGCAGGGGATTTCTTTCTCACTTGTTGGAGGAGTAACTAAATTTGGATGCCAAATGTACAAACTCTTTATATATACCCTCTTTTGACATGTTGCGATGATGAGGTGCCCTATGGAGTGGGAGTTCCCTTATTTTGCAACCTTGTAATGGGATGCTATTTGTGTCCTACTGAATACGAAAAACAAACCATTCTTTTGGTTGTTATGTCCAACAATGTAAACTATACATATGAGGGGGGAATAATATTTTGAAACAAATTATTGGTTTCATTCATAAGCTTGAAATCTACAACCAACCTATCTACTATAACTTGACCTTTCAGATGTCTCTCCACATACATAAATTTATCTATGTTATTTGCAAAGGCTACCAAAATTCCTCATTATATGTCTTTTGAGATGTTAGCACGCTATCCCCTCACCACGAGGAGGGAGATCCAATGTGGGTCAAAGATTTGAATATGTCCCTAAATTTCTTGTTTCTCTTAAAAATAACATTGAATTTTCCTTGATCCATTTGCACAAGAGCTCTCTTTTTATGCACTTTGCCAACTTTCATGATTATAACAGTCCTATCATTTATGGCTAGTGTTGACATATCATTCCATGACCTAAAATTTAAGAATTTGAGTACCGTTATCTACAATCTATGGCTTATAACCTAGCTCATCCTAGATTCTATTATTGTTGTGTTGAGTGTGGAAGACCAATCTTTATGTTTCTTGTAATACCTCAAAATCGATTCACAATTTTGACACAACCACAATTATCGTGTCCCAAATTATGTGTTTGTCCCCAATGAGGTAGATTTTACACATTAACTTACCAGTGACACTATCTGGGATTTTCTTTAATTATTCCTTGTTTCTTATACTTCTGATATATCTTGGTCAAAATTTTCTTTGATCTAGTCTTTGCACCTTATGATCTCTTCATATTTCTCCACAATAGAGGATTTAAGTTCCACCACCTATTCATCCTTCTTTAATTATGTTAATTCCTTACAAATCTTTTTAGATAAGTATGTTACTTTGTTTGTGTGTTGAGGGGTTCTCAAATTTTTTACCCCGCTCTTCTTTTACCTAAATAACTTGGGGCACAAGGACATAGATTCTTGTTGTTTCATCCCTCTTCTCACTTTTTAATTCCCCAATTATTGAATTCAACTGGTATTCATGCTTCCTCAATCTTTTGATCTCTTCAAATAGTTTTATTTTTCCTGTTGTGTGGCCAATAAATCCTTGTTTTTTAAATGATATGTTCTTGGTGTATATTAAGCTTCTCTTTTTGGACTTGAACTTCTGAATTATTATCATGGACCAAATATTTCCATAGGCTCCAAATCATCTATGTTTGAACCCAGGGCCATTATTTTATGTTCCATATATTTAATCTTCACGAGCTCGCCTCTATTGATCAACTTTTTCTGTATTGAACAGTTTTTCAATTTTTGTCACCAATGACTACAACTTTCCCACATTAGTAGTGGTTTGTAACATGTATCTTTAGACAATTTCTCGTGTCTTCCTATGCACATATACTTTATCTATAACATGCATTTTACTCAGGTCAAATTTTGATTTTAGTAGTCTTGTATATCACATTTTTCATCACTCTAAGACTTGGGTTTCAAAATAGCCATATCAAAAGTTCCTTTATTTAAATTCAAGCAGAGTGTAACCTAGGTTGTGCTTTCTCCTAGTTCCAAACTCAGGGATACAATTATTTTGTTTCTTTTATGTTTCTCTTTTTAATCTATGGAATTGCAGAGAAAATATCAGGCCTTGGTTCCCGATATCCTTCACATGTAACTTGTCCAATCTGTTGGGATCCTTCTTTAGGTATGAAGGTTGTAGGATGGTACACTAGGGACATTGTAGTATCTTCCATATACTAACTCAAATATTCCTCATGTGTAGGTTCCTTACTTAAGTTAGTTATTTCTACTTCCTTATCCTCAACTCCAGCTTTATTCCTTGCGATTTCACTAGATAGTTGATTTTATATCTCCATCTCTATGGTCCCACTAGACACCTCTAGATCTACTCTCTTGTTGGTGGCCTCATTGTTTGTGGAGTCTCTATCGCATAGTCATGGATTCCATATGTTTCATTCTTACATATGTTCGCACTTATGGCTTGTGTTGCATTCTTCCATATGGATCAATCCATAAGTGAGGACATATGTAAGAATGAAACAGATGGCATCCAGGAGACTCCACAAAATAATGAGACCACCGACAAGAGAGAAAAGCTAGAGGTTAATGGTGAGACCATTAACTATTAACTATTTGTGTTTCATTCTTACATATGGCTTGATGTCTATATTCAATGCACTCAATCCATTGTTACACAGACATAAATGCAAATAGTTAATGGATAATACCCCAACTCATGGGATGTGGAATGCACATAGCTTCTCTCCATTCAATTAGTAGTCCAATGAATTTGAGAAATGTAAAATTATATTCTTCAAATTTGTTGTAACATTGACAATGTGTACAAAGATGGGTTTGTTTTGTTTTCCTTCCTACTCTAACAAGCTATAATATATAATGACTAATGTAATTCCTGGAAAACAAATCCCAATATGCAATGGCTAGATAGAGACTTCATCAGTTAATCTTTTTATCTTCCTTTGCTATGAAATACAAATCTTGCTTGAAATTCCAAACATCAAGCTTAGAATTCCATGAATATGTTTTCAACATTTGATGCATTGTCCATTTGTGTGAACTTCATATATGGATCCTTGAGTTTGGAAACTTTAAGATGCATATAAGACATGTTTTAGCTTTGTTTGTGCTAATGTTGATATTCAATGCACCCAATGCACCTATGATTTGATGGATTAGTCCCAACCTACTTGGGATGTAGAATGCACCTTGAATCTCTCTATGCGATAATAAATCCAACCAATCTAAATATCAAATAAATAAAATTCTTCAAAATTATTGTAACATTAATGATTTGAAAAATGATGGATTTGTTCTACTTCTCCCACTGCTCCTAATGAGCTTTCAAAAGTAATGACATCATCAGTTTGAGACCAAATACATACTATTGTATGTGCTAGAAACAAATCCCACTATGCAACATATCATATGTGCTTTGATTTTATTTTCACGTAGATCATCATTTCATGGAATTCTAGAAAGCAGTAAATGGCTCAATTCTTTAAATATGGGTAGAACTAGGCATGAAAATAGCCCTAAAACATCATCAAAATCATAGAATCAACAAGTCTCAGTGGGAAAATTGAGCCATTTAGGGGTGATGCCTTTAGTTTACATTCTATATTCACTTTTACATGCTATATAATGAACTAACTTTGCATATTTAGTGTTTAATGGTTTGAATTTCTAATGATTTACATAAGTCATAGCTATATAAATTTTTAATTAAAATTTGAATATTTTTTGGTTGATGAGTTCTTCAACTTTGTTTGTCAGGCAGTTTTGGTTTGATTTTTTTATTTTGGAAATTCTAGTTTTGGTCCAATTTTGATAACTTTGGGCAGGAAGTGAAACATAAAATAAAAACACCTATATCTAAACTAATATGAGAAAACTTAAATTTGTGAGGACCTAGTGGATGATTGTGAGATGGACCCTTGAGACTAATGACGTGACTATTTGCAGAGAAACAATTGCTACAATAGGTGACAAGAGTATTTTCTTGTTTTGGATATTTCTACTGATTAAAATAAACCATGTTCAAACCTTTCAATATGTTGGTTCTAGTGATTCCAATCAAAAATTTCAATCTGCTCGAAATGTGCTTTTAGATATGCACAAGTGAAAACCGTTGGTTTCTACCCACTACCTCTAACATAATGGACGAAAAAGAACTATTCTCAATCGGATCTGACATGACTACCACAGATATGCAATCTGAACCAAGGAGTAGAAAATCAATTGTGTTCCATCTGAAAATCTATCGAGTAGTCTCTAAAGACTAAGTGTGAAGTTCCAAAGCCAAATACTTTGAGGTCATAGATGACTATATTAGAGGGAATATGAAATCGATGGGGGAAATCACCCAAAAACCATTGTCCATAATTTCATTGAAATATTAGCTAAGGGTTTCACACTACTCAAATGTTACTCCCCTTCCTCGAATAACAAAGAGTGAAGAATTTTTCAATGATGCCAAAACCAATGAGGTAAGTCCCTTGTTCTACCCTCAAACGATCTCTGTGTTCATCACTTTTTAAATCTTAAATTTGGGTTTTTGTATAACTAGGGTTTGTTCTTTCTCAAACTTATGGTTTTTCTAAAAAACACAAAAGAATTTGAAATGC
The DNA here is from genome assembly GCA_001517045.1 of Pseudotsuga menziesii. Taxonomy (NCBI): domain Eukaryota; kingdom Viridiplantae; phylum Streptophyta; class Pinopsida; order Pinales; family Pinaceae; genus Pseudotsuga; species Pseudotsuga menziesii. Next base: position 42,023 of record LPNX010682708.1, on the reverse strand, counting down.
AATAAAATACCAGTATTTAAAAAACTTAGCAAATACTATTTTATATTTAAACTAAAATGTAGTAGTAAGGGTTTTTATTGAACTACCTGTGAGTAAAACTTACTCATAGGTATTGAAACATAGTAAACCTTTCAAACAAGAATAAGTGGTTAAATTTGGTACAGTTCATGGATATTTGAAAATGCATTCCAATTTATAGCTTGAGTTCATATATACTTTTTAAATAAATTTCACAGACAACATGGAGCCTTTCGTAAGATGGTGCATCCATGTCCTCGTCTTGTTATCAGCATCAAAAAAGGAATTCATACAACAAATTTTAGTAGGATTTCCAACGAAGATCAAAGTTCTTAGCTATGTAGCAAAAATAATCCTTTGTCCTAATCAAGCAGGCACATTACTTCTAGTTTCAACCTGTCTATCAAAATGTCCAAGCATTTTTTCTGGAAGTGATGGATAGTTTACAACACAACAAGATTTGAACGCAAAATCCAACGACAAAATCTGACGACATACGACGAAAAGTAATGTTTTGTCAAATTTAAATTTGAAATCTCGAATTTTGATTAGTATTTTTTGAATTATAAAATTAGTTGTCGAAAAAAAGACTTACGATTCTATTGTCTAATTTTCGAATCCACCTCGTCGGATGTTTGACTTCAAGGATGCCAGATTTCTAACTCAACTGTTGTCAGATTTCCAACCACACTGTCGTCGTATCTGCGACAAAACTATGTCGGATGTGCAACGTATTTTCCATTTTTGTTTGCAATGGTAATTAGGTTAATATCGTCAGTTATTCGAAAACTAATGAATTTGAAAATATATAAATTACAGAAACATTCCAACATGTTTTCTATAGAAGCGATAGACAGTTTGTGGAAAAAAAAATTTCCTCGACGGACGGTTTGAGGAATTGTTTTATTCTTCAACGGATAGTTTGCGGAATTAGTTTATTTCTCGACGAACTGTTTATGGACATCATTTTATCGACAGACGATTTGTGGAAATTATTTTATTCTTCAAAAAACCACCATTTGCGTAAATAGTGATGTGTGGACCTTGATTTTTTAACATTTTCAATAGTCTTCATTCAATATTTTTGTGACAAAATGTCAAATAGAAATATTCCTGATCCAAATGAACATAATTGACAATTGCTTTCTAGACTATGGGATGCAGTGAAAAGAAGGGGTGATGGGAAATGTTATTGTCCATGTAGTCAATGCAGGGGCTTTAACAGGAGAAGAACATTGATCACAAAAGCCACAAAACATTGTAAGGAACATGGACACTCTAATGGGGGGAATGAATACCGTCCATTTGTAAGTTTAGCATTATAAAGTTTTTTATATTTTTTTATTTGGTAAATGTATGTATTATTTTAATATTTCCTATATTAACTTATATCTATTGATGTATTCATGTAATTATAAAGGAAAGAGATCCTACAGCATATCGTCCAAAGGAAGTTCTTTCAGAACAAGTACCGAAGGAACATGGAGCTATGCTTAATGGAGAACAAGTTAATGATCCATTTGACGAAGATGATCATACTGATAACGTAGTTGAAGATGATGGTACAAATACATTGATCCATGATTCATTTAATGTTATAATGGATGATGATGATGGCAATGATCATGAAAATATTGATGACTTTGATTATGTTCACGATATATATCTTCTTGATAAGGCATAAGAACCCCTTTATAAAGGATCCAAAACAAACCTTCTCTCTACTATATTGTTTATAATGAACTTGAAAGTTATGAATGGTATTTCAAACATATCAATCACACAGATGTTAAGCTATGTAAATAATCCATCACATATATATGATCATGATAAAGATTATATTTGTTCCTCTAATAATTGTATTGTTAATTCATAATTGAAATTAATATGGATGAAATGTGTTTCGTTAATCTTATTTAAATATATTATATCAACTCTATTTTTATTTTTATTTGATGTAGCTTGATAGCTGAATTTTTTTTACCACCATCAAATATTTTACCTCGCACATATCGATATTTATCTTCCATCATGAAAGATATTGGAATGCATTATGAAGCAATTCATGCATGCCCTGATGACCATGTGATATATTATAATAAACATAAATTTGCAACAGAATGTCTAGAATTTCATATAAGTAGATATCGAACAAATCAAGTAACAAAAAAGGTGTCTCACAAGGTTCTTTGTTATATTCCCATCATTCCACGTTTGCAACGAATGTTGATGTGCAAAAACATAGAGTAATTTATGGATTACCATGCAAGGAATAGAATTCAAGATGGTGTTATTCAAATGCCTACATATGGTTATGCATTTAGAGATATGGAAGAAAAGTGGCCTCTCTTTAAAGAAGAACCCCATAATATTAGGATTTATTTGGTAGCAGATGGTGTTAAACCATTTGCAGAAATGAGATCCATTTACACAGTGTGGCCTATTTTTGTTATCAACAATGACATTCCTCCATGGTTGTCAATAAAGAGGGAGCACATAATGTTGTCGATGATTATTCCAGGTATATTGTATCTACAACTGTTTTATTTTTAATGTAGTTGTGGCATCTCATTTATAGTATTTTTTTTCCTAATTTCATATATATATTTTTTATTTTACTCGTGTGCATGGTTTATATATTTTAATGGTTCTCTTAATTATATATTTTATATGTACTTTAAATCAATCAGGTAAGTTCAAAGTTAAATATATGAATGTATATATTGAACCTCTTATAGACTAGCTACTGAATTTATGGAATGGAATTAGTATGTATGACATATATAGACCAATACGACAAAGAAAATTTCAATTCCATGCAATGCTTGTATGGACAATACACGATGCCCTAGGGTTAACCCATTTTTGTGGTTTGTATTTTTAATTTCCACTTTAATTGCATTTAATTTTATGAACTAGTTAATATAGTTTATATATAATTATAATTTACATAGATATTCCATATCTATATGTAGGTCTTCAAACAAAGGGAAAATTTGCATTTCCAATTTGTGGTCCTAAGATAAAATATTGTCACTCAAAAATCTTAGGAAAGGAGGTGTTTGATCAGTAGAGGCACTTCCTCTCTAAGAATCGCAGGTATAGAACAAGCAAAACAAAATCTTTTCAATGGGAAGCAAGAGACTACATTAAAACCACAGAGAATGACACCTCACCTTTAGAAGTTTCAATGTAATAGAAATCGTCAAGATGGTACGTATGGATCATTGACGTATGTGAATTGTTATGTATTCTTTTTATTGTGTGTTGTTTACTGTAGTGGCCATAATTTATTTTTGTAATTTCTTTATGGACTACAATTCATGATGCCCATCATGATCATGAAGGAATTAATGGGCTTCCACAAGAAATGAAAAGTTATCCTAAACAATTCATCAGGTTTCCCTACTATGAGTGCCTACAAATTGCTCATATGTTTGATACAATGCATATCGGAAAGAATGTGACTAAAAAATTATGGCGACTATTAGAGCTGAGGAGTGACAAAGAAAAAAATGTGAAATTTTGCAAAGACATTCAAGAAGGAAATCATGTAATCAAATACATCATTCAATTTCATAGGAACAGATACCAAATTAATATAAACTCAATTCCGTGGATGTTAATGGAGAAGCAAAGTAATGTTGTAAAAGAAGTCATGTGGAAAATTAAATTTCCCACCGGATTTTGTACGGACATGAAGAATATCATAACAAAGAAAGCTGATTTTGCAGGGGTGAAAACGCATGATTGGCATGTCTTCATGAAGGTAATTATTATGGTTATATCCATGTAATTATTGTTTTTTTTAATTCCAGTGCATATTGTTGTTATTTTGCTTCTCTGCTCTTTGTTTAAAAAATGATGTGGTTTATATATTGTTACAGTATTTTCTACCTCTCTCTCTCCCGAACAACTTCGACAACAATGTCAAACAAGTTATATATAAGATTGGGAAATACATGAGGTAACTAGCGATTGTTTGCATGTGTTTAGTGTTTCTTTAATTCATCGTATAATTTATATATATATATATATATATTGCACTAATTCATGTTATGTAATTTAATGTTTTTTTTGTTAAATATCGTTATTGGTTTGTGTCACTTGTAGATGGTTGTCATCTAAAGAAATCCACAAAGAAGATATAAACTATTGGACTAGGAGAGAAAGTCCTTGTCTCATGTCTGAAATGCAAAAGCATCTACCTTCGGCATTTTTCAATGCACAGAAAAACTACCCCATACACCAAGTTAAGGAGATTGAATTGTGTGGACCTGTGCACTTAAGGTCCATGTGGATGGTTGAGAGGAACTTGAAGTTTATGAAGGATTTGGTTAAACAACGAGCACGTGATGAGGGTTATATGATGGAGGGATATATGGTATACCAAAACATGTTTTATTTTAGTGAATATCTTCCTAATTTAGCGTCAAAGCTCAATTTACGTCGCATTTGTGATCCAGAATCCAATAACAATTTTGAAGGGGAGTACCTAAAGGAGATAGGTAGAACGAGGTAGGTGAAAGATAATTATTATCTAGTGGATGTTAATTAATATAATACATTTGACTGTTGACTTTTATGTATATATATCATACATATTCTATTTTCATATTCAATCTATTGCAACAATTAAGAGTTTATACTTTGTTAAGATAATTTGCATCTGTCTTGAATTTTAATTTTTATTGTCATCAAGCAGTTGGTCGAGAGTGGGATGCAATTCATTTATATATCACAAACAATATTGATTGGATGAAGGTATGGATTGAACGATGTGAACAATCGAGTCGTGGAATATCATGGGAAGGTGTGGCTTCATTGGTTAAAGCAACACATCGCAATGGAGATACCAATCTTACACAAAGGGAAATCGATTTAGCATATGGTTTAAAATATAAGAAGGCAAGCATATGAATCAACCACTCTTATTCATTTTTTTGCAAATTACATATTGATGTACATGTTGTTTTTTTCCTTGTATCTCTGCATAAACAAGCACTTAATCGTAAATATTGAATCATTATGTAATATTTTCATGTATGGCTTATTGTAGGTAAAGCACCGTATTTCTATGGTGTGCAATGGTTGTAGATATCGCATCAAAAAGTTGGATGAAAAAAAAAACATTAGATTGTGGGATATCTGCAGTCTTTGATGTGACCAATGTTTCATCTAGAAGGGACAGACATCCATAACTCTCATAAAATCAATACTATGGGTATCTGGAAGATATTCTTCAGTGTGACTTTAAATCCTTCAAGGTAGTTATGTTCGTTGTCAAATGGTACAAGTTATGATTGAATCAACGTGATCCCTATAGAACTATTATTGAACATGACAATGGATTTACCATGGTAAATACAAGTTTGTTTGATCCAGGAATGGAGCCCCATGATATTCCAAGCCAATGTGAACAGGTATTTTACTCTGAGGTTCCAGGGAAAGTGGGTTGGTCATTTGTTATGAGACACGATCCAAGGGGAAGGCAGATAAAGTATAACCTAGAGGAAGGTAATGAAGAGGTTTTGGAAGAAGAAAATGATGATCATGAAGATCATGATCAACATGAGTTAGATGATCATGATGATCCATAAGAAGAGGTCGAATAATTAGTTGAATCAGATGATGTAGCAGACAATTCCCATGAAGATGATATCGACGATGACATGATGATCGTAACTAACTTAGATGCTGATGATGATATGACAAATCCTTACAATGTTGACTCTAGATCTGATGATACGGATGATGACTTGGATGAAGAAGATGCTGAGTTCTATTGAAGTGTATGAACTATCCAGTAATTTCTCTACTTTATATATTTTGATTGAATCTTGCGTTATAAATATTGAATTTTATTTGTACTGAAAATTCAATAATTTAATTAGAAATATTATTTTATCTTATTTGTTTTAAAAAGAGTAACTAACGTTAATGAGATCATATTACAGATAGGAGAAAAGAAGAGGCTAAAATAATCCATGAAAAATATCCAAATCTCATCATTTGTAAGATCCAAGTCTTGTTATATTGTAAATAAGTTACTTTTTTAAATGTTGAATTTTTAAATATTTGACTATTATTATATAATTTGATTTGCAAATAAAATTAATTTCATCAAATTGAAGATACAAATATATAATTCATTTTTATTTTAGTTGAATAGATCATCATTTTGGATTTGCAGATATATGATTCCATCATATTTTACAGTGGGGCATCTTGTACATATGATACACAAGAGAATAAATGTAGATGCAAAAAAAGAAATATTTATTTTTGTGAACAATGTGCTTCCACCTACTGGTAGGTTAAATCTTATCAATTTAATTTGATGTTCAATGTATTTACAGCTAATATTGTTTGGAATTTTCTTTTTCAATACTTCATTCAACCGTCTTCATCATCATCGTCGTCATCATCATTGTTGTCATCATCATCGTTGTTGTTGTCATAACTAACAGAATCATAATCATCATCAACTTCATAATCATAGTCAACTCTATCTTTATCTTCATCGTGCTACATCGGGCCAATGACGAAAATGTGTATATATGTGTCGGCTTGGTGTGAAATTTGGCATGGTTAGACTAGACACATGCATTGATGGTGTGGGATGGTTTCTAGAATCAAACATCATCATCATCATCATCATCATCATCTTCATCGTCATCATCATCATCAACATCATCGTCATCATCATCATCATAATAATAATCGTGAACTTCATCATCATCTTAATCGTCAAACATGGCTGTCACTAACAATTCGAGCAACAAAAACCATACCTATAGATTAATTAATTTTCTACGTGGGGCCAATGATGAAAATTTTTATATATATGTTGTCTTTGTGTGAAATTTGGCATGGTTATACTAGACACAAGCATTGACGGTGTGGGAGGGTTTCTAGACTCAAACATCATCATCATCAACAACATCATCAATAACATCACCGTCATCATCGTCATCATCATCGTCATCATCTTCATCATCATCATCATCATTGTCCTCGTCCTCGTCCTCGTCGTCATCATCATCATCAACAACATCATCATCACCGTCACCATCATCATCGTCGTCATCATCATCTTCATCATTTCATATGACATCAACATCGTGATCACCATCTTCATCATCATCATCATCATCATCACCCTCTTCCTCGTCAACATCTTCATTATCATCAACTTCATCATCATCATCATCCTCATCACCATCTTCATCATCATCGTCATCATCATCATCTTCATCATCATCTTTGTATTCACCATATTCCTCATCAACATATTCATCATCATCAACTTCTTCATCATCATCGTCGCCGTCGTCGTCGTCGTCACCATATTCATAATCATCATCATTGTCGTCGTGACAATCTTGTGTTTGTGAGGGATTGATGATGAACTTCATTCATGTGTCACATGGATTATTTTTTTTAAGGGTGCCCCAGTATTCTTGGTTTGATTTGACATATTGATCACAAGTACTTGGTTTTTTATACATATTGATGTGGTGTTTGGAGGCTCTTAAAGTGAGAGTTTTCTAGGATTATGAGGCTAATTTGGTACGTTAATGACATAGACATATACAATCAAGACTAGTGGAGCACTCTTGCATTTGTGGCTTGATATAGATTCTTGATGGCATGAACTAACATCTTGGGTTGAGCACTCTAACCTATTTGTCATAACTTGATGGCATGAATGGTTTATATTGGACTTTCCATAAAGTGACTTTTCCCTAGCACATTTTTTATGATTGTTTCATGCCTTAAGGTATCATGCTTGAATTTTGAGGAATTTTGGGTGTTCTTTCCAATAGTAGAGCATGGTTTATATACTAGAATGTGCACACACTTTCAAAAATGCCAACCAAATCTAATTCCTTCATGAGAAAAATAGTAGACTTGGATACCAACCAAAGCCAATGCCTTCATGAGAAAAATTGGTTGGCACAGATAGAAACTAGTATGAGTCTTCCTAAAAATTTCATATACAGAACATAAATGCAATTCCTTTAACACACATGGTGTCGAGCGCTCTCACAATGATATGTTTTCATCTCTCACAAGGATATGTTTTCATCTCTAGCATATTTCTAATTTTAGACACTTAATTTTTAGATCTGTTACTTTTAGACACTTTTTCAATAAAACTATTATTTAATGATTATTGTTAAAAATAATAAAGATTATTATTTTATACTCATAATTTATATATGATCACGTGGATTCAAGTGAGATAAATGATTATTATAAAGTTTGGGTCTTTGCCAATTTTAAGTTGTGTTTCAACTCAAAGTTAAGTCTTTGTCTTCACTTACCATTACATCAACTACCAAATACTTACCTTTACCCAAAGTTTTATTATTACCCAAGTTTCACTTACTATTACATCAACTACCAAAGACTTACCTTTACCCAAAGTTGTATTATTACCCAAGTCTTATGTGGAATTTATAAAGTAACATGGGATAAAAAAGTTAGTGGATCTATCCTCCCCTTTTCAAGGTGTATATCATGGTCAACTTATCAACACTCATACATAAACCTTCACTGTGCACAAAGCTTACAAGGAGCAGCTCGCAGGTCATAATGCTTTGCACTATGCCTTGACATGCAAATGATAATATTATTCTATATTATTGGTCAAAATTTTATTACCATTCAATATTATAAATAGACGAGGTTATATTTTTATGTCAACATTTGGAAGCTTCTGCACTTACCATGTGCAATTTTTATTTCTCGACACAATTTGTGTATTGGGAGTCGCATGTGATTTATCTAGCAGGGCTTCATGGATTCAGTATGGGTGTATGCGATTTCTATTCACGGTGTCTACAATTTCTCTTCATGGGTTGTATGTAATTTCTCTTCACGAGATGCTAATGGATTTACTGCACCTTATGTCGGATGCATGCTAAAAAAACTCAAGAACAACAATGTCTTGAGTATGTGGTCATTTAAAGTCAAATTGTAAGTAGGTTTATGAAAAAACAATGGTTAATTTAGTCTGGAAAGGTTTCAAATTCTGTACCAACCTTTCAAACAAGCAATGGAGATTCGGGTTGTTTAGTCTGGATGTATGGGGTGCTAAGGATATCACCTACATTGGACATGGACTTGTTGGTATCTTATATATATATACATTTATTTAAGGAATTTAGAGCATACCCTACCCAAACCCTATCTTATTTTCTATATATAGAATCCATTTGCATATCCATATTACTTACCAAAGAAAAGCCCGAGATTTTTAGGAATTTTGAGTTTTCTTTACTGTTCAAAAGGAATCCTTAGATTAATGTTTAGTATGTGTATGTGGTCTATTTGAGCAAGGAGAAACTTTAGAAATTTTGGGAGATGATTGCTGTAAAATACAATAAACTAATCATTAAGGGGGTGTTGAAGATGTAATGACATTTTTAGTTGGGTTCCCTACTCTGCTAAAATAGTAGTGGAAAAAACTAAGATAGGATAATTCATATCCTCAAATTTTTCATAAACATATATGATAATTTGGTCCAATTTTGGAACAAATTGTACATCATGAAAATGTAGCTCGGTTCTCCCCCCTCCCTTTCCCTTGGCCATCGAGACCAACAGGACTTGACATCCTCTCTCTCTCTCTCTTTCTCAGCACTAGGATCACTGGTCTCTATCCTTTCAATTGTATCTATGAAATTTTTCTTTCGTATATTTGGTTTGAGTGATAGTTATGCTTCTAGATTGGCATGTTCTAGAATCTGATGTCTGAGATTGGCATGTTCCTTAAAGTTGAGTTGTATTTTCCCAAACTAAGAGTTATCTAATGCATGCAGCAACATAATTATGCTAGCAGCCAATTTATTTTTTTCAAGGACAAAAGTCTAGGCCTTACAAGTTTGTAGTTGATGTATCCAGCTCACAGTTCCAGCTACCAAGTGACCCTAAGAAACAAATCACTGAACACAACAGGCCATGATTGACAATTCTCTGGTGGCCAATTGGGGATAAAAACTTAAAAGGGATAGCCTAATGATGAAATTTGAATCAATTCAATTAACATATTAGACCAATTGGTATTTAAAACCTGGTATAGATACATCACAACGTATTTGAAAGGCATGCCCTATTTTCAAGGATCTATGTAATGAGATACCCAAATTTCTCAAGTTCTAAATCTCATGATGTTTATATCTTAATTGGCTTTAATGTTTAAAAGTAGTTGAATTCCTCTCTTTTATGTGGTTATATGGTAATCCTTTAATAACACATGTTGTTAATTTCATTTTCCCTTGCTTCATAGAATTCCCATATTTGTTTCCTAGAACTTTGTTTAAATAACCATAGAAACAAGGGTGCCAATATTTCTTTTCTTGTAAAACTTCAAAGAAGATTCTAAATCTTCTCATTGTGTGGTGAAACATTTCTAGAAAATCAGTATCATATCAGACATTGTACACTACCTTATAATCATTCCAATATGAGGCTGTTTCAAAATTTGGTAGGACGAATGTTGCATTGAGTAGACGAGCAACATCTATACCATCGCATAGCTGCAAAGACAATGAGATTGGCATAGAAAACACTATCATCAAACTCTTTTCTGAATTTGGAAAACAGAAAAGTCCAAGTAAGATTGTTCATAGTACATATGCAAGATAAAAGAAATATACTTGTTTGAGTTGGTTAAAAAAAATTAACATGACTGCAGAAGGAGTACACTCGTTACTTTATACTGAAATAGTTGTGATCTTGGAGCTCAAGCTATCTCCAGTGCATTTTTGTTGTCCTTTATATATCCATGAGACAGTTAGAAATTTGTGCTTTTATTGTTAATATAAGAATTATTTTTTAGAAAAAAATCAACGTCAACTTAGAATTTATCTGTTATTTTATATACTTACATCTCTGCTCATATAATTAAGACCTCCATAACAATAAATTTTAATGTATCCATTGCTTTCGACTGGAGGACCTGCATAATTTCAGTGTCAGGGAATGAATACAGACCTAGCTTACGACCTTTCATTAGGTCCAGTAAGACTTTTCAGACATGACCAACTCAAGATAGGACCTTACCTATCTAAGCAAACTCGGAACAAGGGTGTTACATGAGTTCAAGTAAGACCTTTGAACTGCAATCTTAAAGAGTAGTACTATATGAATTAGAAGTAGATCTACCTGCACACTAATGAAAATTTTATCTACACAGAGAATCAGGAAGATAATAAATTACCTGTTATGGGTTTTTCAGTCCACCATTTACAAGGCTTCCAATGCACAAGTCTCTTCACATTCCAAATACTCTTTCGTGGACTCGTTTTTCTGGCCATTATAGTCATGTCTCTGCATTAAAAGAAGAAGATTATATGTATATCCATACATATCAAAAGCTAATAAAATTTAGTAAACCCTCTTCTGTATAAACTTTATTATCAATTAGGTTGTAAACCTTAAAATATTTTTTAGCACTCCAAATACAAAGGCATGGTAATTGTCAAAACTCTACATAGAATTATTTTTTAATTTTACAATAAACATGAATGGTACAAAAAATCAAATGTATTATGGTAATTAACATCCACTAGCTATGAATTCTAATTTTTTCTTTGGTCTTTTATAAATAGGATCCATAAGGCTTACAAGTTTTTTGGATTTTTTTTATCAAACTAGAAAAGGTATAAGAAAGAATGAGGCCCTTGGTTATTGGAATATTCAAATTTTGAGTAGCATACCTCTCTACCTGCTTGACAAAAACTAAAAAAAAACAAGAATTAGTAGAAAACACCCTAAAACACTTGAAGAGTGTCTTTGGGACAACACTAAAAATCCTAGGCTCTAAATCCAAGATATCAGTGGCAGAGATAAAAGCCACCTTCTTCACAACCCTTCCAATGGGGATTATGTGGGAATAATTTGTTGCTAGTTTCAGTGGATATGAAGAACTAGAATCCTTAGGAAAGCCCAAGGAGTCTACTTCAAGAACAGGGGACACTTCCATGGCCTTCAGTTTATGCAAGCAAAAGTAGGAAATGGTGGCTAGGGTAGAAAGGGAGGTGACGAGCAATCCAACTTTCTTCATCCTCCCAATTTAATTGTAAACAATGTGTCTCTATTAGAATTAGAAATGGCAATGAATTGTAGATTGGATCCACAACTAAAAATTTGGTTGTTAAAACAAATGTTAACCCATTTCCAAATGGATCACAAAGTTCTCCAATTCAGTATAATACATCCAACTTCTAAAGAGTGCCTAACTAAAATCAAGACTATATTTTCCTAAAACACCGAGTGTGCAATAAAAATCTAATATATGGTAATACCATCACAAACTGGAATGATAATTAGCAATTGCATATCTCAATTTTTTTCGTCATTTTTCTTCAAAAATGCTTTCCTTTTCTTCCTCCTTGACAAAAGATATACGAGTGTTAGGATTCAGGAACATAGCTTTTAAAACACAATATTAACAAAGACAACAAAAATTCCCCTTGAATAGTTGAAGGTTTGATGAATGTATGCTACACAAATCAATGTTGCCAAAATGATTATTTCTCAATCCATGTATTATACTGTGAAAGAGCATTCATCTTATGCTAGTTTTGCAAATACAAACACACAGTCAATGAGAACAATAACTGGTTCTTTTCCAAGGCTCTTCCAAGGAACCTGTAGCAATGATCACAAAAAAAAGCATAACTTAGTATAAGTATATAACTGGTTTTTTTATTTTTCTTCAGAAATATTTTCATCCAATTTTATTCAATATCTCACATTTAAAGAAAATTTGGATTGTACAGAAAAGAATGTAAGGGTTTGAAATAAAACATGCTCACCCAGTGTTGCAAAATTTGCAAAAAGAATAGAAGGAGAGACAATGATGTCATCTTTGGAGAGCTTGTCATATCAGGAAGATGCCTTCACTATAGAAAGAAATTTCCTATAGAAAATTGCCAAAATCAATGCAACTAGTCTTATTTTTTGATATCCAAATGGCCCCATGATTTACATAAATACATACTAGTACAAAGAGTAAGCAAGAAAGTACTATATTGAGATCTATTTTAAATTTCAAGGAACTAAAATTTAACATTTTAATGTGGAATTTTCAAAAACTATAGAACACTTATAAAAAGTAGAAATGGCAATTCCCAAGGTTTTCTATTAAAAGGTAAAGTATGTTCTCTAGTTTATAATGGGATAAGTTAGATTGAGAAACAAGACACTTATATATAATTGCATTATTGTATGGTATGGTATTTTTTATCTAAGTTTATAGTTATTTCCAATTAGATCAGTAATATGTATATTGTTTAGAATGATATCCTATGTTACTAGATCCGCATATGAAGGCTTCAAGATCCATGTTTTTGTAGATCCAAATTCATACCTGCTCAGGATTCATTTCTAGTTTCAAAAGCACCGACATCTTGTTAGAAACATAAACCCTGCAGATCCTCCAATTAAAAAAAAAAAATTCCTAAAAAACACAATAAAAAATAAAAGGAATGAGTGTGGGGCTCATAAACCCTAAATGTTTCCTATAAAATAGCCTTACCCCAATCCCATAGCACACAAATATGAGTCTTTCATAACAGTATGCATTTTTTACTGTGTGAGCAATTTGGAGTGAAAATCCATATCCATTTCCATATAATTTAGATAACTCCATACCAGAATCACCGTCTTTGACCTTTCTTGTTATTTTCTATTCTGATATATGATATTAGCATTTTTGTGTAGCTCGCTAAATATCTGGTTTGGACATGGAGGTAATCAACACTAAAAACTATTGGGATAATTAATGCCCACTTTTGTTGAGTAATTTAAAAATAGAAAATTCATCAATGGGGCCATGGTCTTGCAGTGAAGATAAGATTCAATTTTCCCCAAGACACAAACAAGCGGTTGGGGCCAGCTACAAGTATTGGTTGACTGACACAGTAGTACCCCCCTGACATAGAAGCTTAGAAGAAAGGAAGAGCTTAGCTAATAGTTCATGCCTTGAGGTCCATTTCACCTACATAAGTAGATGTCTTTCAGTTCCCAAACTCTTTGGGCCATTTGTAAGCTTCTATTAAATATATAGGAAGCACTTTCAAGAAAATAAAAGGAAAGAAACAAACAAAAGAAGGAGAAAGCTTAAAAACACATGAAAAGAAAAGTCATACACAATCAACATCGAAAGAAAATCTATAAAACGTTATTTTACGATAGGACATCCTTGCCAACTACTTGAATTTTGCTTAGAGAAGATTTTTTTATTTTACAATAAACAGGAATGGTACAAAAATTCAAATGTATTATATTAATTAACATCCACTAGCTAGGGATTCTGAGTTTTTCCTTTGGTCTTTTATAAAGAGGATCCATAAGGCTTACAAGTTTTTTGGATTTTTTTATCAAACTAGAAAAGGTAGAAGAAAGAATGAGGCCCTTGGTTATGGGAATATTAAGAATTTGAGCATCATGCCTCTCTACCTACTTGACAAAAACTAAAAAACAACAAACAAGAATTAGTAAAAAACACCTTAAAACACTTTAAGAGTGCCTTTGAGACAACACTACAAAGCCAGAAAAATTCTAAGTTAAATTATACTAGAATTTGCACAAACTAACTAAGCAAGAAAAGCTAGAAATATTACCTTCTTAGGTTATTTTCTTGCCCTTTTGGGGCAGCAAATGAAAAGGCATTGTATTCCCAAATGTAACTTCTAAAAACCAAAGAAATATCCTTTCATTTAAGCCTTTTAGATTATATAATAAAATAACTTATAAATGAGGAACTTTGAACTAGATCTATCTTATATATAAAGTTCAAAAATATTTTGTCAATCATAACTAGCATGCAACTCCTTGTCCTAACCACATATGCTAAAAATGCATTAGAAAAGAAAGTGTGCATCTTATTGGAAAACCCTTATTTTTGATAAATGTGTTGCTTTGGTATTTTGTAGAAATTGGTTGAAAGAGTCTCATTGCCGTAATAATGTTGAGGTTGCCCTAGAATGGAGATGAGCTCCCAATGGTCATGGTTATCCTGCCCAAACATAACACAGGCTACCTGGATCTTCTCCTAACGGTCCAGAATGGTACGGTACTTTCCTGTGACTGTTCTAAACCTGTTCGCGACTATCTTAACCAATATTGGGCTTCCCCGTGACTGTCTGTGGACAGATTAGGTGTTTTCCTCGAGAACAGTAATAGTGTCTGAATAGGGTTTATGCTATTGGTGTATGATTCATCTGCTTGGATATGGAGATAGTGATGCTAGAAGTGTACAGGACATTGACGTGAGGATTTAGGGTGATTCCCTATCCTGTTAGTAATTTCTATGGTTTTCGTGAGTGTTTAGAATGAATCCCTAGATTATATTCATGCCTTCCATGGATGAGTGGATGAGTGGCATATTCAAAAACCAAAATCTACTACTACATGTTGCATCATGCAATAAGGATGGAAAATGAGATGAAATAAACTTTTATAGGTTATCCTTCCCACATATGCTATTTCTTTGCACTGGATTAAAAACGACAATCAAGTTTTAGTAAATGAATACTTTGCTACATATATATCTAGTGGTTTTGGTTGTGGGATGGATTTTTAACCTCCCCTACACACTTCTTATAAGTCACATGTTAGTTCCATCCTCAAAAAGGGAAAGTGACCAAGGGTTTGTGCCAGGATATTTACCTTGGAAAAAACATTGAAGATGGGACTATATATAAGAATGCCGAAATTCTACACCTAAGCAAAAAATCAAGAGGCTAACATTACTTGTGTCAAAATAACTACATGATTGAGATTTTATATCTCGAATTACACTGGCTTCACTATTTTTTCTGATAAAATATTCCGCATATGCCACTAAAATAAACATTCCCTAACTTGAGCTTTTGACATCAATATTTAGACCATAAGGACTTATTCAGAATCTATATCTTGTGAGATATTTATCAAATTTAACGTACTAGGCCCTTGGGGCTTTGTTTAACTTGTAAATATCATTTGCAAACCTACACACTAGATGTTATTTATGTGCATTTCATAATCTCTATAGCTAAAGCCTGATACAGATACACCTCCTCCTAAATATCCATCAAGGTGGGCACACTTTACATCCATCTGATAACATTTCTAGGCAAGCTAAGCTACCATGGATAGATCCAATCTAATTTTGACCAGCTTTGTTGTAATGAGATCCGTAAACTGGGTCTTTAATATTTTTGGTGAGGAAACAAAATAAATTAAAAAATCTAAACCTACAAAATTTGACAAAAAATAGTTTGTATTTTGAGACAAATTAGCTAAAGCATTTGTTATGGAACCGCTTGATATCAATATCGTGTTACAAGACTATGGTGTGTGCTGTTAAACTAGGGAACTATTGATATTATTCAAGATAACGATATCACTATGATGCCATGCTTATAAGTCTATCAAATATGTTTATCAATAGATTGATGTCACTAAAATGCCATGCTTATAATTCCTCAAGATAATGATATCAATTCATTGGTTATCTGACCTCTATGAAGGAGACTTCATCATATTTTTTACATCTATGTAGTGAAATTTTCCATTGAATATCCATTAAATCTGACATATATGTTATACTACCGATGACTTCAATCCATGGGTTATATGACTTTAGGGAATTTCTATAGGGAGCACAATATGAGTGTCGGCCGTTTATCCAATGAAGCATTGAATATGAAGGTTGGCCTCCTCTCCTTCTCGTAACTTTTAGAAGGAGAAATCATTGAGGAAGGAATGATACAACTCTTTTAAGAGATTTTTTATTTATGTGGCATAGTCTATTTTTGTTCTTTCAACTATGGGATACATTAGCATATTCTTGTGTTAGTTGGGGATATAGATTTTGTTTTCATCCCACAGGGGTTTGTTATCTCCACCCTCGATGCCTCCTTGGATAAGTTGTTTGGGCTCCTTAAGTTCTCCCTATGGTATTGCTACTTCAATCATCTTGGGATTGTGGGTTCCGTCCCTCCCCTTGGGAAAGTTTTTGATACTTATCTCCACTCGTGTCTGGAATGACTTATTCTTAGGACTATGTGCAAGTTACCTTTGATTCACTATTGAATATCAAGGAACACCTATTTTTATTCTGAAAAAAAAGTTACAAAGTCTTAGGAAATTATTTTATTATATATATTGAGATCTGTAAACTAGGTCTTTAATATTTTTGGTGAGGAAACAAATTAAATTAAAAAAATATACACCTACAAATTTTGTCAAAGACATAGTTTGTATTTTGAGATAAATTGGCTGAAGCATTATCTATGGAACCACTTGATATCTATCTCGTGTTAAAGGACTATGTGATGAACTATTATAATAGGGAACTATTGGTATTATTCAAGATAATGATATCATTATTATGTTATGCTTATAAGTCTATCCAAGTTTTTGCTGGTATTTTTCTCTTATTTGCCAAGTTTTTTTCGGTCATGGTGCACGTAGAACCAAAAACATATTTGTCATACCTAAATTCCTCGAGCGAGGGGAGTTTAGGAAGGCTAGAGGAAAGTGAGACATCCAGTAGTTCTAGAAGGGCTATATCAACTAGATGTCAGAAGATTGAAAGAAAATTCAATAAATGCATGGATTTTTTTCTCGCGGGAGGGGGGTCATGTTCCTGTGATGATGAGACAATAGGAGACATCGAGGTTCCCTTAAGGTACAAACATCTAGTGAAACAATGGGTACCAAGGGAGCTTCCACAAGTCAACACTGATTTTTATGTGAATGAGAGGATATATAGAATTGCACCATCATCATTACATGGATCGGGGTTGTTTTGCATGGATGGCATAAAGGTCGATTATGACAGATGTACAAAATTGATGAAGTATGTTAGACCCTCTTACAACTACAATGATTGCATGCACCTAGTCCAATATACACAAAGTATGAGTAGATATGGGTTGTTAGCAAATTATTTACACCTGAAAGACAGAGATAAAAATAAGGTAGCAACATTGTACATTGATGGAAGGCCAAAGACAACTAGGAATTTGCGGAATTTATAAACAATACACAACTAGGTTCTACACTTAAGAAACCAAACTACATATTTGAGGGGTGCGAAGGAAACCATGTTTTTGTATGTGCCATTAAATCAGTAGCTGCAGGGGAAGAGTTGCTTATTAATTAAAATTTGAATTGAGTAGATACAAGAATGGTTAGTATGGATGTGGTACATCTAACAATTTACCCAACATTTTATTAATTATTTAAACATCTTTAGGATTTTCTGTTAGTATATAATTATAATTTTTTATTAAATTTTCTATATTGAATTCGCAGGGAGGTGATCAGGGGCGCATCACCCTAGCAGCTTGTGAGAGGAGTACACCATCCTCGAGGCAACAAGTATACGCCAAAATGTTATGTTATTAAATTGTTTTAGTGAGTATTTTGGTTTCTTTAGGTAATTTTTACTATGTTTTTGATGTAGGGTTCTCTCAAGGGCACCTCCCTTACAGTAGATGTAACTAGACCTACCTCAAGGCGACAGGTATACATCGATGCCATTTTACAAATGTAATATGTACAAATAGTTTTGTTGTTATTTTTTTTCAATGGTATATTCATTTGGTTTATATAATCTTATCTATATTTCATGCAGAGTGTTGATCGGGGAGGCCACCCAGCTGTTGATCAAACAACTGCCACCCGGGTGTTGATCAAACGACTGCAAGCTCGGGGCAACTGGTAAACATAAATGTAATTCTGCAATTGAAATACTTCAAAATTGTACACATATATAAAATGTAGCATAACTTGTTTATTTTGTTATGTATTTTTTTGTTTGTATAATTGTGTTCATTATGATAATATTTTCTACTTTTTTTCATATGGAGCAAGGAAAGTGCCCAGCTATTGATCAGACCACACCGTCATCCAGGCATCAAGTAAACCTAGATGTAATTCTAGGAATCTATCATGATAGATATTTTTTGTTACTATAATTTTTTTCTCAAACTGTTGCGTCAACACGTAAGAAATGTTATATATATTTTTGTTGCAAAAAAATGATTCGGTTTATGAAACAACAACACATCAATCCATAGATTTTGATGTGAACGAGTTGTTGAATGATGCTGACATTGGTTCTTTTCTAGACCCAGTGAAGCTAATAGAGAAGAACTTGAAAAAAATCCATGCAAATATGCTTTGTCTTTTATTCATAATTCCACAAGCAGACAAGATTAAAGCAAAGGTTCAAGTGTTGATGCAGATATCTCGGGCCTTGAAAGTAAGTTGTAAAATGATAATATGAATTCATTTAGAACTTTATAATTTTTACTTTTATATGATAGTGAACTTATAATTGAATGGTTTGTATTATAGGATTTTTTGCAACCACACACTAGTGGTGAAGGCGATGTCGGTCCCAATGAGAAAACCACTCCATGTAAACCACATATTGCACATGTGTTTTTGACTAAATTGTTGGAAACATGTTCCGTGACACCCCTGAGTTCAGCATAGGGTGCAGCCGTTGTTGACCGATGCACACCAGATCATGCAGAAGAAGGGGTGGAGGAAGAGCCTGATAGTAATGTTGATGCTGAAACAACATTTCCTGGATCTTCCCGTGTCACTAGTAAGGGTTCAATAGAGAACATTTTTTATGAGCGAGGAAATCGTTCCAATAAATATAGAGAATATTCCATGTAATTATATATTGTTCAATTTAGTTTTTATAATTTGGTTGTAATATACTAATAAAAACAAATGAAACTAATGATGGTCTGATTGTTTTGCAGGAAATGATTTTTTATAAAAATCCAAATGATTTGACCTTGGAGATCTTTGGGCCCACCATCCACACAAGGTGGGACAAAAAGACAAAAAAAATAAAGGATGATATGACTAATCTATTGGTTTTCTTGTTAGGAAAATATACCTTCGATATAGTAAAGGCCCTAAATAAGGTTGGACAACATATGAGTATTGTCCGAGACCAATATAGGGTTCACCTAGAAAGGAACCCTAGGTATGAGCACCCTCCGATGATTCCATCATGGGAGTGGAAATCCCTAATGGAATATGGAAAAGAGAGGGTTGTAAGAAAATTAGGAAAGATACCACTAGGAACATGGAGGTATGCAATATTTTCCACAATGTAATGGTAAGCCTTATTATTAATAATTTTTATATCGAATTTGGAACATCTGACATAATTCAACTCTTGATTAGGTTGTCAGACACATTAAAGGACATAAAGAAACGACTAGATAAAATTGGTTAGCACAAGCTTGGGCCTGGTGGTTATTCGAATTTGGCGGCACGAATTGTAAGTATCAAAAACCTAATACTGCATCCAAATAATAAACAGAGAATTATTTTCGTTTTAATCCAGCACAAAATGTAAAATTAATGACGTAATGCAAATATGCAGGTTGACCGATTCAAAGAAGTTCCCACTCAGGAAGACTTGAATCTTGGCTTCCAACACAGGTTTGAAGCTTTTGTTGAATACTGAAAAATCTTGTCTGGACATACAAGGTCTTTTGGTAATCCATCTGGTGAACAAGTATATAAAATCTATATAGTTTAATCAAATTTTATTAATTCTTATACAATATATTCATTATATACAATTAACATAAAATATTTATTCTATTTTTAGCATGAAGGTAATGATCCCCTTAATGTCGATAATGTACACCAACGAGTCGAATATCATGCTTCGGTTCCTGGTAATGAATTTATTAATATGCTATTGTTTTGTATAGATAATTGCATATGGTGAACATTAATTATACTTCTCCATATTTCAACTACAGAGAATGTAAATGGTCACACTGTACATGTTGAGCCTGGATAGGATAATGAAGAACATGATGTTCCCATGCCTGGTAAAAAAACACCTTTGTAATGTTTTTTTAAATGAAATACTTGAAATTATAAAAAAAAAAATGCAACATTTTCACATTATTGCAGCAATTCCGATCACTTTGCTACAAGATCCACGTGGCAAGCAATCTACTAGGGAGACATTGGGACAAGTTGATGAAGCACCGGGAACCGAACAAAAAATTCTGGAAGATGCGCTTCTTGCTCATTTTGTAAATAGAAGAAAAGTAAAAAATAAGTGACTAAAGAAATTTTGAGTAATTCTTTTTTATAATACAATGTCGTGCATGGTTTTTTCCACTATTTAATGAGTGGTTTAATGAATGGTTTTATCCGCTATTGAATGAATGAATGGTTTAATGATTTTTTTTCAGGTTTTGAATGAATGAATGGTTTAATGAATGTTTTTTTTAGCTATTGAATGAATGAATTTGCACTAATTCTTTTTTGCAAGTAGATGCTTTGGATTTGGGGAGTTGAGAGTGATGTGAGGGAGGGGAGGGACCATAAGACATACCACCTTCATGTGGTTGGTCCTGTTTAGTAGAGAATATTAAATTATTCTCGAAACAGAGAGCTCAATGAATGGTAAGGAATTATACATTAAAAACAATTATTTCTATAATTGTAGTGTTTAAATTATACTATTTCTATTTGACTCATCCATTGAAACTTGTTACAGATATCCTTGGGAAACATTTTCATATTTCAGAGGAAAAATTGGCGTTTTGATGTGATCGATGGCCTTATATACATAGTGTTTTGGTTCTCCGTCTTTCCTTAGGTGATCTCTTATTACCAATTATTAAATTACTTGAATATTATTGTAATTTACATTGTTAAATTAAAAATGTTCATCAACCGTAAAATATTCATTATTAATTTTGTTTTTATTCATTGAGACAAACTACTCAAACTGTATTTTTTTATCTTCATTTTGTTATTTTCAAAAACG
This sequence comes from Pseudotsuga menziesii, assembly GCA_001517045.1. Classification (NCBI taxonomy): domain Eukaryota; kingdom Viridiplantae; phylum Streptophyta; class Pinopsida; order Pinales; family Pinaceae; genus Pseudotsuga; species Pseudotsuga menziesii. Next base: position 20,167 of record LPNX010682708.1, on the reverse strand, counting down.
TGCAAATATTTCTTTGATGGGTCTTAACATGAAATTATTGCAACAGGAAAACATTTGTACTATGTTGAAAGATGTTTTGAAAGGTAAAGCAAAAGAAGACAGTGGAAAGCTCCACAAATCAAGGTAAGTTGTACCAAGAAATTGTAATTAGTATGGTAAACTTATTCCTAATTCTCATACATATTTTGCTTCTATTAATTTGAGTTGTATTCCATACTTGCTCAATTTGTACCATCCTTTGTTATCTATTATTTTTAATTGCTTGAGTTGCCAATAGAAATTATCAAATATGTTTAGAAATTATCAAATATACTTACAAGTCCAAAAACATGGACAACATGTTTTTTTGGTTGAAAATGTTAGGTTCCTTGTTGTTGGTTTTGAATGGTTTTCATTGTAACACAATCATCATCAAAATAATAGATACGTTTTTCACATCTAATAAGATTGTAGATACAAACCTAGGGTTTCTCAAGATCGTAAATCACTTGTGATATTACATCAAATTTTAAAAACTCTATGCATAAGTTAGGAAATATTTAGATGAGGTCCAAGATGACTTGAAACACTCATGTGGTTATTGTTGTTGTCAGGGTTATTGATGTTTAAACCCACGTCAAATCTTACAGGTCAAACATAAATCCATTAGGCACCAATGTTCCATGTTAGAGGCAAAATGTGCTTAGGGGAGTTAAATAATTAAAAAAACAAAGATGAGAGAAGACAAGAGAAAATATAAGATAAATGAAGGGGGAAAAAACGAGAGAAAGTAAGAAGGATATACTCTTGGGCTTATAAAGAAGTTACATCCTCTTCAATAAATTCTATGTTTATATGGGAAAACCTAGTTTGGAAAATTGTTCTATTGATATTGATACAATTGTTATATTGAATTCATAAGTCCCCTATAAGATAAACATAAATGATATGAACATAAAATAAAACATTCTAGATCTAAATTCCTGTAGAAACTTGCAATCACTTTAGTAATGGCTCGCGTTGACCCCTTTCATGGTTAATGATTAAAGGCTTAAGATCTAAATCTTAGATGAAATATTGTAGGGTAACATAGTGAATGAAACTGAAGAGATGAGACCACTCAAACCCCCAAATGGGACATATAGATATTAACAACTTCCTGCTTGATCCAACCTTACTAAGACAAATAACCTTGACCAATCATACAGGGTCATTTAGTTTAGAAAACCCTTAGTAAAATCACACATTTAGGCTGTCGAAATTCCAGGCCACAATCTACGTTTCTGGAAAGCCTCAAAACATTGATCAGGATGTTAGCAATATTAAGATGGATTAGGAGGTTCCATGGCCAATATTTGAATATCCTTACGATTATAGAGAAGAGAAGTATTTATTCAGGAAAGATTAAAGAATAGTGAATTGATATTTCCAATTATATTCATCAGGTAAGTAAGAAAACCATGATATTTAACAAACTCATTTAGACCTTATTGGCTAAGCAACATAGCTTTGTTGCATGTACATTTTACAAAAATAATCAGGGAAAATCTAATTAATCTTTCCTTCCTCACATTTTATTCATCAATCAAAACTCGAAGTATCCAGTTGCTAAGTTCACAAGGATATAGGCCCCATTCATTTTTTATTTGATCCTTAGAACTCTCCTTCAGTGATTTCATGTGTCAGTTCAACTTCCAACAAATTGGGAAGAAAAGCATTGGGCTATCAATCATTGCAAAGGATCCATAATCCAATGGCTCCATGAGCCAAAGGATAATCTCTTGTGGCTTAAATTAATGCCTTGTTGTTTCCCTTAGTTCTATATTTTCTCATACTTGATCAAGCAATGTTCAATATCATACGCCATAATTCACCTTCGACTCTCAATTTCCCTTTATAACTTATCTAGAGTCTGAGATCAATTGTGTCACCTTAAGTTCTAAAATATTTTATAATCTCTCTCATCTCTACTATTGTCCTTCAATAAAGATATACATGAAAATGGAAAATATGGTACTTCTACGGTTCTTATTATATTAGGGAGGTTGGAAGTAGACAATAACCCAAAGTATATCATATTTAAGACACCCTTGGAAAATGTTGTATAAGTGTGGTGAAGAAGTCACTCTAGAGTTGAGATGGTGGTATAAAGTCATAGATGATTTTAATCTCATCCATAGGTATATCTAAAACCACAACTTCATAATAATGAACTTTCTTATAAGTAGAGTTTACTTCATACTTGTTCCCTTCAATGAAATTGAAGCAAATTCTTTGTGGAGATGCAAATAAACTTCAATTTCCTCAATTATTTAAAATTTCATCCATTTTCCAATTGCCTCGTTCCACTAACCAAATTCCATCACCTAGTCCACACAAGGAAACTGCTCCAACTAAATAATCGATATCCAAAAATTTTCCATAATTGATCCTCACAATAACCAACATAGTACACATATCCAAATTTTGAACATGTGCACTTCAGTGACCTAGGATTTCAATTTTTACAATCTCAACTTATCCCATGTTTTGTAGGTACATCTCACCATTTTCCACATTTCTAGAAATTATAAACCTTTTATGTCAACCTTACCTTCCCTCATTATCCATCAATCACCATTAACATTGATTTGTTCCCTAAAATGAATTGAATCTAAGACAAGATTCACCTTGTGCCTTAATATCACAGCACCAAAATAATAATAACATGTCAAGGGGATAAACGAGAGGGTATTATAGGTTTGCAGCGCTGGTTGCATAGCTCACGAATCCAAAGTTCAATCCATCCCTATAAAGATCTCTCCTTAAGACAAAGATGTCCTCTTATGAGTAAAATATGGCATTTCACCCACATCATCAAGGGAATCATGAGAATAATCCATTATCTCATTTTCCTTGTCCATTCATTAATAGACCCAATCACATAGAAACATTGACAACAAATTTGAGGCTGCTTGAGTGGGCCTAACGTGAAGAGCATGTGTTTCCTCTGTGATGGTCATAAGTTGGAATCTAGTGGGGGTTAGGGCATGCACACTTCTATAGATTAAGGAATCCTTAGCTTTCCCTTTTACGAGCCTTTTAACCCTAAAATCTACTTCATCTATGTAAAAACCTCTTCCTTTGTAATAAGGGTTTTTAATGTTGTCATAAGACACTAGCACCAAACCTGCTCTAAGATTCCTAATTTCTTAAATTCGCTTCCATATATTTAGGATTCTTCATGTGCTTGAGCATAAGATGAAGGTGAGCATATAATTGGAATCAAATTGAAGATGAAGGTGGTGTGAATAAGAAACATAAGATGAAGGTGGTCAACAACTTCTCCCATATAGCTCCTTAGGAAAGGGATGTGCTCAACAACATGAAGAATCCTAAATATATGGAAGTGAATTTAAGAAACTAAAAGAGTAAATGTTGATCATAAAATCCAATTAATATTGATGATGTAGTGATAAGCATATCTAAAATCTTTAGCATTTGTTTGCATAGTTTCAGGAATTAAGGCATCATACTATGTTTTAAATACCATTAAATCCTCATTGTTAGTTTGGATTTGTCACATTAAGAATTGAGAGGAAAGTCATGCTTTTGAATCTTAGTCAGAAATTGTGATTTATTTCATAAATATGCAAATATTTTTGTTGCCAAGAGATAATAAATTTGTTTTATATTTTTATACAACCAAATGTGTAGCTAAAGTTTCAAAATGCGATATTTTTTCCGATGGTTTACAACAAAATATGATTTACATTCTTTTGTTTAGATCTATGAAAAAATTACTCTTTACATAGAAGGGAAACTTTGGCATTTGTCCAATTTGAACTTTGATTAATACTACTTTATTTCTCATTAATATGTAAGTATTAATATTATTTGCACATTTCCCCCCAAGAAAGAAATCATTATATTGATATTTCAAAGTTTGAAATCAAATATACATTTTATGTCCAAATAGGTAATCTTTAAAAAATGAAACTAACCCTTTTAGTGTTTGCAAGCACACTTTGTGTTCTAACATATTATGGTCTTCCAAGTTCGAACACAACAATTTTTTTAAATCTTTCAATAAAAAAAACTTCATGGTCTCATATGCATCGAGATGACATGATAAACTTCAGCTAGATTTAGAAGTTGGTAGGATAGTGCCTCTCTTGAAGACTTGTTCAGTAAAGGTACCCTCTTGCAAGAGTAAAACATCCTTGGATAAGTTGTAAACTTTGGTGTTGAATTCTCTATATACACATGTAAAGGAAATATCATGAAAATGTGATTTTACCTCTACAATCTTATTCATAATAGGTTTTAGGCCAGAATTTCTAATATGATGATTATGGTTAACCCACTTTATCACAAGACTTGATTCACCTAAAACTTGTAAATGGTTAATCCTTTTTCATGTGTTTTCTTCAAAAGTATCCATAGAGTGTAGATTCATATACCTTGTTGACAGTCCCTGCATTCCCAGCAACATGTCGTAGACAAAAATAATGTGGGGTATCAATAAAAATTATCACTCCAACCCCACAAAACCTTGGTACCCCCTAACATGTCACATTAAAAAATAATTAGGGATTCTCTTTGTTTATGCTTAGAATTTGTAGAATCTTTGGTTTTTTTGTATTTAGTGGCTTATTATTTCCTTCATAAGTGATTTTGATATTTTGTACTACTTGCAAAGTTGTCATATACAGATCTTGAAATATCATAATATTCCTAGACATATATATACCATATATAAACGCACAAGGTAGGCCCTATGGACATTCACAACTTTGTTTGAAATATATTCCAGTATACTTTCTTCTAAATACCCATTTTCCAGTCTCACCTTAATGCCCAAACATTTGGATATACAAACAAATGATTTATTCGTTCTTCACTATTTTTTACAAATAGTGCATCTATTTGGACCAAGCCAATTCTTTCTTTGACAATTGTCCTTATTTAGTAGCTTCTTTTCCAAGGCTAGCCAAAGAACACTTATGGATCTTTATAAGCAAGTAAGTTTCCACGCATCCCTCCACCACCAAACTCTGATTCTAGCCCATTCTTCATTTTTTGTTGAATAGCCCAGTTTAATTGTATAAGCTATGATGCCCTTGTTCTTTTACCACTTAAGCATATCCTAATAATTATTTAGTATTATCATGATGTGTTAGTGAAACTTCATATACATGCTTCATTCCTCTTATAATGGTATATTGAGGAAATCAATTGATTTCCACCTTTGGAGTCGATCAAATATGTCCCTATGTAACTCTACTTCTCTTAATTGAAGTATCCCCTTCTCATTTAATACTTCTAATAACGCTTTATAGAGACTAAAGTTTCCCTTTACTCTTATCTAGTGTTGTTCCCCAATTCTAATGTTTCCTTTGTTTCCCACTTGCTAGGATACCTAATTTCAAATCATTAGGTAAACCTTATTTAGGGTTTTCCAAACCAAAGAGACTCCAAAAGGTTTTTTTTTAATAAATTTATACAGGGTCGTCAGTTTTTTGACATATTTGGATTGGCATTTGTCATCAAATACCCATCCAATCTGATGACTATGCTACACTACCGACGCATTAGTCATCGGTTATCTGACTGGAAGGAAGGAATAGACTTCGGATTTATGGTCTTTAAGTGTTGAAAGAGGTCGTCAGATTTGATAATGCTACAATACTGACGCCTTCATTCTATCGGTAATCTGACATGTATTAAGGAGATTCATTGGATTCCATAGTGGTTTTAGTCGTCAGATATTCGACAAAGATGAAGGAGATGTCGTCTATTTTTCGACCGATATGAAGTGACATTTGACATCAATTTTTTGACAACGGGGTGTCGAAAATCCGATGAGTGTGTTTCACTGTCGAAAATCATGTGAAATTCAATCGACGTTTTAAAAGAAACAATATTGTCGAATTGCCGACATCAATATGTCAAAAATCAGACATTTAGGTCGTTGGAATTTGTGGTCAAATTCACTTGTGCAACTATCTTGATGTGTCAAGTTAACCCTTTTCCAATTTAGGAAAATTTTAGAGTACCGTATCCACCTTACAAAATTCAAATGGGAAAGTGTTTTTAGTGGTTTATCTATCCTTCTAGGCCATGACTTGCACAATCCCAACTGCTATCACAGGTACAAGAACAAAACTATCAAAGGAATAACCATGTTATTCTAGAGATTTGCATCATAATGGGATCCATAACAACAGCCCTGCAAGATTGGGGAGGCAGGTGCGGGGGGGATTCTCTTGAATCCCGGAGGACATGTGGAACTTACCTTCGTGTGGGGGCTCGGCATCAGAACTAATAATGAAGCTGAGTGGTTGGCTCTTATCCAGAGCCTCCATATTCTCAAAGTCAAGAAAATTCGTAAGGCCTTGATTATTGGGGACTCTAGGCATGTCATCTATAAATTGATCAATGGATACAATAAGGGAGCTGTGAAATGTCGACATCTATATGAAAAAGCCACGCTTCTTATGTCCAGTAACTATGAAGCTTACCATATTCTCTGTCACAATAACTCAGCTGCAGACAGCCTAGCTAATGTGGGAGCCTCTTTCTCACAAGGACAGTATAGTCACGATGGAAATCACCCCACTCTCAAATTTATACCCTAATATGCAGTGTTGGAAGTCCCCATTTCGACCCTTCAATAATCAAATTCATTTAAAAAAGAGTCTATCTCTCCCCCTTTTCATTCCTTGCCTCCTTGCTTCTTTCTCCTCCCCATCCTCCTTGTCCTTTTCCCCTTATCCCTCCTTTATATTGGGCTTGTTTGGCCCCCCCTCTATCCTCCTTCCCCCTTCATTGCCCCTTTCTTTTCCCTCCTTCACGATCTTCGAAGCCCTCTGTCACCTCATAGTTGGCCTCCTCTCCACCGTCTCCTCCCATTTACTGCTCAGTCCTCCCCTTCCTCCTTCCTTTGTCGCATGGCCCCTTCGTTGTCATCTCCAACTCTCGAAGGCAGTGGATTTAAATGCTCTTCAATTCAGGGAGATATTCATTTCCCCCTCGCACGCTCAAGATCTCATCCCGTTTTTCTCTATGGCCTTTGCTGGAAGCGTTATGATCTCCCGTTCATTTTCCTTTCTTGGCCCTAGATTATATGATTCTCTGCAATTACTGTTGAATATTATTGTAGGCATTAGAGAAGGGAGTCTGCAAGGCCTCCCGTGGTAGGTTATCCCTTTTAATCGATCAGTGGTGAAAGAAAGGTTGGCCCTTGTAGCCTTTTCCCCCTGTTTGTGTAGCTCCCTTTCAATTTCGCAGATAGTCTCTCTTGGTTCAGGCTTTCTCTTTGGAAATTGGGGAAGCAGCTTGGTCATAGGTTGCAGGTGTACAGGGTGGCAAGAGGGAGCCGTGGGCACTTTGGCTTGTGGAATAAACATCGACTTACTGCTGTTTAGGGAACTCCTTGTGCTAAGAGCCTGCTTCAATAATATCTTAGCCCCTGCAAGTCCTGTTCAAGCTATCCAGAACCAGTTCGCCCAAATCACCCTATTGTCAGAAGCTGGCAAAATGGCCCAGGATGGTGAAAACGCGGGGATTATGGACATCAAGAAGAACTTAAGGCGATTGTATGAACTGATTTCCATCAGAGTTATGGACAACAGAGAGATGGCTCGGGTGGTAAAAAAAATGGAAGACACAGTCAGCTATACCTCACTCCAGATTAGTAACCACGATTCTCACATCGATGACAACGAAAGCAGTCTTCGTGAAATAATGGGGAAGGTAGATAGGATCCAAGAGGACCTCCAGAAATTCATATCCATGAATCAGAGCAGCCGAGTCCATGCAGCCACTGATGATGCCGTGCTTCCAATGGAGGAGGAATTAGTCGTCCAGCCAAGAAATCCAAGAGGCAATCCTTATCCTTCTTCTGTCTAGCTTTGTTTGAATGTTTTTCTGTCTATTTTTATGCAAACAGTATGTAAGGGTTTATACAACCCACGGCTTTATAAGTTTTGAACAAACTCATTTTGAAATGTTTTGGGAAACACAGTGGATAGTCCCTTTGTGCAGCTCTTCTGCTATGCACAGATACTCTAGTTCATCATGTCTGTATTGAATGGCTATGCACAGCTAACTTTTATATATACCCCCTTTTTAGTTTCTGTTAAAAAAAAAAAACAACAGCCCTGCAAGATACCATTGATGGCATTGAAGCACTTTGTTTCCAAATAGGAATGATGTGAATTCCCTTGAATATTTTTTTTAACAACAAGAAGAATGTTTATATTGCTTAAAAACGAGTCTTTTGGAAAATCATGCCAATGGCACGGACTCAGTCAACTCCAATGATTTTTCTCTTCCCTCAAAGAAAAACTGACCTTTAGTTTCACTCAGCTTTCTTCTATTGCAATTCATTTTTAGATATAGAATACCAATGCAGACATAGCACTAGCAGCATAAGACTTACTTAAACACAAATAGAAATATGAACACCGACTCATTGAGATATATAGATATTAGCATATGTAAAAATGAATTGCTAAATGTGTTAGCTTCTTCATAATCTCAACCATCACTAGGGAAAAATGAGGAATTAGCTACGCGTGACTAAAAATTCTAGTCACCATAGGTTTTTCAAGTGATTTACTACTAAATATGAGCAATTTTGATTGACCCAACTATAAACAACTAAAATTAATGACTAATTTAGTCACCAGTTAACAAATATGACTAGATAATAAGTGACAGAGTTAAAAATGACTAACATAAACAACCAATTTAGTCACGACATAAAAAAATGACTAGCTAGAAGAATATGAATTAGTCATTTTTAAATGTGTCACGGAAAATTGCAATTTTGACAATGAAGTGTAAATTTTGTAAATTGTCTACCTTTTATTAGTAATATTGGTTCCATGCACCTCGATCTTCATAGATCCAACAAAGCAATTGCATGAATTTGCTCTTGGCCATCTTTATCCGTGTTGCACCATTGAAGCAAGCCATTAAGCGCGTGCCAAAGGAAAATTTATAGTACATTAAAATCATTGGTAAGTTTCTTGGTTTACTATGAATTTTTAACTTTTGCCTAATAATATTGGTTATAATACTGAAGCTAATTAGGTAGGTAGGTTAAAATCACATGTTGGTTTACTGTGAATTTTTAAATTTTGTTTGATAATATTGGTTATAATACTGAAACTTAGGTAGGTAGGTTAAAATTACAGGTAAGTTTATTGGTTTATTGTGAATTTTTAACTTTTCCTTGATAATATTGGTTATAATACCCTAGCTTGTGGGCTGGTTGGTTACTGTGTGAAGCTGAACCCAACTAGCCCAATGTTGTCCCCTCAAATCAAAATGTAATAAAAGAGGGTCAATCCACTATTAATTGAATCTTGTTGATAGCATGAAGGTTGAGAATATACAATCAATGCCCCATAAAACTTCCTTGCTACCATTTCTTATGCAAAGGACTGACAATTGTTGGAGAAATTTTAGCAAAGGAAGGTTATAATTGATGATAAATGCTACTTGTTCAAAGGTACAAGAACAAGCACTTTTTCCATGGTTTAAGACTATTTGAGGCATGCTTGATGGAAAATACAATATACCTATACTTTCCATATTTGCACAAAACTGCAAGAAGAGAGGCTTTGTTGCTACTATAGGGTATGTGAATGAGGTTAATGTCTCCCTAACTTCATCAACATATACTAAAAATGGATTGAATGGGGTTTGGATAGATGGTTTATATGGTTTGGAGACCGATACCTTCAATTTCTGTCGAGCCGCCATGAGATCCTTTCAATTGAATCTGAAAACCATTGTGGCATTGAAGATATTTACTGGGTTTAGAGAATTTTAGCGAAAACAATGCAAAAAATGAAGAAGAGGATCCTTTAGGGGAGATCCATAGTTCGAATCATTGAGAGCAAAGGAGGATAATTCAAGGAACATTGATGAATCGAGGGATTTGGGCGTTAGCGTAGAAGAAAATTGTGATTTGAAACCTGACGAAAATGTGGAATTGAAGCATGATGGTTTGGATAATGAGGGTTTTGGGAATGAAGGTTGGGTGGATTCGTATATGGGGATAAATATTTTATGTGAGAGATTTGGTGGAAGTGTTAGGAAGATTCCCTTTGACAACCCACTACTCCATGGTCAATTATGAAGGCTTCTACTCTGTTGGGGATTATTTTTTGGGGGCAGCGCTAGTAGCATGAATGCTAGAATGACAAGAAGCTATGGTTATAACTCTATGCTAATGATCAGGTATATTGAATTTCTCATTTTATTTATGTATATGCTTGTTTTTTTAATGTTCTTTAAGGCCTACATCATGCTCTCTAAGACCGTTTCTATTCGAATCAAAATGGAAAAGTGAAATTAATTAAGGTTTAGTCAAACTTTTTAGTTTGTGTTTGAAAATTTGAGTCATGAAATATCTTAGTTCATTTAGGTTTTTGCTAGAAAATGTGCATTGAAGAGAAAATTAAAGTTGCAATTCTGAATTTTGTAAAATTGCATGAGATTTGTATCAAGAAAGACAAATTTGTTAGTACACCAAGATGATGGCATATAGATCGGATGGAAGAGACGTCTAGTATTTGTATTTTCATATGGGATTTTTTTACTCATATCTTCAAATTTATAGATTCATGGTTCAGATGGACTTATGTTATTTTATAGTCCAGTTCGGTTGGGGTGATCCTTTAACTCCCTGTACACTTGTAACAACACATTGATTATAGATGGTGCAACAAGTGCATGGGATATTGAGTATGGACATAAGCCCATATCCATCTTAACCTAGGAATGATCAGTCCAATCTTCAGAATGCATATTCCCCTCACCATATTTGCATTCATGTCTTTGAGTGACCATTGGAAATCCAATGATGCTTGAAAGACCGAGTGATGACCTTGAGTGTTTTTTGTTTTAAGAGGGATAAAAGAGGAGGATCCTTCAATCACCTCCATATTCTTCTTTCTCCTATCTAGATTATACTTAGGGTACGTTGAATCTTCCACAACAAAAAATCCAAATGAAAAAATCATAATTGAGAGTGCAATGAGATTAATCCATTGCGGTCATCATATACACTTAAAACATACTCATAAATACATGATATTATTTACTTTAATGGATTTCCAACCTGCCAAAAATATCTATTACTAAAATGTCTCATGAATGTCACTTAAGGTCATCATAAAAAAAAATCACTAATTTTCATTATTCCATCCCTAAACTATAATTTGGAGAGGAATATTTTAATTAATTTTTATGTCCTTAGGCATTTTTCTTCGAGGTCTTGTTTCTTAGCACGGATCCCAATTTGTTCGTCCCTCTATCCAATTGAAATACACCATCTATGTTTTTTTTCACTTTCTACATCACACCACGTATCTGCCACACATCAACCACAAGTTGATTTCCACACAGTTTAGGTCTCTTAGTGTGTTCGAGAGCTATGGGAAATACAAACGAACAGGGTCGAGGGCAATGGGAAAGAGACTACAAAGGCTACAAAGGCTTCTGCGGGAGCTTCAAGATCTGGGATCTTGACGGTCGGAGGCTCATTTTAAGGTAATGTAATTCATCTTTTAAAGGAAGTTATATGTCAAATCTCTTTAACCAATCATAGTTCTGCTCAAATTTGTGGCCATAGTTTTATAAGACTAGGATTCAAAGTTTTTGGTTGCTCTAATATTTAATTTATAGGTGACCATGTTCTGCAAATAACGCCTCCATGAAGTTCTTGTGAACGAGTTGAAGATTCTCTCAGTCAAAATGCATGACAAGACACAATGGCAGCAAATCACCAATGATTTTTTTGAGAGAGTGGGCGTTGAGGTCTTGTCTCAATGAATCATGTCCATAAATGACTACATAACCCCTGAAAGAAACAAAGAGCGCTTCTGCGGGAAAATAATAACCTCAGAGACCATGGGAACTACTGTAGTGTTTGTCATTGATAAATCGATCCAAATTGTCATTGCCAACAATGGTGATTCAGGGGCCATATTATCTAAGGCAACAAGCCGGTGGTTTTAGTTATCTTTCCTTTATGTTAAAACTAAATAAAAAGGAGTGTAGATTGCTATTTAAGGAATCTTTAACGATGTTTACCCTACTATGCAAAAGTTACATGAAAAATAGTGCAGTTTGTGGTTGAATGAAATTTTTAATGAATTTTTACTCAACTCTACTAAAATTACATGAAAACCACTGGAGTATGCCTTCCCTCTGTGTCCCAAACTGTGGAGAATAACAAAGAGAAACTCTGTCTCCAGGAAAACCATATACATGTGAAGCATGTAGTTAGGGAGAAGTTATGGCCCAATAGACAGTCTTGTGTAGATCTTGCAGGGGTTTTACAACTTCTCTATGATGATGATAATCTATGTGTTTTTATGATGGCTAGATAGTTTTTGTCATATTGCTTGTCTTGGACAGGTTCGAGCAAAACATAAAGAAGTTATACTTCATAAAGTTAGTCCTGATCTTGGGGAGATTGTTGTGGTTGCATAAATGTATTTTTCGAATCCCCTCAAATTAGAAACACCATAGAAGTGTCTCTATAATTCCCTTGAAAACCCTCGGATCTCTTTCCATAAGTATTTTATTCTCTTCTCTGCTTCAATATGTGCCTTTTCATCTATTTTTCCAATATCGTAATTGATGTTTTTTGTGACCTGCTTCTACAACTAGTTTTTGGGGTTCAGAGCTCTGTAATTCTTTTTCCATGTTGTATGCATTTTAAGGGAAAGGATTAATAAAACAATTTCCATGGTGTATACATTTTAAGGGAAAGGATTAATAAAACAATTATCATAGGTTAAAACCCTAGGGTTTGGTAAATATCTTATTGTCTTGAATATTTTTTGAATGAAGATAAATAATGACAGCTAAAATGATAATAATCAGACCTTGTAACACCTAAATGATAATCATCATACCTATAACACCTGAATGATATTGATGTAACGAGAAGAGAAGGAACATACCTTATTCCTCTCAAGAGAGCAAAGAATAAGCCCTTTGTTCTCCTAAAAATGAACTCTTTAGTACCCAAAGTGAACTGATTATTGCAATGGAAATAAAGGATGAAGTCTCATAATGGCTCCAAAAGTTTCATTTTTCTTATGAGGATCGAACTTGAGGTTGGAGTGAATATATGAAGTACCTACAAGGAACTGTACTGATGCAATCTCCTTATGTTGAATTCTCTAGCCCTTGCAACTGAAGGTTTCTTTAAAACTCAATTTTTATGTTGAATCCTCTAGCCCTTGCAATTGAAGGTTTCCTTAAAAAACTGTTTTTCTTTGGAGATGGTTGTGTTTAACTCGTGGTATTTAGGATCTTGAAACAATGGTAATGTATTCATTGTGGTGTAAGTAACATATATGGATTTCTCGTGTCTTTCTTTCAGGAATGATGACTGTAGGAGTAGCATATATGGATTTCTTGTATGTCTTTTTCGGGGAATGATGACCATAGAATTTCAAAAGAAATTCCCTTTCCCAAAGAAGAATTTATCACTTTTGTATATGTAGAAAAACTCCAAGAGTTTTGTTTTGCAAACAACCCTCCATAGAGAAAACACCCTATATGTAAATTGAGTTAGTGCAAAGTGAAAACAATAAACTTCCTATTCCATTAGCTTGATAACATACCACTAGTATCTTGATGGACTCCAAACCAATACAAATACTTTTATACTATTTGTACTTGTTAGGGGACTTCAAGTCGGTGATCTTGGAGCAGATATGACCCCTCAGAAAGTGTGTATATCCATTCTTTTTGAAACTATCGAGCATTCAATCCTGTAAACTCAAAGTGATTAAATCATACTTTCATTAAGACACCTGGAGTAGATGATCTTTAATGAATTGAAGAACAAATCATCTAGTTAATACATCCTTTCGATAACATATAATTGCACTAAAATGAAACAAAAAAAAAGTTTTTAAAAAACTGTAAGATCTTCACAAAAAATGGTTTAATAAAACTGCAAAGGAGCTTGTTTAGAGTTGTGGGAAAAATGGAGAATTTTGAAATAAAACCATATCAAAATTATTCATATTGAACAAGTTATGTCATCAAAAAATGGAGTGGAGTGTACTATTGTTGGCAGTTCTAACTTAGCAATTTTCAATGTCATTTTCATCATCCCCGTCTCCATCTACAGTTCTCTTTTTTAAAGCAAATCAGTATGTATATGAATATTTCTTCCAAAAGTTTATTTTATTCAAATATGGGTCGTAGCACTGCCACTAAATATTGCACGCTTATAATCTCATAACTTAGTAAAGAAGTCTAGAACATCCAAATACCTATATTTCTTCAATGTTCATTTCCACAATTACCCAAGGAATTCCATTTCACCCTTTTTTTGTAGTCTTCACCCAGAATTACTCTAAAACAAATTTTGTGTGAGTTAGAATTACTCTGAAACAAAGTTTGTTTGTGTTGGACTGAGACAATGCACCTCTAGCTCCACATTTTCCAAGGATGAATTGGCATACATTATAAAAAAGAAACCCAAACCTTGGTTTTATCAATGGTTGGTTTTGAATTACTCTAAAACAAAGTTTGTGTGAGTTATAATAACTTTGAAACGAAGTTTGTATGTGTTGGAGTGAGACAATGCACCTCCAGCTCCACATTTTCCAAGGGTGACTTGTCATACATTATAAAAAAGAATTCCAAACCTTGGTTTTATCAATGGTTGGTTTTGAGATAGACCTGAATCCCTTTATAAGTAAATTAATTTGATGACAAATAAATTTTCCTTACAAGCATACGTTTCTTTCCCCTCAAAAAGCCCAAAAAAGCTTTCTACCATGGAATCCTCCTCATTGCATATCCCTTTAACACTAATCAAGTTTAAATAGACATTCCGTATTTCCATTGAAGATGGGCACTGAACCCATAAGAGATTTATGTACTCCCCATATTTTTGCATAATAAACATATACTATGCCCTTGTCAGGTCCTTATCTAAGGAACATCACATCTTAAGACCTTATTGGCTAGGCTAGTCCATGCCATGCCTTTTTAAAGGGGCTTTTATCTTCATTATGGATTTCCACCGACATACATTTTGATCTTCCAACTCCTACAAGAACATTGATTTGTAACCCATATTTGTTGTAGGCTATCTTGTAAAAGAATTTTTTAACAAACCAAATAGTGTCAATCTCCAACTTTAATCGAATGGAACTCTGAGATAATCTCTACACATATGCATTCCATGTTCTGGCATCTTCTCCATCCAAACCTAAACGTTCGTGGAATTGTATGTTGTTGGGTAGCCTTAATCAAATGGAGCTCTGAAGTAATCTATGCATATTCTCCATCCAAACCTAAAAGTTGGTGGACTTGTTTGTTGTTGGGTAATCAGAGTAAAGACCTAGCATAGTTTTGCATTATTTCATTAACAAACCACAATTTTCTTATCGGTTTGGCTTGGCTAATTTTCATAAATACCATAGGATGATACATCATGCTACTCAACTTACTCAAAGAGTTTATAAATAACAGTAGATCAATTGGAGAGTGTCAGTGTCAGCTTATAAATATTAGTAGAATTCAGATAATAAAATTTGAATAGAAAATGTTCCCATCATTATTATTTTGGAAAATATATCCACAACGTGGTCTAAATACATATGTTTACCAAAATAGGATGGAAGCAAGGAAGGAATTGTTATCCATTCATTCCATATGGTTATATTGTTATCCATCCTTACATAGATTTGAAAGTGTGGCTTTGTGCTCTTATCTTATATACATTTTGGGTCATTGAAGGCATATGATATAATATCACTTCTTTCTTGAGACAATATTTTTTCTACAATAGAGTAATGATATATCTTTATGGAAACTTGCTTTTAGATCACAACTTTTTATTTTTTGGTTTGTTTAACTTTAATATTTCATCTTCATGCATGAAATTTCTCTATGCCTGGTAAAATTTACAAGAATTATTTCCAGTAGTATGTTGATCCTACAAAAGTTTGGTATGCATCAAATCCATTCAAACGGTTTGATATTAGTTAACTATAGAGATGCTCTCTATTTTAGTATATGGATCAAACTCATATAAATTTAATTGGATTGTTTTATTTAGGTTAGCACTTTGACCTTATTGAATCACTTAATGATTATTAGTAGGTAATGTTAAGAGTAATTTCTTTTGTCAATAGAGAAATTTCTAATGATCTTATACTAAATAAAACATGGTGTATATGTTGAATGATGGTATCCTTTTGAATGCATTTCATTATTACAATCCCGTGATAATTGCATGTTTGTTAATTTCTTCTCTTATAGCTGAAAAACTCTTCAGGAAAGTAACAGGATGAAGTTATGCTGAAAAACTCTTCAGGAAAGTAACAGGATGAAGTTACTTTCAAATGTCAGAACTTTAAATAATATGTGGGATGTTTTATATGGATAAGTAAGATCTTGTTTTGGATATATGTTAATGTTTTAATCTATGTCAGATTCAAACATGATTTGCTGGAAAGAGAATTTCTAGCAACTGGTTTTTTAAATTCATCTTTTGTTTTCCACATATCAAATTCTAATGCAAAATTCCTCAGCTCAGTATGTTGTAAATATGCAATCTGGAGAATTTTATTCAGCAACACCGCAGAGTCAATATTCCAATTCCCAAGGGTCATCTTAGAAACTTGTCTTATACATGCCAATGCAAAGAGAGCAAATTTGAAAAATGTCATATGCTTTTGCTGATGGGCGCCCTTGGTTACTTATTTTGTTAAAGGTTGGTATTCTCATGGGTAAATGTGGAGAAAATATTAAGTATCTTCAGCAACACTCAGGTGCCAGGATTCAGATAACTAGAGATTCTGATGCAGACCCTTTTTGGAGTTAATAGGACCTCTAGACCATATCAACAAGGCTGAAAAACTCATTAATGATGTCATTGCACATGTCTAAATATTTTCTTGTACATTCTTTCTTTCTAGGACTTATAACTCATCACTGATCAACAAAGCTCACTTTTATTTTAGTTGCTCTATATGTCATAAATTGTGTAATTTTGCACCTTTAATGTTTAGTAAAACAAAATTTTGTTTGCATGTGTTGAAGGATGATGCAGGGGGTTTTGGTACACAAATTCCATGAGGATTGAATCCTTTGCATTATGGAGGGGAGCAATTCCAATTAAAGGTTCCAAATAACAAGGCAAGACATTCTTATATGAACTTAGAGTTGCACCATGTTGGATGTGTTTCTATTTTAGTAAATTATGTATTGTAAATCTACCTTTCCATCAATAGAAAGACATACTATTAAATTTAAATTTAAACTAGAAAGACATTTGATGCTTTAAGTTTACTGTTTCACCCACCTTAATGATCCATATCTGCTACAAAAATTCCAATGAATTTAAGATTATGGAGGAATGAAATAGTGGCTTATTGTTTTGTGTTAGATCTCAGCCCAGTTGATGAACTTATGCTCTGTTTTATCCCTTAGAACATATATCATCCTTAAAATTCCTACAACAAATCCATACCACTATTAAATTCCTTTCCAAAAAAGTGATATCACTTTAATTTCTTATTGTATCTATCCCCTTTTGCAAGTATGAAAAGTACTATGTTTGTGCTTTAAATGAAAACACTAATATGTTGGGCCATATTGTTGTTATATTAGATAAATCTTTTCTTATTGTTTCCACATGGAAGCTATTGTAATAACCCAAATCTTTAAGTAATGGTTCAAGTACTCCATTAAGGTATCAATTTCTTGTCTCAATACTCTATTTTTTGCATTGGTTGATCCCAAATCTAACACCATCTATAAAATGCATATATATTGGTGTCTATTTTATCTATTTTGGTTCCCAAAGTCTTCTAACATACTTGGTTCTTACAAAAATCTAACAAATCCAAGAACATTTTGGCATTAATACAGTAGTTTAGAAACATTATCTTAGTTTAGAAACATTATCTTGTTTTGTGTATATTGGGGAACCATTGTTCTATTTACATCTTTAAGAGAATGGCCCCAATACATTCAGTCCATATGGTTATATTGTTATCCATCCTTACATATATTTGAAAGTGTGGCTTTGTCCTCTTATCTTATATACATTTAGGGTCATTATAGGAATATGATATAAAGGTTAACAATCTAAATTAATCTCTCATTTTTGTCATCAACTGCAAGACTATTTTTTGGTCTAAATAGTAATCTAAATATTTTTTTTATCTTAGATTTGAGGAAGCTACACTCTATATTCTCAATACCTCTTATTCATTGATTCATGCTACTATAGTGCTTTGCAAGTGTTGAGATGATATAAGGATCAAGTTACATAGGGTATTTTAGATTGGTTATTCACCTTTTAGGATAGTATATGGAAATTGTCCTTGACAAGTGGCACCATTGGTATTTGTTCGTTTAAATGTGCATGCCTTTTTTTATTGAACAATTTTTAGAAGGGATGATAGACTTATTTAAGACTTTCCATGGGTATCCTTGTCTTTCCAAAGGATATTTTGAGCCCTAGGTGACCTTTAACATGGTCAGGTGAAGATACCCAAGGTCTGGATGCCAAAGGAGGATGCTAGAAATCCATGGACATGAAAAATAACTCAAAACACCACGTGGGACCTCTAAGTGGAGATATAGGTTCCATTAGAAGCCTGTTTATGCTATGAGTGTTTAAACCTATACATGGTTGAGGGAGGAAAGATATGTCTCATCCCCTAAAGGAATATTTTAAACATCCAACTTTAAAAATCATAAATTGAGGTCTGCATAAATTTTCTCTAGCTTGTTGCTGACACCATGTTCTTGAACCTCTGAAGCTGTGCTAACCAAGTAGGCCATGTCTATGTGTATCCTCTCCTCAACTTTTGCATTATCAGTCTTTTTTTTAACTTGACAATTTATGCATCAAATGCTACAAGTCATTCCTGCAATTTATCAAAATGCCATGATATACTTGAACAGAGTTGGTGAGTGGAACACTGAGCGATGAAACTTATGAATCACGTTCCATGAACATTTATCCATGACTCTCTATTAGTTGATAAAGGCTTGTAAGAATGGTTGGTAAGGTTTTTAGTAGAGCTGCAAAATGTTTCTGGTTACTATTATTTTGAGGCCATGTATCTCCTACCAAATTTTCTCATGCTGATTTGAGGCTGCACAGGATTTAGATAGTTTCTCTAGGTGATCTCTAATTTGAAGGATTGTTTTAAGTGCAGGTCAGAGGTGTGAAGCCTTTATCACTTTCTGAAATGGAAAATTTGTTCAATAGCCTTCGAAGAACTGTTTCTACAGGACTTGTGAGCATATAAGTCATGTTATGTATTTTTACAATATCTTGTCTCTGACTCATTGATTGACTACATGAAAAAATAATCTCTTGCAGGATCCCAATCCTAACAATTTAGTTGCAAGTATCACATTTTATTTTTAGGCTACCAAATCCACACTTTACTTGGCACACAACTAAATAAGTACAATTATTTTCATTTTCCATTTCTTCAGTTTTCCCAAGGAATATTGTGCCTATGCCATGTATTTTGATGCATCAGATTAGATTTGAAATAGACCCATCTCATAGAACACAATTGCGGATGAATGTTGCATCAATTGATCCCCTGATGACTTTTGAGTAAGCTATATGTCTACTCACTCTTATTTTTATTTTTACTGAAGGAAAATGTACTTACTGTTATTTTATTTTTACATTCAATTGTAGGTTTAAGGAATTCATCAAGGAGTAACTTGTCAACAACTTCTCCTTTGAAACAACTTCATGATCAAAGTCTTCTCCTTTCAAATGCATTAATATCAAATTAACTTTCCATGGTTGATTTGGCATGGTTTATTTGGAAAACTCAAGCCTTCATTCAACAGAAGGTCTGCCACTACATTTATTTCTTTATAAACATGGATAAATGACACATTTCAAAAGGAAGATTCCACTTGTTTTAATTGAGCTAAGATTGAGAGAAAAAACAAGTAGGTTGTTATCCATCTTGAACCTAGAAGTCATCCAATTAATATAACATTTTAAATTGAATTTGAGCAGTCTAAAAAGGCCATATCTTGCAATTTTTTCAGTTTCAACCACTTATACTATGAAACGAGAACTCTACCCATAAAAACGATGATTTTTGCAAAAAAAACACCAAAAACACCCCCCAAATAGAAAAGTGTTGATACCAGT
>LPNX010682701.1:152540-287135 GCA_001517045.1 Pseudotsuga menziesii | reverse complement strand
CTCAATGTCCATAGCTGTTACTACTTTGAAAAAATAATATCCTCATTCAATCCAGTGAGAAACCAAGTCAAATGGCACTAGTATCCCATGAGTTCATAATAAAAACCCCTTTGAAGCTTAAATCACTGATGGAGGCAGTGCTAGGTGGATAGGTACTTGTATGAATAAAGAGGACAAGTCTAAAAAAAAACTGACCAGCACACACTTTATTTACTTGACACAATCATTCCAGTTACCCAGTGAAACTCAGAAATTAATTCAAATTAACAAAGTCCTTGAAAATTCTTTGTAAAAGGAATCAATGGGCTAAAGTAGTAAAGGTAACATAAAGACTTCCCTTTTAAAAATACCCTGAAACTCACCAAGAAAGTACCTGCATCATCCGAAAAGAACCTAATGATAAAAACCTCCTGTACATATATACAAAGAAACAATTTCATTGGATGTCACTTCAAGAAAGTAGGGGGTGAAGAAGTCATTTCTTCACCTACCAGCTCTAGTTCATATTGCTGACTCATATTACAAATGAATTCTTGCTTAGAAAGAGTTTTATGATATACCTTCAACCGATGTCCATTCCCACAAATGCAACCTGTTCATCATCAATTGATCTTATGTTTATAGAACCATTATTAAAAACAATCACAATTTCATATTACCCTCTGGCATTTTTCCTTTTTACAGGCTATGAGCTGCTGTTATAATAAATTTTCTGAAAGTATGGATTGGAGAGAAGGTATAAATTCTGGTTAAAGATCTTATCATTTTATTGAAAAGAAAGAAAAACAACAAAGCTGCATTAATTTCTAAACTAAACATGCAACTTTTTATTTATATACATATTTTCCTATTCTACCTAAGAAGAAAGAAAACATTTCTATTCAAGTATATGAATTCTTCCAATGTAACCAAGTGCGAAGTAAGATTAAAAATATACCTTTATCCACATATGAAAAAGTTGTTGCAATGATCACCTGGATATGGAGAACCAACCGACTTACTTGCTTTTGCAACAAAAGGTGTTGAAGGAGGAAATGGTGTTGTAGTCTGGTTACCTCTTGGAACGAACTTTCAAAGTAGTCCTGGTACTCACCTTCCTTCATCATATCATGTAGATCCCCTTCTTCTGATTGATTGATTTCGGAAGTACATAGAGGATCTGCTAATACCTCCTCAATTTTAGGCTGCTTTCCATCGGATGTAATCCCCAAGTTGTCAATTTCCTCTGCAATTTGGCAAAAAAAAATTTGTGTATCTTGGGACTTTGGTTCATTTGTTATGTCAGGAGAGGTAGATAAACTCTTAACTGCTATCAGGATGTGTTCTACCTGATAAGAAGAATTCCCAACTGAAGCAAGGTTTTGAGAAATTTTTCCCGAATTGATGGTTACTTCTGAATCCATTTTTGTCAGTTGTCTTGTTCATGTCTCGCACAAGGATCAATGTCTGGGGCTCTTACAACACCCAAGTTTTTATTTTTATTTGGTTTATATGTGTTTTAAATGATTCTAATCAAGACTACATGCCGCTCTTGCATAAAATAAAACACTCTTGAAATTAAATTGCGGAAAGTAAACACACCCAAACTTGCAAAAAGAAAAACACACTTACATGGAATTAAATTGTGTAAAGTAAACACGCCTTACAGGAAAGGTAAACACACTTTTTCAACAAAATAGATCAAACATGTGAAAAAGAAAACACACCTACGAGAGGGAAACAACAAGGATTTGGGGCAACCCACTAAAGTGGATGCATCAGGCTGTTACACCATGGGAATCCCGTAGTGAATTCGTCTTTGCGTCTTATCATTTCCCCTCCACCTTGTTGTGTAATTTAAAGGAAACCTATCTACCCCTATCTACCTGAACTTCACAGCAAACAAATTCGTAGAAAATGAGCAAAATACCAGCTTACCTTGGAGCAAGTCCTCAGCAACGGCACCAAAATGTTGGGTAAAATTATTGCTATTTAATTTACCTTCAATTTAATTATCGACCGAGATACGTATACTTCGAGCTGCTACACTATATGTGCAGGGAAAAATGGTTTCAAGCTCATGCCTAGGGTAATTTTGATTTGCTCATGTATAAAGAAAAAGAATGTAGTTTATGAAATTAACTACCACAAGTTGTTAAGTCTAATCTAAGGAAAGGGAATCAGCTTGCTGAGCATTGTTTTACAATCCAAAAATTTGTCAAATCCAATAGAATCTACAGCAATCTCAAACTATGCTAATTATTGATCTATTCTTTAGAACAAACAACCAAGCAGTAAATAGTTCATTAAAGGAAAACTTGCTTTCAAACCTGCCTATAAAATGAAAACTTTTGATCAATCCTAGTGGTCTTATACCTTTTTAACATTGCATCTAAGATTACACTCATCACCCATAAAGAATCTTATGCTAACATGATGACTCTTCTTAACCCTAATTAATACAAACACTTATCATTCACAAACAATTACTAGAATTAAATTTGTCTTTTTGCTAACAATGGATACACTCTACTTGCATTCTATGTTCACAAAAATGTATTGGAACTATTCAGACAACACACACTTCACTCTCATTTGCCTATCCTATGAGACTTATCTTCAAACCATAGGAAACAACGCTGTTAAATATTAATGAACTATGATTCTTTATTTAATTTCATTCAAGATCATGAAATAAACAAAACATCACTCCAATCCTCTATATAACCAGTTTGAAATACTATCCTGAAAACCCTATAAACTCTATAAGCTAAAATCTCTGCAAATTCTATATTCTTCTAAAGCCTCTGTGAATTCAGTAAATGCTGCAATTTCTTTTAAATTCTTTAAAGCAATACAATCCTTTGAAACACTCCACAGCCTTGTAAACTCTGTGACCTAAAAGAATTCTAGACAAGCACTTTAACCATTCAATAATCAGTATCACTTCTGGAAGTAAAATAAATCTAAAATCCAAATCCAACTCTCACTACTCTACTAAATCGAATCTACAGACCAAACTGAAGGTAGCTATTTTATCCAAAAGTGTTGAGTAATGCAATCAAGCTTATCACACATATTTTAATGACATCGACTAGATTAATGTAAGCATGAATTTCATTCCCAAATCACAAGTTATAAAAAACCGTTAGTATACATCCATGAAAGACAATATCAAAATATACAGTGTAACTTTACCTACAGCAGTAAAAACAATGATATACACAGATGATCAGAGTTGAAGGTGGGCCTGGCCTTCAACGCCCATGAATTTGAAACCGAAGCTTTAGGAAAGAAATGCAGTTGTTGGTCAATTAATTAAAAGTCAAAGTTTTTACAATCTCCTCATCTCATCCTTCTCAAGATTTATTTATACATGGATAGATGGACAAGATCCATTCCAAAATTCAGAAATTCGTGCAACTACCCAGAAAACGACCAACACTAAAATTTGGAAAAACCATGTCTGTTCGGGAAAGGATTTCTCCACATTCGTTCAGAAATTCTGAAAATTTCCCATAGTTAGGGGTAAACGGGGCCATTTATGAAGTGGGTTTTGAACTGTTTTGATTAATTCCCCACCGATTGCTCAGAAATTGAGCCCGAAATCAGGTTCCTGATTAATGACGGGAATGCCATTACCAGATTGCTTGAAATTAGGGCCACGACTTCTGGAGGAAACAGAGCATTTGAATGATGACTGATAGCTCATAATCCATATTGAAATGACCAAGCATAAAATCCATGAGTAATTTTGGACAAATGAATCCCCCAAATATCTGAACCAATCAATACATGCTCAGTGAGTGCCGGAACAAGTGTCGGATCGAGCAACCAGAAGAACCACTGCGTGGGAAACAAGAGTTTGTCAATTGATTAGCATTAATCAAAAGCTAAAGTTTAATTTATGAATTTAAATCCATCAAAATGATAAATAAATAAATAAGAAATGTCAAGAATTCACCTCTTAAAGCATCTTGGAATGTTACCCTTGAAAACGCATATTCAAGCACAAAACACAACAAAATAAAGTCAAATATACTTAATCTCATATAGCTTTGAACTAGGAATAGGGTGCTAGACAAGCAAAAACAGGAGGCCATCAGTGTGGTAATATTTCTAGAATCAAACATGTCTGACACTAACAATTCGAGCATAAGAAACCATACCTATAGATTAATTAATGTGTTGCACGGGGCCAACGTTGAATTTTTTTAAATTTGTGCTTACTTGGATTGAAATTTGGCATGGTTAGACTAGACGCATGCATTGACGGCGTGGGAGGGTTTCCATACTCAAACATGACTAGCACTAACAATTCGAGCATAAAAAACCACACCTATGGATTAATTAATGGGCTACATGGGGCCAACGTTGATTTTTTTAAAGTTGTGCTTGTTTGGATTGAAATGTGGCATGGTTAGACTAGATGCATGCATTGATGGCGTGGTAGGGTTTCCATACTCAAACATGAATGAAACTAACAATTCGAGCATAAAAAACCATACTTATAGATTAATTAATTTGCTACACAGGGCCAACATTGAACTTTTAAAATTTGTTCTTGTTTGGAATGAAATTTTGTAGGGTTAGACTAGACACATGCATTGACAGTGTGGGAGGGTTTCGAGACTCAAACATGTCAGACACTAACAATTCAAGCATAAAAAACCATACCTATAGATTAATTAGTGTGCTGCATGGAGCCAACGTTGATTTTTTTTAAATTTGTGCTTGCTTGGACAGAAATTTGGCATGGTTAGACTAGATGCATGCATTGATGGTGTGGGATATTTTCCAGACTCAAACATGACTAACACTAACAATTAGAGCATAAAAAACCATACCTATAGATTAATTAATGTGCTACATAGGGACAACGTTGAAATTTTTTAAATTTGTGCTTGCTTGGACTGAAATTTGGTATTGTTATACTAGATGCATGCATTGACGATGTGGGAGGGTTTCCAGACTCAAATATGACTGACACTAACAATTCGAGCATCAAAAAACATACCTATAGATTAATTTATGTGCTGCATTGGGCCAATGTTGAATTCTTTTAAATTTGTGCTTGCTTGGATTGAAATTTGGCATGGTTAGACTAAACACATGCATCGACATTATGGGAGGGTTTCTAGACTCAAACATGAATGACACTAACAATTCGAGCATAAAAAAACCATACCTAGTATAGATTAATTAATGTGCTACATGAGGCCAATGTGATTAACTAATGCTATTTGAGAGAATTTAAATTCTTCAATTGAATAACAAGTTTGTGTTTATTTCAGAACTTAAAGATAATAATCACATAGTATTTAGAAAATTTAACATATTCAAATTTTAAATATGTGTTAATTTATGTGTGTATCATCAAAAGTAAATTGAGTATAGGGTATCTTAGTTTTCCTTGAAATCCCATGATAGTACCATGGAAACATGAGAAACATAATTACAAGAAAACATGATTATGATTAAAAATAAAAATAAAAACATTTCAATTTCAAAATATATCCACTTATTGTATTTATTCAAACCTATACAATAGATGGGATCCTCACTTTTCCCTCACCTATTTGAATGGTCGTGATTTCCTTGTGAAACCATTAAGAATGCCTACTAATCCCCTCTGATTAATGTGTGTAATCTCATTTGCCCATGACATTGGGGATGCATGATTTATTTTTTCACTATGGATATATTGAAGATGGATTAAAAAATAAGAGTAAAATAACTCATAAAAAAATGGGGCCAACGTTTTTTGGAGCATCAAAAAACCATACCTATACCTGTTGTTTTTTACGATTGTGATGATGAATAGTGATGATGACAACTATGATGGGGATGGCGATGACGATGTCGATGATGTTGATGATGATGATGACCGTACTAATGAAGATGAAGATGAAGATGATGACGACGATGATGGTGATGATGATGATAGTACAACACACCATCTATAATTTGTATAATGTTAATTTTGAATAATATCAACTAAATTCCTTTAGTATTATGTTAGTTGGGTCTTAGATTGGGTGGTTAAAATGATAAGTTGTTATACATCTCACCTAGGTCCAAATCTCATTTGTGACATGTTTTCCCTCTTGTGCCTTGATTGCGGTTGGCAAGGTACCAGAATTCTTACTCCACTCTCGCAAGTGTTTGAAGGTGAAAAAAGATGTTTCCAAACCATACAACAAAGGCCGTTAACTCAATTGTTACTAATATTACATCCCTCAAATTTGCTTGCAAGATTTTCCTTGAAAAAAAAATGTTCCTTCATTATTTATGCTAACCATACCAAAGCAATATTTTATTAAGAAATTTAAAATATGCAAATATTAACATGAAACTTATTCATAAACATAAGATAATGTTATTTATATCATTACTACATTAATACTTATTTAAATTCACAACATTATAAAAAATGGATTTTTAATGAATGCAAAAGAAAGGTTACTCCAATTCATTCTATAAATGGTAGTAGATTGTAGTGGTTATAAGACATAGAGATTATATGATAAGGTTCATAGAATTTAGATTTGAAGCATTAGATGTTATAGGGGTTAATGGTTAAATGGATTAATGGGTTTAGGTTCTATATGGACTAAATTATTTTGAGGTTAGAAATTAAAGGTGTTATGGCGTATATAGCTTGGAGGTTATAAGTGTTAAGGACTATATTGTTAAAGGTTATCGGGATTAACAATTATATGGGCCATAGGGATTAGGGGATGACAAGTAATAAAAATTTCAACATTAAGGATTATAATGGTTTTTACTTATTAGGGGGTATAGATTTAGAGTTTAAGTATTTGATGTTATAGTGATTAAGAGTTAAATGGATTAACAAGTCTAGGTGCTATATGGACTAAAGGATATATGGGTTATCAATTATAGGTGTTATGAGATACATAACTTGGATGTTATAATTATTAAGGGCTATATTAATGCTAAGGGTTATAGGGATTAAGGGTTATGGGGATTAAGCGATTATAAGGGTTATAACTTATCAACATTAAGGGTTATAATATTTACTTCTTATATTAAGGGTTATAGTGATTAGGGGTGATAAAATGTAATGGATTAGAGATTATGGGTTAGATGTGAGGGATTATAGTGTTTATGTGTTATAGTGTTATGGAATGAGGGATTATAACGAGTAAGGTTCATATGTAAATGTGTGAAGGCTATATGTGTATTCGTTGTTAGATGTTATAAGTGTCAACAACTAAGGGTTAACATTAAAAGTTATAGGTAGTAGGGGTTATGTATTAATGGTCATAAGTGTTAAATTTTGTAGGGATTTAAGGTTATGTTAAGGGTTAGTGGTAAGGGGCTATAGATGATAATGGTTATATGGATTAAGTGTTAGTAATTATATAAAGGATTATTCATGATAGTGGTTATGGATATAATGGTTAGGTGTTGGGAGTGATAAGGTTTAAGGAGAAAGGGTTATTCATGATAGTGATTATGGTTATGAGGGTTGGGTATTGATGTAAGAGTTATAGAATTATATGTGCTAGGGTTACTATATTATATAGAATAAGAAGGATGTGTTATCACTAGTACATAATGAGAGATAAGTGACTAAAAAAATGACAAAAATCTGCCTATAAATGACCACGTTTGATTTGGCGATCGTTGGAGGCTAATTTCTGGTCTCTTATCATGCAACCAAAAAAGTGGTCATTTATAGTTTGGTCATTTATAGCTTGTAGGCTGGTCATTTATTTGGTCGCATACTTGGTCATTAATATGGTAATATGTTTGGTCATTAATGTCCATTAATATGGTCATATGTTTGGTGATAAGAGACAGAAAACCATCCATCAAAATTGTCATTTGGTCATTTATATGCGAATTTTGGTCATTTGTTTGGTCACTTATCTCCCATTTGTTGGTCGCTTATCTCTCAATTTTTAGTCACTAATTTAGTCATTTTATATGCAAATATTCATTGATTTCTATAGATATGGCATGGAGGAATCGAACCATGAATCTCTTGTATGTAAGGCAAGTGCTCTTCCATTGAGCTAGCACCCTTGAAGTCTCTACAATACTTGTAGAAGTACCAAGCTTATTCATGTACTTTAGACATCATATATATATTATAAAAGGTGAAGAGAATTAGCAATAAAATATACTATAGTTTGATCATGCACTCCATAAATCCAAGTTCTACAAAAAAATATTGTCCTTTTGTATATTCATTCAAAAAAAGCATGCATTAACACATTCAAAGTTTAAATAGAGATCCACTTATTTTTTCCAGTGCTTCAACATATTGTTCAACTAATTTACCGATTCTCTCACCTAGATTAGCAATTAGCTTGTGTTCCTCTACACCTAGGGAATATGGGACAACATACCCATAACCTTTACCTCTTTCAACTTTAACACTCCTAAAGGTACCTTTGTTAATGCTGAAAAGTATACAAACAAAATAAATAACAACAGTATGAAATTACACTAAAATTATCTCCTTAAAAACGTGAAATGCTTCATGCAAGGAAAGAATCAAGAAGAATTCAAAAGAAAACCTCCATAAAAACAACAACAATATTTGGAAAATATTGATTGCTTGATCCAAGAAGTTGAGGATCATACCTGCAGTCAGGAAGCAAATAACACATGAAAAATAGGGTTAACTCAATTAGAACAAAATACACTCACATAAAAACTAAAACAATAGAACTGACATCAAGTTAACTACAACGTTTTCTAGGAATACCTCTCTGGCCGAGCTTATCTAGCATGTACATTCATGCTAGATATGCTAGCTGGGTGTGGGTCCCCTACCCATCAAGTGAATCCATAAACCTGAGTCCCTCTCGAAATTTTTTGAAATTTTTTAGCAGCCATTTAATGTAACCTATCCCTCCGTTGTCACCCCATGTCCCGAGCAGCAGAGGGCACCATTTTTCCTGCCCACCAGACCGTACATTATTTCGGATGAAATCCCACTAAGGAAGGAAGAATTCTGCTTAAGCTCCCCCCAAGATTCAGTGTAAGTTACGGATAATTGTGGCCTCAAAGAGAGGTTGCAAAAACAAAAAAACGTATCTCTGTCTGTTAGAGTTCTCGGCGTAACTTGCATCACCATTGCCCAAATACATGTGAAGAAATCCATGCATATTATTGCCACTAGTTTTCATGAGTGTCATTATCCATTACTCCTATGAGAACTTCACTTGAATTAGGATGCTTCTTAGTGCCACCATTCTCCATTTTAGAGCAAATAAGTTGTAGGAAACTGCAGCAAGATGTGTTACAAGAGAAATATACAACAAAACATTTGAATATAAATGGTAATGAGCAGAGCGGGAGTTTGATCTTGCAGAGGACCAACTCAAAATTGCAATTATCAAATAGCTAGTTCCCACCATTTAAGCGAGAGCGAGAAGGTTTCAATAAGTTAAGTGCCTCTGTAGGTACATTCCTAACCAAACTTCTCTGTTTGAAAATTAGAATATGGCTAATCTTCACTATAATAGTTTTAGTAATTAACTGAAATTGTGAGACATTGTACATAAAATAATAGATTTAAATTTCATTCTTGATTTGATTTCTTCTACAGTTTCTCACAAACATATGTAGTCAACCAATCACAGGAACTCTAATTTTTAAGTATATTTTGATGAATTTGAATAATTGTGGTTGAATTTGCTGGCCTGAGCCAATCTAAAGGGTTTCAACAAAGAAAAAGGTGGAAGGGTCTATACTATATACAATAGACATCATAGCCTCTTCTGTAAAGCTACTAATGCTAACTTGAAATAAAAATAAGCTATGGGATCTAGATATTGGGAATATTTCATCAACAGAACACCCTTGTCTAAGAGCTGATGGTGTACCTAATCCCACCACATAGAACAAAAAGAAGAAAATGAGCTAACCTTCTATTTAAAAAGTCATACACCTAATCTATAAAATGAATAATGGGGAAATCCACAAACACTGCCATATCCCAGAGAAGACGTATGAACTAGAAAACAACAATCTCTAAACAATGTAGAACACCAATAATCCCAAGCTTGAAGTAGAACTGAATATTGGTCTTGTCTATCACTCAGACTGTGAATCACATTTGGGAGTGTCAGTTGTTTACACATCTTAAGGATAAGCTTGATCATAAATAGTTGTCTTAATAAAGGGGGGTGGGGAATAACACTTATGGATGCTTATTTCTCATATCAAATTTACCATGGAAGTTGAATTAACAAGGTAGCCAACAATTTGTTCAATCTGCAGGGTATCCCAAATCTAATGTCCTTCAAGGATATCATACAAGAAACAACATATATGTCTATGGAGATGAGTGTGGAAAATGGAGAAAAAAAAATTTGGTGCACTCCAAATTTTCACCGTTGATGGTTACCATAATAGCTCCAATAATGTATCTAAATTCAAGAAAAAAAATTCATAGAGTTATGTTTTCACAGACAAAGGTATTAATTTGAGCACATAGATTTGTGGAAAAACACACAATTCATAAGATAGATCACACAATTTACTCAGTTATTGAAGAATGAAACAGTGCAAAAATGACTTGCAACTGTGAATGATTTTCATTAATTAAAGAGTAATTAGATAGTAATTACAATGAAATACAATGGCTTAAATAACCACTTGCAAATCGAATCCACATGAGGAAATTCGAATTGATTAGACTCTACTTGACTATAGGTAACTAAGACCTTGTCTAAATCACTGTCGGAGGACTCAATAGTTAACTGACCTTGTCTAAGCCATTACCGTAGTTCAACGGAGTTCTAAAACACAAACCAAGCATCTACTTCAGTGTTGACTGAGGTTAACTGATTGTGGTAGGTGAGAAATGTGCCTCTCCTACATGTAGCCATGCAAACCTAGTGCTAACTGAATGTAGAGGACTAGAACTGAATGTAACTGACTCCTAACTCATCTTGACTGGTCACTAACTAAACTCAATTGTTGAAGGTTGGTGTCGGCACTCCCAGTGGATCCTAAATTGTAGGAATTGATCTAGGAGGCTCCTAAACTGATGCATGCAAGTGAAATCAATGGAAGTAGGCCTCAATTAGTGTTCCCCACACTTTAGGAATTGGAACATGTGCCCCAATTAGGCCAAGTGGACCCAATGGTACTAGTGACTAAAAATAGACTGGATGGACTCTCGATTTAGACATGACTCCTGATTTAGACATATGACCAAATTGGACAAGGGAGGATTAATAATCCTAACAACCCCCCTGAATGCTAACTTGGAAAATCTGTGGGCCCTGGTAACTAAGAACATAGGTCACCCATTACATCAAGTAAAGTAAAGTAACTGTTCAATACAAGGAGCTGGGGAAAAAACCACATGGGAAAAAAGCCCCCCCCCTCTAATTAAGTAGGTAGAATCAGGATCAATATGGTTCTTTTGTGCACAGGTATCCTATGGCTTGGCATGTGAACCTATCCATAATTATGTCTAGAGGAACATTCCTCTTTCGAAGAAGAATGATATGGTCAACTAAATCAGAAATATAGATAGCTGCCGGATGAAGACTAGACCCATCTAGAGCAACTGAAGTCAGGTGATAAGTGAGAAAAGGTTCTTGAGGATTCAAAACATGTGAGGAACACTCAATAAACTATTATTTTTCAGCCATGAACATAAAACCATAAGTGTTAAAATCAGCCCCAAGTGTTAGGAGCAAGTGTTCACGCAGATGCATAATGTCTTCCTCTTTACTAGTTATGTGAGGAGATGAGCATGTGATCAAAGGTAGAGAAGCACTGAGACTATGGAGAGAGAATTATTGAGATCCATAGTATGATATAGCTTCAAAAATATATAATTATTCACAAAATAAATATCAGCAACCTCATAAGAGGAAACTAACACGAAATCCCCAGCAGCAGTTTTGAAGAGAAATTGTGGTACTTGATTTTTCACATTGGAATTAGTGAGAGAAGATACAAGCATAACTGAAATCTCTTGGATTTTAAAATTTGAACCAAATAATATCACATTATAAAGTGAATCAGATCTAAATAGGTTCACAACAGATACAAAACTGTGAAATGAAATCAAATCCCCAACAATAGATTTGTAGGAGACTTGCGGTACTTGTTTCTTCACAAAATTAATGAAAACAATTACAAGCAGTAATGGAAGATTATGAACCTGAAATATTGAACCAATAAATATCATATCAGATATAAATAATATCATATCATATCCAATAATTTTTATATAATATCCAAGAGGATGGTCCACCGAGGCGGTAGAGGTACAGTTTTCTTCTTTTTCAAAATTCTGAATTTTGGTACATGCAATCTTGCAGGAATTTGCTAGAAGATCTAGATCATGGAGAGTGAATGGATCACTCTGGTAATATGATATTTCTTCTATAATATCCAAGTTATTACATATTTTCCTACTAGAAGAAACATTAGAGGGAGAGAAATTAAATTTCTCTTCACTTTCAGAAGCAATTACTGGAAAAGTTTGCACAAAATTCAAAGGAAAATCACTGGAGGAGGACTTTGCTTCTTTTTCATCTTGAAAAACTTCAGCAGAGAGAGTAGAGGCTGATAATTTTGGATCAAGAACTCTTATGGTGCTGGATGTGCTCTCCAAAGTGCTATTATGATCCTCATCAATCTTTCCAAAGGTTCTATCCAATATTGTCCAGAGTTCCTTTGGGTCTTCAACAGATCTACTGAGGTAGCGCAATCTAGGAGAAAGAGTTAGACCAATTGTTCCAAAAGCTCCATCAAATGCATTCAGGAAATCATTATTACTCTCATAGGAATCTTCACCAAGTCCAATAGACACCTCATAGAGATCTTGTCTCTTCAGAGATGCAATCATATTCATCTTCCATTCTGAATAGCTTGTGAATGGGGTGAGAAGAGGAACTGATGAATCCATTCGAAGTTGTACCTGCAATTACACAAAAAGAAAAATTAAGGTCGTACAGTGTGCAAATTTCAGGTTTTCATCACACCTACCATAATTGATCAATCAAGCTTGATCAACAATTCCTTAACTTGGGGTATTAAGTGGTAAACCTTCTTCTTCTGGTGCGGAGCTGGAAGGAGCAATTTTGCTAAAAAAATGATCCAATAGGAGATATGAGGAGGAGAAGTGCCTTGTCTATGGAGGCTCTGATACCATATTAAATTGAGCACATAGATCTGTGTACAAACACACAATTCACAAGATATATCACACAATTTACTCAGTTATTGAAGAATGAAACAGTGCAAAAATGGCTTGCAACTGTGAATGCTTTTCATTAATCAAAGAGTAATTAGATAGTAATTACAATGAAGTACAATGGCTTAAATAGCCACATGAAATTCTAATCCACATGAGGAAATTCGAATCATGGATGATTTTAAGGAACCATACTTATTTAAAATCATATAAATGTTGGCGAATATTACCAATTCTTAAAATGGCAACTATAAAATGATTGGCGATATTTTTCAAAAAATATTTTAATTTCCAAGGATTTTATATTGTTTATATAATAATTTGGCGATTTTTAGGGTGAAAAATTTTTACCCCATCAAAATTGGGTGAAACAGGGCTTCAAAAAATGCAAAATGGCAAATCTTTTTTGGGAGAAAAACATGGAAAAATAGCCCACTGGGCTAAAATTCGCCCCTAAAATCATCCCTGATTCGAATTGATTAGACTCTACTTGACTGTAGGTAACTAAGACCTTGTCTAAATCACCGTTGGAGGACTCAATAGTTAACTGACCTTGTCTAAGCCATTACCGGAGTTCAATGGAGTTATAAAACACAACTCGAGTGTCTACTTCAGTGTTGACTGAGGCTAACTGACTGTGGCAGGTGAGAAATGCGCCTCTCCTACATGCAACCATACAAACCTAGCACTAACTGAATGTATAGGACTAGAACTGAATGTAACTGACTCCTAACTCAACTTGACTAGTCACTAACTGAACTCAATTGTTGAAGGTTGGTGTCGGCACTCCCAGTGGCTCCTAAATTGTAGGAATTGATCTAGGAGGCTCCTAAGTTGATGCAGCAAGTGCAATCAGTGGTAGTAGGCCTCAATTAGTGTTCCTGACACTTTAGTAACTGGAACATGTGCCCTAATTAGGCCAAGTGGACCCAATGGTGCTAGTGACTAAAAATAGACTGGATGGACTCTCGATTTATACATGACTCTTGATTTAGAAATATGACCAAATTGGACAAGGGAGGATTAATAATCCTAACACAAGGCAGGTGTCCCAAGTGTCCCAAGGACATTTCCCCCAATATTAGGGAAGGTTTCATATCCAGGAAGAGGTTTCACTCCTCCATTTTCTTCTACCATTACTGGGTATTTCATTAGGTGACCTTCCATTTTAGTCACCTCATTAGCACTGAACTGCTTCCAATAATTTTCAGAGAGAGCCCCAACTCTCCTTACACATTATAAACTTTCTGGATGTTGAAAGAAATCCTCAATAACTGCGAGATGTTCTTCCTAGAGAGCCATTCTATACCCATATACTTGAAATGGAAAATAAGAAACATGAGTAGAATCATTCATACTTATGCTTGAAATAAATTAATGTTTAAAATGGGGCCAAAAAACATACCTGTTCATTACAAGGGAGGTTATTCTTTTATGCAATTCATACATTGCAAAAAAAAAGTATAGAACAATATAGAAGAAATGAAGCAAAACAGTGAAGCCTAAATAAAGAGTGCATTATGATACTATAGGAGGAAGTTGTTGCGTGGAAAATTCATTCAACTAAATCTCGGAACAAAGACATGAACTGATTTGGATCTATAATCTCTAATATAAAATTCCAACTAAACTGGATTTGCTTACCACTTACCCTAGAACTATAGCATGCAACATTATGCAAATATGGATTTATATGGATCATGCAAATACGCCTTTCTTAAGATCCAGTGAAAATTTCCAAGGCTAAACATTTAATGAGATTTTGAAGTTTCTAAATCTTATTCAGCCGCACATCCAACAATAGAGTTGGTTAAGCCAACTACAACCATTCATAGGTTTGTGTTTGACAACGGAATTTCTTGGTTCCAATCCAAATCCTTCAACCACTTCTTTGGAGGGGCTACACCTAGTTTAAACAAGAGGCAATCAGGAATTAAATTCTAAATATTCTAAAAAATGAACTTATCGGAATTTTTAAGTTGGAAAGTCAATGTTAGATGAGTCCATGGAATTCAGCATCTACTATCATACAAGAAAATATCTTGGAGCGTTCTAAATCCATTGCAGAAAAAATATGTAGCAGAGAACCAAATTCTCTCAGCAAGAAGCTTTCCTGCATCAAGAATGGCATTCAAGGTTACCAAAGGGAGTAAACATTGACAAAAGGGCCATTTTTGAAGTGCTCCCCTTTCTAAAAGAGGAAGTGTTTGATAGATTCCAATGCATTCCAAATGATTTTATCAAAATAAAGGAGCCTCCAATATTAACCGAGGGAAAGGTAATGAGGGACTGAAAATTAAGACCTTACCATCCTTTCTTCCCATAAGGATCCCCATGCCAACTTCCAAATCTGCCAAGTTTGTAGATGTTGAAAGAACACTAGCAAAAGTTTTTGAATCTAGCATTGCACTTGCCAATTGGATTTCTTGAAAAATATTCAGCACCTCTTTGCAATTTCTGTTTTGTGTAAATCCTGAAATAATGGAATTCCATGACACCGTAGTTCTTCGAATCATGCCATTGAAGAGTTCCATGGCCTCATGAACAAACCCATTCAGTAGAAGAGGTTTTGAGACCTTCAACCTATTCTGTATTTATAAGTGAAGTAATCCTTATATTATCTAAAATCTCGTAACAATTGTTTACTACATTAATCTGAATTTTCTCTTTCACTGATTGCAGATCCTTGTTTTCACCTTTTAGATGGGTTTGAAATGGAACCAACTTCTAGCTCTTGAGGTGCAGAATCCTGGAAAAACAAACTTTTCTTCTTTTGATTTGAAATGGAATATGGTTGGAGGTAATTATGTTGCATGGATCAAATCAGACAGATTTAAAGAGCTAGTTACCGAGGAGGGAAAAACCCCATTATATCCAACAAGCTTTTGAAAAAGTTACAGCAGTAAAAACAAAAAAAGGAAAAGAAAATGATGGAAATCAAATGTGTAGAATTGAAAGAACCTTAGAATATACAATGTGAGTTTTTCTTTGTTATTCTTGGTTCTTGGAAACTAGTTGAGATAAAAGAATTAGTTGCAACAAGAACAATTGATGCTTTAATCTATTGTGAATTCTGAAGTTTTAATATATTTTTGTTGATGTAGCTTTTGGTGTACGTATGGGCCAGATGACCACCAAGATATTGACAAACTACCTATTGATATATTCCTACACATGGTAAGGGGAGTCTTCCAGGTCATAAGCATCTAATATGTGGTTGTCTTTGTCATTTTAGCATCTGCATACTCAAGAAGGCCCCGAAAAGTTCCCTAATCACTTATAGTGAGATGAATCATATAGATAATCAGGGTAAACCTTGCCATGGACAAGAGGTTGTTGATTTTGTAGCCACAAGGGCATACCATGCACCTCATATTAGAAAAGAACTATGTCAATGGGTAGAAAGATGTTTTCTTTTGGGTATGTATGCTGAATGTGTACATCAAAAACATCATGAATTAGTGCATGATAAAGTATCCTCTTTTGAAATAGAGTTTGATCAAAATGATTCTCTTTCAAATGATGACGTTGGAAATATAGAGAGAAAATGGAAACATGCCCAATATATGTTTGACAAGAATGATGCCCAAAGTGTGCGTATATGGCGAGATGAAACCCTGATAAAGTGTTCTACTACTCCCAATTTGACAAAACCATAGATGACGAGAGTCACACACCATTCATTGTAGGCATCCAACTACCATTGTAGCTGGAATGGATGAGGAAATATGGTCATGATAGTATATTAGCAATGGAATCTACATTTGAACCAAATATTTTTAAGGTATGTTTATATATCATGTATGTAATTTTTCTTCTGTCATTTTTTATTTATAATATGATTCAATCATGTAGTGATGTCATATTTATTTGTGTACAGTTCCAACTTTATACATTATTGGAATTTGATTCCCAACATAATGGTGTTCCTGTGGCATGGGTCATCATGTCAAGATCTATGACCTCAGATTTCTCCAAATGGATGGAAACACTACTTCTTAAAGTACGCATGGGTATGTTGGGATGGAAATTGAATGCATTCATGGTAGATGATGCAATGACGAAGATTGGTGGAATTAGGTACATATAGCTAGTAGGGTGTTTTTTTCCCCTTTTCTCAAAATAAAATGTTTCACACAATATTAAAGACACATTATACAAATAGGAATATATTTTAAACATTGTGTAACATATTTATCCAATAGGGCGACATTTCAATGTGAAGTCTACTTATGCAATTGGCATGTCAGAAGGGCATGGCTAAAACATATTGTCATGAAAGTTGAGGATGACGCTACAAGGAATTCGATGTTCAAGCGTTTATGAGACATTATGCACAACCAAAAAAATGCGTATTATTCTCTTGAGGAGGCTGATAGGTTTCTGAATGAATTCAAAGAAGAAAATGCCTCTGTTGAGTACTATCGAGCACAATGGTTGGACAAAATAGGTTTGGGTTCATACTATAATATCAAGATATTTTTATTTAATGAATATCATATGGATAATCCTCAACTGCTATGCAATATTTTATATAGTTTTATATTTCACATACTTTTATATTTAAAATTTCATGTTTTCACTATAAATTCAAATTTTCCTAGATATTTCTTTCACTCTTATCCTATGTGTTTAGCCTACTATCATGTTCCATATTTATTATCTTATGTTCTTTGCTGTTTATCAGGAATGTGGGAAAAATGTTGTTGTACTTTAAAGCATGATGGACAAGAAATATATGGGGCCATCGAGTCATACCATTCACATTTGAAAAATGTATTTTTAAGGTCAATACAATCAGCTTCCGATCGTCGAGTAGATTGGTTGGTGCATCAATTGATAACAATGGTCCACATTTTTTATTGGTGGCATGAATGCGGAAAGGAAAATGGTTTCCACATAAATTTTAGAGTGGAGAAAATAGAAGCTCAGTCCTATCTAAGAGCACAATCTATTCCAGATGATAACGTTACACTGCACCACTCAGATCCTTTTATGGCATGGGCACAAAGCCAACACGATGAGATGAAAAGATATATGGTATGGAAATCAGGTCCAAACTTTGCTATGTGCGATTGCAATTGGGAAAAAAATGGATATTTGTGCAAACATGCCATTAATATTACCATGATGAGGGACAAAAACAGGCCAAAACAAGAAGAGCTAGAAATAAGAATCGATGAAACAACTTCATATCAGGTTATTTGAGTATTTCATAATGCATATTTAGATCATTAGCAATGTTTTAGATCTTAAATAGTAGTTGTTGTGGCCTAATATGTTGCAATGTTTTGTTACCAGATCACTGAAAATGATGGTTTTGGAATTGCAAATGACTTGGATATTCATGTCATGGTAGTCATTTCATAACTTGGTTCATTTTATAGTTTTCTATTACTCTTTTACTATTGACGTGAATTTTTCTTTATTTGTTTTTAGGTATATAATAGTGTTAATGGTTCGATGGCTACTTCTAACAATGTAAATCAAAGTCATGATCAAGGAAGCGTATCACAATGCATTCGAGACATTTTTGAGTCAATTATGTAGTTTCCTA
This sequence comes from Pseudotsuga menziesii, assembly GCA_001517045.1. Lineage (NCBI taxonomy): Eukaryota > Viridiplantae > Streptophyta > Pinopsida > Pinales > Pinaceae > Pseudotsuga > Pseudotsuga menziesii. The sequence goes on along the minus strand of LPNX010682701.1, from coordinate 268,395 downwards.
GTGAAGAATCACATCTCCACTTCCTAGAGAAACACATGGAAGATGTTGCCAATGAGTTCAAAGCAACATTGGTATCAAGCAGTTTCGGGTTGGACCATCCTACTCCTCCATATTTTCGACAAGTGTAAGATGGATTTGGGCATACCCTACAATGTCAAAAAAATTCTTGGAAAGGATGGTCACTCATAAGCACTCTTACACATCATCTAGTTCTACATAATTTCTTCCCCCAACACATGGGACTAAAAGGAGAGAAACATTTGATGATGTCCTCGATAGAGCTGCCAAATGAGACAATCAAAGAAATCCAAATAAGTGAAGGTGAGAATTACAAATATGAAAATTTGGTTATTCTAAAATGTTTAAGATTGAAACATGCATGATTTAGAATTGCATCACTATGAAAATACTTTAATGCTTTTATGGTTTGTAATTCTAGATAAAATGAATAAAAGTTATGCTCATTTCCATATTTCCTTGTATCTTTTTCAGGTGGCTTTGAAGCTTGGATATCAGAGCATGAAGAGCATTGGAATGTCTAAAGGAATAAGTTGTAGTTTTCCAAAGATAAGAGAACATCACTTCTTACACAAGTTGTTTTGAACAAGACAATTTTAGAAAATGTGTATAAATTGATAACACTATCAAGAGGACAAAAACACTTTCCAGAACTCAATGAAATCAAGTGTCAAATCAGATCTAAAATCCAAATGTGTATAGCGTGTATGCCTCAAGCAGGTCAAATGGCATTTATGCCTTGCTTGCAAAAGACAATGTTTTCAATAACTCACTGTCAATGCATAACCACCATTTATGTATCAATTTCTAGCTAGTCAAAAAGAGGTTATGGAAGTCCTCAAACGCAACTTCCAGTTTACAATTCAATAGACATGAAGTTGTTTAATTTATTTTTATGATATTTTTTCAAATCCCTTGGATCTTGTTGTTCCGATGGGGAAATCATATCCATTGTAATATTTTCAACAATCTCTATTCATATATGCAATAAACATCTCCAAGGACAATTTTGTAAATGGTATCCTTAGTATGATTTCTCCTTTTTCTATCCTTATTCTGACTATGAATATGGGAGATTGTTTTCCTATTATGTTCACCCATTTATTTTTCATTTAGTTTACGATATTTCCTATAATAGTCTTTTATTCGAAGAAGCCGCTACCTGCCGGTGCATACATTTTGAAAGAAGTGTCATTTTCAGTGTTAACCTATTATTTAGAAATTTCTCTTATACTGCATTTAGATGTTGTTTTATTCTAATTTATTTGAGACATGAAAAGGTACCCAATACACACAACCCATAAAATATTTTTAGTGTCATACTTTTTCATACTGTTAGTATTTCATATATGAAAGGCTTGCCAATGCATATATTACAAGGTACTTTTCTCATTATAAGTTTTGAATATGATCTGGTTTGGTTTTTATTTATAAAGTAACGACCTTTTTAATGTAATGTTATTGGTCAGTATTGAGTGTATTGCAACATATTATGCTTTTTATATTGTTGGAACTTGTCTCTATACCAGTATTTAGATAATGAAACTTAGAAAGTATTGATGGCCTGGTACTACAAACAACAACAAGAGAAAACAATACCTTCAGAACTTACAAATAAATAACATTTTGATGGGATTTGTTGTCTGTTTTTTCCTAATCCTTTTATTGTATTGAAATACAGTAAGGCCAGTAAAGGGTTATTTTATGCTCATTATGTTCCATCAAACATGAATGTATGCCAACCTGCTTAAATGACTAATGGTGGTTTTCCTCGCTAACAGAAATTGGATGAGGATGAGGATGACTCATATTTGAACTCTTTATGGGAAAGTCCAAAACATATGAGGTCTCTGTTTGAAGGCACATCTATCATACGCTACATATAGAACTTTTTGGAAGACAAGTCAGCTACGGTGCATAGTTGGTCCAAGCTTATGTTAAGAATTTGATTCAAGTTTTGGTTATGGTTTGATTTGAATGTCTTTTAATTGAATTTATTGGTGAAATTAATGGAATGCATTGCAAAGAGACTAACAATTTCATTTTTTTTTGCTTCAAGCCAGTTATCAGCTCAAGTTTGGAGAAACATAATTAGATTTTAATTTTAGTCAAGGTGCCTCCACTTTCGTTCTTCAATGTTAATGGAATGGTTTCCATGCTTTACATTTGAGTTAGTATGCAGTGACTTTAAATTGACTAATATTGTGCTTCCCTGTTCCTTGTAATTCATTAAAGCAGACGGTAAGACTTTTTTCTTTCATGCCACTAATCCTAAAGCAGGATGAAGTAATTCAATTAATCCCAACGAGGTTTACTAGATTCATCAATGAATTACATCCATGAAATGGTATTAATCCTAATATTTATACTGTAAATTTTATTATAAATCCTATTATAATATTATTAATGCAACAATGCAAAGGATGCGATGTTTCCACAGCACTACAAAGTGTATATGCAGAAGAATTTAGGCAGGATTCCTCGACATCTTGGGAGAGTTCCACTTGAGGGTCGTGCATAGCATAAAAATATTTAAAACTTGAAACATAAGAAATTGAAAATAACTATTTCAGAAATGAATCAACTAATCTCCCAAGAGTATCCCTTATGGATAATCTCCTAAAAGTGTCATCTATGGATATCATAGCATTTCAAGAGTATACAATTCAATATTCCACAGATTTTTTGATTACGTGCATCCTTGAAATAAAAGTTTGTATCAAAGGTTATAGATAATAGAATATGTAAAAAGAATTGAAAAGATTAGTGGAAACATAACCATCAATGGTGTTCAAATAAATAACACATTGTACATGATGCATGCACACATAAAAATAGACATTATCATTAGAAAAAAATACAAAATAGACATTCAACAAAGAATATAGAGTCATAAATGATAATAGAGAATAGAAGCCATCTATTTTGAACATAACTTTATTTTCAAATCTGAAATTTCATCTCATCATCCCCATGCTTGGTATAATAAAACATACAAATAGTGTATCATAATATGACTACCCATCAAAAGAAATGTTACCGACAGCAAAAATGGGAAAAAAACTACACCGGAGCCCTCATCTTATATTTTATTTAATCACATTATTTTCCAGACAATGTTTATTTCCAAATTCAACAAATTTTTCATACAAAAGGGAAGACAAGATTTGACTCAATCTGTGTTAGGAAACCACTAGAGGAACATAATATATCATTAAGTGAAGAGTGTACTATGATATAATTAATCCATGTGCTATTGACATAACCTGTGTTAGGAAAACACTTAAGGATTTGACACAATTTGTGTTAAACCGGTACATAAAATATGTGCTGGCCAAGTACAGGTACCAAAAATCCATAGGATGCCCTCCAACAATGGGTAAAACATCATTACAATGGCAGTGTTTGAATAAGGCCTACATATCCCACTTCCTTCACTTTAAAATTCTCCATACGAATTTGTTAAACATCACATATCCAAAAATAAAGATACATGCCAATAGACAGGAGAAAACATTCAACATATATGCACTTATATCCAGTAACACAGAACCAAAGTATTCCCAAATCCAATCATGATAATTTCAATAATAGAAACAGAAAACAGGTGGAAAAATAAAAACTTGGAGTGCATCAAATAACATACCAGATGGAGAACCTGCATAAGATTAAATTATACGAAACTTATCCAAAAGACAAATTTGAAATTGCGAGATAGTAGAATTATACATTGAATTCTTGCACTTGTCACCTAAGGAAGAGATGACAACCATTACATGGTGGTGCAAACATTCTTCTCTACTAGAAGAGCCACACCATGAGTGACACTAAACAGTTATAACAAAAAAACATACACATATAAGAGATGTGTAACAAAGTGTAGGGATACATTTTGATGCAACAGATGTTGATGCCATTTCATTTTTCACACCCCCTATGCTTGAATTTGTCCCAGACATATCATTTTTCACACCACCCCCTAGTGTTGACATTGTCTCAGACAATTCATTTTTCATAGCCCCCCCTAGAGTTGACATTGTCCCGGACAATAGATCAACGAACATCCTCTTAATATTTGAATGATGGTTTATAGTAAAGAGATGAAATTGAGCAACAATGGCTCTTGCTTCTATATGAAGTGGTATAAAATTCTCCTTTCTGACTTGGTAGATGCCTTTCATTTGGTTGCATATAAGATGTGAGTTGGTGTAGATAGAAATGTGATTCACATGGTACATTTTTGCTTTTTTTATCCCTTATATAAGAGGAATGTAATATTCTTCATTGTTTGTTGTCCTTCCAAATATCTCTCTTTTTCATTGGAAAGCCTTATTTGAAGCCTTGCTATGTAGGATGTATTCAATGTTTGCTTGTACTGGGTTGGGGTAACCTAAGACAACAATGTAGAATGTCCATTTTTCCACCATCTTCTTTCTTTCGAATGAGCTGCAAAAAAAAAGAACAAAACAAAAAAAAAACAATCTCATGAGATGTCATTACATACAATCACATGCCTTAAAAATAGTATCACCCCCTTGGAAATTGCAATTATCTAGTACATAAATTTCAATGACAACAACAACAAAATATATAAACATGAATCAAAGAAGAACACAGTATGTAAGTAAGAAAAAAATAGGAGGAAAGAAACCTGAAGGTCTAAACATTGTTGCCATTCTAAAACTAGTCTATGAAAAAATATTATTAACAGGATCTATTCAGTCCCATGAATTGATGCATGGATGGCTATGATGAATATCGTGGAGAGAAAATAAAGCTAATTTGTCCATGTATAGTACAGTAGAGAAGATGAACAGATTGGAGGTACCATGAGACAAAAGCATTGTACTCTTGCCTTGCGATCCTACAGGCATTTATCTCATTGATGAGCCAAGTACTAAAATTTTGAGTACTATATTATGACAACAAGGGTTTATTTTTTCATTAGCATTGGAAGGATAGTAGGTGCATGTAGGGGTTATCATATGCCTATTATTTGAGCATCTCTATGTGACAGTATTTCAAAGGTGCATGCTAAGACCCCAATACTTGTATACAAGAATGCAGGTCCTCACTATGTTACATGCTTTAGATGATGAGAAACTTAGAATGCTACATTGATGTGTCATTTACTTTATATAAGCAAAGGAGGCATCTACTTTTCAATATTACTCTGTCCTTTCTCATCAAACTTGCCACTCCCAACATTGATTCTCATAACCAACCATTTATTGTGAATCCTTGCATAATATATAGATCATAAAACTATCTTATACTATAACTATCCTTACAACACATGATTTTAATTTTTCAAATGGTCATCTTATCCAAATTTGGATTGACCTTACTGAATTGGTGAATTGTTCTCATTATTTTGAGTCCATATCACTTTGCTTTTTCCATTCAATATATTTAGGTTAACAATATTTTATAGTATACTGTATGGAGTCTTTATCTCAGTTTTCCAATACATAAGTTAGTTATAATGGAGTTTCCCACACATGCATGGAGGAAATGAATACCAGATGATTTATATTTCTTTTGAGCTATTAGACATACCAGATTGCGTAATATGCAAAGGACATGGATGTGGCTCAAAGCTTAAGCTATTTAATAAATAAATTTGTTAGAATGCATAGTCAGACTTATTAATCATCAAGTGATAAGAGCTTTGTTACCCTGGTCAATAATATAGGCTCAAAATCGCTCCACATCTGGCCAATTAATTCCTAGCACAAATATTTTCCCTTTTTGAGGAAGTGCATGTGTATAGTTTACAATTTCATATTTTTGCATTCTTTAAATACCGATTTCATTCCATAAGCAGGGGCTAATTTATTTGGAAACATTCAGAAATATTTCCAAAGGAATTGCTGGTGCTCAATGCATATGGGGTGTTTCTTCTTTGTACTTCAGTCTCAATCATTTGCATAATTTACAAAGTTTATATCTATTCTCTATTCAATGGTTATGTTGATGAAACTGCGTGTTTAACTTTCAGATCAGATGTTCTTTGTAGGATCCTTATCATCCTCACATCCAGATAAAAAAATATCATTTAACTTTCACTTTTGTGTCATTTTCCACATGCCATTTATGGTTGGTGCTTGTTTTGCAATTCGTTTTTCTCCCATGGCTCTTAAGTGGGTTTTTTAATGCTTCTTTAATTTTTCCTTTTAACTGTGCCCTTTCATTTGTTGGATCCTGCATATACAATGCAACACTCCTGTGATTTCTTTTACTAGTTGGGAGCACATGTTGGCAACTCTTGTGTAATGGAGTCTTTATGTTATGCCAAATTATCTAATGTCCAAACAATTCAGAAAGATATCCCAAAGAAAACATCTTTAGGATGAGATACAACAACCAAGTTGTTGTGCCCATTTGCAAGATTCCTAGCTGGTTTAACTTAACTGCGTACGGGAAATTGTTGGCCCTCCTGTTCTTCTTGGCTGCAAAAGGTACTAGTTCATGTCAATGCAAATGATTGGAAAGGGTTTCTAAATGAAAATAAAGACTTGACTCAATTCTTATAAACTCAACTAGAATTGGTTCAGATCCTAGAAAAAAAGCATAGGAATGATTGGGGAAATGTTATCAATCGCTTGTGTTGTTATTGAAAATCGGAACAAACACCCTGTATACTAGGTTTGAATCTACAGACTTTACAAGATTGAAATATCTTTCTATTATGAAAATCCCAGTTGTATTTAGAGCGGGCAATGTGTGTGTTGTTTATCATGAGAATGAAGACTCGTGCCTATATGAGGATGCTTCGGAAATCAACCATATGACTTATCAGTAATAATGGGATTGATGTAAGGTTTGTAAGGAAATCGAACCATGACTTTTAGTTTTTGAAGTAAAATAGTAAATGGCGGGTTATGGCCTATTAACTCAAAATTAAGTTGAAAAAGGAAATAAAAGTAAATCACATGAATCCCCAAAGTTGTAAAGTTGTTATTAAAATACAAGGGTTTTATCCAACGATTTTATTTTCATGAATCTATGCCAATAATACCAGCCATTTAAAGCTTACAACCAAGATGTTGCGAGTTAATTGACAGTACAGAGCTATAAGGAAATTGATTTACTAAAATTTGATGATTCAGAGGATCAAAGGCTAAAAATGGCATTAATGTACGGTTTTAAAGACGAACAACACTCTAACAAAATCGAACAACAAAAGGTTTAAAGAAGAACATCATGCTAAGGAAATAGAAACAACTAACAATGGAAATCCTTTTAGGATTTAAATACATAATAGTACATTTTTGGGAGTCTAACTAGAAACTTACCAAAATTATTATTAAAAAATACTAGACCTAAATGACCATTTATCTGACGATTTCCCTCTATATGACTGATAATACCTGTAGGCTTCCATTTTACAAGTTTGTAGCCATGGATATGTGATTTAATTGACAGGATAGAGTTATAAGAGAATCGAAGTCCCATGATGTTGATACCCTCGAAGGCTAAAATGGGGAAGCCAGTAACTAATTCATTAATTCATGATTGAATGATTAAATGAATTTATGCTTTAGTCAGGACATAAAATTCTTCTTTCGTGGTTTATTAATTCCATGGACATATTCATGGAATTTAAGGATAATTTAGCTTAAAAATTTTCCTAAAGACTCAGTCAGGGCAGAATTTCTTCTTCACGGCCTAATTCCATTGACGTCTTTGTGGAGTTTCGGGATATCTTAAGCTTAAAATATTGCCTATGTGGTAGGATTTCAAGAGGAGGATTCATAAATTTCTATTACGAATTTTCCCAAAAAAAGTATTGGTTGAGTCTACAGTGGAAATATTAAATACCCCTAATACTCCCAAGATTGTTGTAGGAAATAAAAATATGAAAAAGGTTTCTAATACAGAGTAGGGTGAAACCCTCATTGAAGATAATATGGAAGCTAATTTAAATCCAAGAGACTCCAATAAGATTTACTAGAAAAAGATGGTAAATATCAAGAAACTGTCACAATTTCTAAACAAATCTTGAAAAAGAAAAGGGCAATACAACAAGAATATGAAGAAGAAGTATACAAATATTTTCCCCTAATCTATTTAAACAAACACACTCATTCCATATGAATATCCAGATTCTCACTCTTCCTTATATTGAAATGCAAGCTATTCCACTGCTCTCGTAGGTGCTCACTCTTCCTTAGATTGAAATGCAAGCTCTTCCATTGCTCCAAAAGCGAAGGAAACATAAGTAGAAGCAACAGAACCCAAAGGTACTTATGAAACAAGCATTAAACCTATATTAATAGATGGAACAATAAAGAATCAAATTATGAACTAAAATGAGGAAATGTAAATGAATGAATTAGATCTTACCTACACAGAGAAGGGCAAAGACTACCTGAGTGGTCTACGACCGGAGAATACCCTAGTAACTTACACTGAATCTCCGAGGGAGCTTGAGTGGAATTCTACCTGCCTTAGTGGGTGCACAATATTCATAATGGCCACACACACAATTATACAACAAGTATTCAAACCTCGATTCTTAGCAATAATTCTTGGAGAGAAGAATTACAACTCACATTCTTCACAGGGACAAGCTTATCGAGAGGGCTACGAGGTGCGAGGCTGGTGTGAGAAGGGCTTCATTCGTAGGTTCTCAGGACATGGGTTGTAGGTGCTTGGGACATGGGGTGGTGATGGAGGGGATGGGAAAGCGGCCAGTGGGACAGGTTACATTAAATGGCTACCGAAAAATTTCAAAAAATTCCGAGAGGGACTCAGGTTTATGGATTTGGTTGATGGGCAGGTGATCCACATCGAGCTAGCATATCCAATATGAACATACATGCTGGATAAGCTCAGCCTACCTCTCTACCATTGAGAAGAGCAGTTCATGTAAAACTTTTGCTTCAACTAGGTCATTCAGTATAGGAAGTAGGGATAATTTAAGGGGCGAATTTTAGCCCAGGGGGCTATTTTTCCATGTTTTTCTCCCAAAAAAGATTCGCCATTTTGCATTTTTTGAAGCCCTATTTCACCCAATTTTGACGGGATAAAAAATTTTCACCCTAAAAATCGCCAAATTATTATATAAACGATATAAAAACCTTGGAAATTAAAATATCTTTTGAAAAATATCGCCAATCATTTTATAGTTGTCTTTTTAAGAATTGGTAATATTTTCCAACATTTATACACTTTTAAATAAGTATGGTTCCTTAAAATCATCCCTGATAAGAAGATAGTTCAACGAGGGTAGAATAACCCGCAATTACAGACCCAATTGAACAATAGAGGACAAATGTTTCATAAAAGAAAAAAACATTTGCATTGTATATAATAATAGATATCAAATCAAATAATTCCATTCCCCACACATAGTAGTCATATAAATGTGGAACCAATTACTCAATAAGGAAATACTAAATAGCCTAATTATGAATACCTAGGATGCATTAATGCAATATCTTTGATGTTCACAAATCTTTCCAAGTGTAGAGATTGCATTGTCTGTTGCGATTATATAGTCATGCATACGAGATGATGGATGATTAATTACATCATTAAACTTTGATAGAGATAATTTTGTTGTCATTGAACCAAATGAATCAATAACACACTCAACTTGGAAAATTGGAAATACTTAGCCTAGTAATTATATCAGATTACTCAAATATACCTCCAACTAGGGGTTTTATTTTTGAGACTCCATGTTTAGCACACACTCCAATTCCATAAACTGTTGACTATAGAGAAACATAATTAATAAAAAAATGCAGAAGGATAAGAAAACCGAGAGATTCCACCTAAAAATAAAAATGCACAACTAGGATGATTGCATTACTTTACGGACATCAACATCTTCATATGTGCAAGATTCAAGAAGAAATGGAAAAATGTGTCATAATACTTGTCCCAAAAACAATATAAAATCAGTGATTATTTTACATAAGAAGAAAAATAACTAATCCATATGCTTACATCTACCAAGTTTGGGTAAATTAATTTGCAGCAGATTGCCACACGTCTCTCTTCTTTAGTCTGGTCTTTTCCCTACAAAATATGTAGAAGGAACAAATAACAACCCTTCAAAATACACCCCACAATTTGGTATTAGTAGATCCCAAGGTACTAATAGTGTTGTTTGATTTATAACTGATTACATATAAAAAACTAGCTATATCTTGATGCATCTCTTTATCATAACAAGATTGAAAAATAATTTATTTCATTATCATAATAGGAATGAAAAAAGAATTTATTTCATCTCTTTCAACTTTAACACTCCCTAAGGTCCCTGTGTTAAATATGAAAATCATACAAAGACAATAAATAACAACATTAGTAAATATAACTCAAAGTACAAAGAAAACAAATAACATAACCCACAAGGAGAGTTGAAACATTCCTTATACTCAACAATATTTTTTTAGATCAGATATTGTATATTAAGAGACAAGTAACTACAGAAACAAAGGGCATACCTTAGAGAGAGAATAAATGCAATTACTGTAAGTTTAGTCAACTATACACTACAACAAAATCTTGTGACTAGCATCTCTTTTAGCTTCTTTTTTAGCCTCCACTATCACTTTTAGTGTATTTTTCATCATTTTTTGGACAAAGTGGACGCTTTTCCACAGGATGACACTTTTAATGACGTTATTTGCATCCCTTTTAAAAATTTGGCACTATTTTCAATGCTAATTATCATCCCAATTAGAGTCCCAATTAGCATCTCAATTAGCGTCCCAATTAGCATCTTAATTAATGTCCCAATTGTTAAGATTTCATATGCTAGACTAGATATCATTATTTTTCAATCCAAATTCACAATACTAGCATATGCATAATCACTGAAAGAAACACAATCATAATATAGTGATAGTAATTATCCTGGGAAACCCTCAAGGGGAATAAAACCCAGCAAAACTTCCTCTGTATAAGATGTATAAGATGTATAAGATATAACCCCAAAATAGGTATTCTCCTCCTTGTTGATTTGTCTCTCTCTCTCTTCTATGTGTTACACAAGTGAGTGAGTTTTTTTTATAATGAGGAACACAACTCATCTATTTAAACACATTATGTTAACTGAATTTTACCCTAGACAAGTCGGGCCCACTAAACTGTTTGGCCGACTTCACCTAAGAAGACTAATTTTTTTTTATATTATTCATTAGGGTACTAATGACTCAACTTACAATGGAGGATTTACCTCATGTGTCACGTCCCCGTCCCTCAACCGGCGAAGAGGATGCGACCAACACAACCGGGCAAAATGCCCAATGAACATAAACAGAAATCAAATGAAATCAATGATGGAATTAAGCATACATAGATGCATTTATCTTCATTCATACAGCGGAAGCAAACACACATTCCAGCAATTACATATTCATCATAATCCCATATACAATTGATATAATTGCAGAGATAGACTAGCAGCACTCATCTGTCAATGAAGAACTCACCCGCAACCAGCTACGTCGCTGCAACGTTCCACCCAACCATAGGCCAGCGTGCTCATCAATCTCTCAGTAGCGCTGCCACCCCCGAGCTGGGCATGATTCCTTCAGGATAAGAGTCAATTGCAAGCTTGCACATAGCCAAGGGGACACAAAACAGCCAAACAAACACTGCTGGGTTTCACAGAATTTTAACAGACAAGCCAAACCAGCACAGTCCAAGGTTCAACCACTGCATACCAGCAGCCAAACAAATTCATTCACTGCCCTGTGAAGAAGCAAAATGACCAGTGACAGTCCCAAGCGAAAGGTAAGACATAGCTCCAGCCTATAAGGCAACTCAGAGTAGGTTTTGGCCCTATCGTGGCCAAAACAACTCAACAACAGCACCCAAACCAGGGTATATCAGTAGCCACAACACACCATGAAGGATAACAACAGTCCACAGTCCCAAAACAGGGAAATTCAGCCAACAGCACACACAATTCCTCAATAGAACGGTTGGGCAACATCACACAGTTCCAACAAAGGAGAAGAACAACTCCCAGCGTGGACGGACAAGGGAAATTCAACCCACGAATTAGCAATCCACAGTGGTCCAAAACGAAATTGGAACCCACAGCCGGTAAAACTCATGGGGAAGGCAATAGCCCCAAACACAAACAGCGAGCATGGCTCACGGCATGGGAAAAACGACCCAAACATCTTGTGTGCGAGGAAAAACTCGCACCCAACAGAAAAATGCACGGGAAAGACATACCCGATTTTCTGCGTGAGGATTCCAGCAGTAGAGGCCCTGCGTGAGGAGAAAACAAGACCGATTTTGCCCTTGGATGAACAAAACAACAGCAAGGACGTGAATTACAGTGCGTGGGTGCTTCAGCAACTCGTGGAGCCCCAGAAAATGTCTGCGTGAGACCAAAAACGCCCCCAAAACCTGTGCGTGAGGAGCCAACAGACCCAAAATCGTGGTGAGAGTGAACTGACCAGGGATGAGTGCGTGAGGGAGAATAATGGAAAACGTGGGTGGAGTGAGCAAGTGGGTAAGGCTGACAGTCCTGCCACCCCACTCATAAAGGAATTAACTGCCTCAACCACCAGCTGAAGCATTAAAGAGGTTGACAAGGCTGGATGAGGAAAAAGGTGACAAACAACAAAGGTGGCAAAACCACAAGGTAATAAAACATGGGTTTTTCCCCCATAACCAAGGTTTGACATTCCCCCACCCCTTATCCTTTGGAACCATGCCCTTTTCATTCAACGTTGCACTGCCGTAGCTGGTTGTGGTTTTAGTTTTATTTGATGCGTGTGTTTACATGATGTCAAATTATAAGGTGCCGGATAGCACGACAAACCATCGGCAAATATCCCCATTGCCGAACATACACAACCAAATCGATGGTGGGGATTTTACCTTGAGCTCCTCACCACGATTAATTACATTATATACATCATGCATACGGGGTTGAAACCGGGGACGTGACATCATGACTCTATTAGGACCAATTACAATAGTAACATCCTGACGGAGGAATAATAACATCTCCCTTGGGTTACATCAATAATATACATTTAGAATATCCTTTGAAATTACAATATTTCAACACTACCCCTTAACAAGAAGTTTATTCTACTGACAACATCATCATATACTATAGGAGTAACGAGAGAGAGTATCTTCAATAGTATTGGCATAAAACATCTATACGTCATAGGAATTTTTCAAATTCGTTAGTAACTGGAACAATTACTCTTCAATGTCTTCATCTTCTACATCACACAATCACTTGATCCTTTTGTGGCAGCTCTTCGATCTTCTTGATCCTTTGCAACAACACTTTGATCCTTTCGATCCTTTGCAATAACACTTTGATCTTCTTGATCCTTCGTAGCAGCATCACTTCAATATTATTGATATTTTGTAGCCGCACTTCGATCTTCTTGATCCTTTGCAGCCACACTTTGTTCTTCTTGATTATTTGTTGCCACGCTACTTGCAGTACACATGATCTCTTTGTGGGATGATCAATCCCTATCACTTTAGGACATAAGTCCAAGGATGATGCAATCCTCCATCATCCTACTCCCCCTTAACAAGGAGGGTCCATAGCATCGACCACCTGAATCGTCTACAAGTGAATGTAGATCTCGACCGCACTAGATGCAAGCCTTGTCGTCTATAAGGAATCATCGTAGTGCATCCTCGGCTTCAAAGATAGGACCACTCCTAAGAGAGTGTTATACTATGGAATCTAAATGTACATGTAGGCATACTCTCCATATAATATTATTGTCTCCAGAGCAGATCTCGACTGCACCTAGGTGTCAGACCTCATCATAGGACATCCTTAGCCTGTTAGAGCTAGGACCACTCCATGCGAGTGTTATACTATGGTGTCCGTGAGGACTCATCATAGAGAATCCTTACCAATAAGGATAGGACCACTCCCAAGTGATTGTTATTCTATGGAATATACATATAAATGTAGTTATACTCTCCATACAAGAGTAATGTATGCAAAGAATATCTTGACCGCATGTAAATGTCAGCCATGTCATCCGTAAGGACTCATTGTAGAGAATCCTTGCCACTAAGTCTAGGAACACTCACAAGTGAGTGTTATTATATGGTATCCACAATTAAATGTGGGTACTCTCCATGTGAGAGTAACATCTACAGGGACATCCTTAGCTAGTAAGACCACTCCATGAACATAATGTTATACCTGCAATCCTCAAAAGAGGATACTATTGTCCACAAGTGAATTTCAGACCTTGTCAGTATATTCAAGAGTACTTGGCCTCTTTCATACTGAAGCATCTCTGTCATCCCATCATCGATGTTACTTATCATAACGCCCCCTTTCCTAGGAGGATCCATATTATGAACCTGCTCCTCCTTTGTCTGAGGAGGGTTCATATCTTCAACCTATTCTTCCTTTCCGAGGAGATTCCATATCTTTGACTTGTTCCTCCTTTCCAAAGAGGCTTGGGTCCATATCTTCATCATCCCTTCTTGTAAGGAAAGTTTGTAGTCCGATCACTATTCCTCCTTGCGAGGAAATTATTTTCGAACTACACCAATATTGTCACAGAAATATTCAAACTTTACTCAAGATAGAGGCTTGGTCAGCACATCAACAACTTTCTCATTGATACTCACATAATGGATCTTTATATCTCCCTTTTGTACCATATCCCTTATATAAAAATATCAGATTTCTATATGGTTTGATTTAGCATGGAACATTGGATTCTCTGTAATATTTATGCAACTCTGGCTGTCACAAAGAATCACTGTGGTGTCCAACTCCATGTTAGATAGTCCTGACATCAGTTTCCAAATCCATATGACTTCACAACGAGTGGAGCAAGGTGATATGTACTTTGCTTCAGTTGTACCGAGAGAAACAATGGATTATTTCTTACTAAACCATCATGATCATGGTGGATCCTAGATAATAGCATCCACCTGAGGTGCTCTTCCTGTCTGTGGCACTTCTTTCCCAATATAAATCCATATATCCATATAATATGTAGTCATGATCTCTAACATAGTAAATTCCCAAGTCTATCGTACCTTTTAGGTACCTCATCACATGCTTTATAGTTATCAAGTTAACCCATATAGGTTTAACTAGATACTGACTTAAGGTGTTTTTAACAAAGCATATATCTGGACTTGTATTTTTCAGATACATCAATGAACCAATGATCTGTCTGTACTAAGTCATGTCTACTAACTCTGATGAATCATCAGATAAAAACATCAGGTTGGTGTCCATGGGTGTGGCCATGGCTTTACAATCCAACATATCAAATCTTTCCAATATTTCTACTACATACTTTCCCTGATTCAGAAATATTCATTCTAGGATCTACCACACTTCCAGCCCAATGAAATAATGCATCAATCCAAGATATTTCAACTCAAATTCTTCATCTACCTTATTCTTTCACTCTGTGATCTATTTCCCATTTCCTTTCAGAAATAGATCATCCACATACATTAATAGTATGACTAGTTCATCATCCATAACCTTCATGTAAAGGTTAGGATCAAATCTACTCTTAGTAAAGCCCAATATTTTCAAGAAGCTATCTATTCTACCATACCAAGCTCTAGGAGCTTGCTTCAGTCCATACCGAGCCTTTTTCAACTTACATACATGAGTCACTCTATTTTCGACTACAAATCCTTGTGGTTGTTCCATGTGAACCTCTTCCTCAATCATACCATTTAGGAAGGATGTCTTTACATCCATCTGGTGTAGGTCCCACTTCATCATGGAAGCAAGTGCCATGATGGTTCTGATGGAATTTTACCTTGCTACTAGAGAAAATGTTTCTTCATAATCAATCCCTTATTTCTGAGAGAATCCTCTAGCCACAAACATTGTCTTATACTTTCCAATACTTCCATCAGCACCATGTTTTATCTTGTAGATCCATTTCTAAGATACCACACTCTTGTTTTATGGTTTGTGCACTATATCCCAAACTTCATTCTTCATTATTGACTGGTATCATTCTATCATTGCTTCCACCCACTCTTTCTTTTGAGCAGTTTCCTCATAGCTTGTGGGTTCTTGATCTACAAGGTCACACATCAAAGCTACATAACTGGAATACGGCTTTGATATTTTCCTTGTTCTTGTGGAGCCTTATGGAGATCCATATCTCTCTGCTTCCCGTATGATTTCTCTTACCCAAGCATGTTTTATCTTTTGAGAGATATCCATAGTAGGGGGTTCCCAAAGTTCTATCATTTCATGATCTTTAGATGCTACTATTTGAGGAGAGGGTTCAACTTCTACCATTATGGGAGGTAAATCCTCTTCATGTACTTCTTCAAGATGATACCTTATGGATTTCTTAAGAGTTGTCTCTTCATCAAATGTTACATCCCTACTAATATTGATATGATAGAATCTTGAAATGTATATCCTGAAGGATTTGGAGACTTCACAGTATCCAACAAATATTTCCTTCTTTCAAGAAGGATCCAACTTGGTTATCTTCTCTTTTGGAATATGTACATATACTAGACCACCAAACATATTGAGATGACTCAATTCAGGTTTATTTCCTGTATACATCTCTTCAGGAGTCTTGAATCCAAGAAACCTGTGAGATAATCTATTATGAACATATATGACTGTTCTTGCTACTTCATCCCATAGGTGCATGGGGAGGTCTTGGTCCTGAATGATTGTTTTCACTACTTCCATAATAGTTCTATTCTTTCTTTCCGCAACACCATTATGTTGGGGATTATAGGGAGTGGTTAGTTCCCTCTTGATTCCCGCCTCCTTACAGAATGCTTCAAATTACTTTGAAGTGTATTCTCCACCATTATTTGGTATTAGTGTCTTGATTCTTCTTTATGAGTGGTTCTGTATCAACAGTGTGTATCCTCCCCAGCAAAACAGAAATGGGTTAGAAAACTCATGGGTTATGACTATGAGATCACTTATAAGAAGGGTAAGGACAATATTGTGGCGGATGCCCTTTCTCGCACATTTGATGACCAAGGTTCTCTTTCCACGATTTCTATGCCTGTTCCAAATTGGTTGCAATCGGTTCAACAGGGTTATGTCAATGACTCTTCATTATCTCAAATCATCCAACGCTTGGACAATAACCCTTCTGTTGTCCCACATTACTCTTGGGATGGTGCTTCACTGAGATACAAGGGAGGACCCTACAGCAAACAATTAATCAAAATACACGATATAGCAACAGAACTCAAAATCACTTTTATATTAATCGCAGGACACTTCGAGGGGGCAACCTCCTTTGATCAAGCTCAATACAAAATAACTTCACGGTGCCTTCCTTGGCCTCAACACACACTTATATACTAAAAATAGGCGCCAATACTATGGGTCAAAACCATGGGCCAATATAAACTATGGATCAATAAATACTACAGGCAGCTTACAAAGCATATGCGCCCAACAACAATAACACAAACTATGGATCAATACTATGGGTCAAAACCATGGGCCAATATAAACTATGGATCAACAATTACTATGGGACGACTTACAAAGCATATGCGTCCAACAACAATATACTAACACGGTAAAGAGAAGGATTGACATGGGTTCCTAACATCCCCTCCCCCTTAGAAAAATCTTTGTCCTCAAAGCTTTAGATGTGGAAATTGTCGTTGAATCTGAAGGAGTGGTTCCCACGTAGCATCCTCGGGCTGCATTCCGTGCCATTGAATTAAGACCTCTGTGATAGAGCGAGAGCGAAGCTGACGAGTGCGCTTATTGAGGACAGCCTCCAGCTCCAAAAAGATGGATCCTTCATTATCCAGTTCTGGTAAAATAGTTTGGCCTTTGATGTTGGTGCCAAGAACTTTCTTCAGACAAGAGACATGAAATATTGGATGAATGCGGGAAGAAGGTGGCAGTTCCAATTTATAAGAAACAGACCCAATCTTCTGAAGAATCCTATATGGCCCATAGAACTTTGGAGCGAGCTTATGACGCCCTTTGAGTTTTAGTGAGGATTGCTTGTAAGGCTGGAGACGAAGAAAAACCATATCACCGGCTTCAAAAGTGCGCTCAGAACGGTGCTGATCAGCTTGTTGCTTCATGCGATTTCTTGCCATGTGAAGATTTTCGCGCAAAATGCAAAGAACCTCATCGCGGTGTCGAAGGACCACGTCAACTGCCTGAACTGAAGAACTGCTGGGGGTGTAAGGAAGAAGAACTTGCGGTGCCTGACCATAAACTGCTTCATATGGAGTCATTTTAGAGGCAGTGTGGTAAGAGGTATTGTACCACCATTCAGCGAGAGGGAGCCACTTTGCCCACTGATGTTGTTGCTTAGAGGAGAAGCAACGAAGATAAGTTTCCAAGCATTTATTGATAATTTCAGTCTGACCATCCATTTGTGGGTGATAACCTGAACTCATCTTCAGTTTGGTTCTAGTGTGGTGAAAGAGTTCTGTCCAAAAATGACTGGTGAAATTCGCATCACGATCCGAGATAATGGAAGAAGGCATTCCATGAAGAGGAAAGACCTGGTCCAGGAAAATTTGAGCAATGGAAGAGGCTATATAGGGATGGTTGAGAGCACAAAAATGACTATATTTGGAGAGGTGATCAACCACAACCAAAATCACAGTCTTCCCTCCAGATTTAGGGAGCTCTTCAATGAAATCCATAGAATAATCTGTCCATATCCGGGTAGGTATGGGAAAGGGTTCGAGCAATCCCGGAAGGGGTTTTGTTTCACCCTTATTGCGCTGGCAGGTATCACATTCAGCCACCATCTGTTGAATTGTCCTTTTCATTCCCTGCCAAAAGAAGTTGCGCTGTGCCCATTCATACGTTTTGAGAAAACCAGAGTGCCCAGCTGATGGAGAAACATGGAGTTCATAGAAGATAGCTTGTTGAAGAGCTGTGTTCTGGGGAAGCACCAGACGACCCTTGTATCGCAGTGAAGCACCATCCCAAGAGTAATGTGGGACAACAGAAGGGTTGTTGTCCAAGCGTTGGATGATTTGAGATAATGAAGAGTCATTGACATAACCTTGTTGAACCGATTGCAACCAATTTGGAACAGGCATAGAAATAGCGGAAAGAGAACCTTGGTCATCAAATGTGCGAGAAAGGGCATCCGCCACAATATTGTCCTTACCCTTCTTATAAGTGATCTCATAGTCATAACCCATGAGTTTGCTAACCCATTTCTGTTGTGTTGGGGAGGATACACGTTGTTCTAGGAAATATTTCAGACTCTGGTGATCAGTCTTGATGCAGAAATGATTCCCTAAGAGGTAGGGTTGCCACTTTTGTACTGCAGGCAAAATAACCATCAGTTCCTTCTCATATGTAGAGGCCGCTAAATTCTTACCGGAAAGGGCTTTGCTGGTGAACACAATGGGGTGTTCATCTTGAAGGAGAACAGCACCAAGTCCATTGCTGCAAGCATCACTCTCAATAGTGAAGGGCTTGGAAAAATCGGGCATAGCTAGAACAGGTGGAGTACACATAGCAAAAACACCTGTATATCAATCCAGAATTTGTTGGAGATCCAAAGGAGTAGTGGGGGCCGCTGATGGTTGCATTTGAATGGAATGGAGCTGAGCGATGACACCATGGGAACTCTTCTTAAGGAGTTTTTCCATGGGATGTGAATTGATGATGCTGAGAGACCCTGGTTGTAATCCTTTCAATGTGTGTTTGTGTCCATCGAGGGAGAACTGCATCCAAAGTTCAACAAAATCCCATAATATGGGGCCAAGTGTGCGCAGCCATTGATCACCCAAAACCACATCACATCTACCTAAGGTCAAGGAAAACATGTCAGAGCGGAGGTTATAATCTCCCATAGAGATACGCACATTACGACACTTCCCTTTGCAAGGTAAGGTGCCCCCATTGGCAACCATGACTTCAAAGTTGGAGCAAGGATGGATAAAACAATCATCCTGTTTGGCGATCTGAGGGTCAATGAAATTATGAGTGCTACCAGAATCAATGAGTATTGTAAGAGGAATCTTCTTGAAGTAACCGCGTACCCGCATTGTTTGGGGGGCAGTGACTCCAGCTAAAGCATGGAGGGATATCTCGGGCTGGTCATCCTGAGATGGAGGGTCAGTAGGCGGCTCCTGAATGTCAACCGGAGCATCCATTGTATCGGGAGCTTCTTCACCAATTTCAGAGGCAGGTGGAGAATCCACATCCAAGAGATAGAGCTTTTGTTGAACACATCAATGTCCCCAATTGAATTTCTCATCACAATTATAACAAAGCCCTTTTTCTCTGCGTGCCTGCATCTCTGTTTCAGACAAATTCTTGATTGGAGGTGAGTGAGGAGCTGGCGGAATGGGAGGTCGTTGAGAACCCATATTTCGGAAGGGAACAAAAGAGGATTTGGAGCGCTATTGGGATGCCATCTTGTCTTCTGCAAACTTAGCCAACCCCAGGGCTTCCATCATTGTGTTGGGACTGAACATTTTGACCTCAGAGCGAATTACATCCTTTAGACCACTGATAAAACAACTCCGGTAGAAGTCATCAGGTAATCCTTCAGTGTGATTAGCTAGTTTCTCAAATTCAGTTTGATACTCTTTCACAGTTCCAATTTGGCGAAGTTTAGTAAGAGGTCCTGTGAAGTCTTTAAAAGCACTAGGACCAAATCGTTGCAAAAGGAGCTGGCAAAAATCAGGCCATTTTGGCTCTTCATGAACCTTGATGTACCAACGATACCATTGAAGAGCTTCCTGTTCCAAATGAAAGGAGGCAAGTGGAACTTTGTTGACATCAAAAGTATTATGAAGACTGAAATACTGTTCTGCACGATAGATCCATCCAGTCGGATCAGTACCATTGAAGTGAGGAAAATCTAGCTTCGGACCACGAAAATTGCTGGAAGAAGAGAACCCATTGTCTGATTAAGACTCGGACTGTCGTCTGGTGTTCATAGATAAATGCTTAAGATGGAGACTGAGAATTTTTTTATCCAGTTCTTGGAGTTTGGCTTGGATGGCTGCAAGTGCTTCCTCCATGGTTTTTGCTCCTGTGCGGGTGACAACCATAACCAGGAGTTTTTCATTTTTTATTTTATTTATTTATTTTTATTTTGGGGGGGAGTGGGTAGAAAAACAAAAATAGAAACTATTTTAGTAGAGGAAAATCTGGATTTGGGAAAAAATCGGAAGGGTAATGTGGTTTTGAGTAAGTTTTGGACATTGTCGAAAGGACAAGGAAGCAAAAAATGGGGATTTTAGGAGCGGGGTGAAAGAATGAGAAAATTTGGTAGAGAGGGACAAAGAAGCAGAATGAGGAAAGGAATACGGTGGCAAAATTTGAAGGCGTTTGGGTGAAAATCGAAGGAGTTATGGCAAACCCTAAAAATAGACAAATGTGGGATTTCGGGTCTTGGGAAGTGGAATTTGAGATAGGGTCTTCAGGAATGAAATATGCAGAATGGAATTGTAGAGGTGTCAGTGAAGTTTCAAGGAAAACAGAGTTGAAACCAAGGAGATATGGCCAAAAAATAGAAAAATGGCATGAAAGTGATTGGAAACAGTGGAATCTGCAACGGCGCGGAAGTGATCGGCAACAAATGGATCTGCAATGACACGGAACTGACCGGAAACAGTTCTGGACAGAGGAAATCTACGATTGTGCAACTGAAAATAGATATGGACCCTAGGTATGTGCGGCTTCCTATCGGTTCAAGGGATTCACTTGGCCACCAATGCTGTCTGACGGCTTGCATATTGGGGCAGTACCCCTCACTCCACGGATCAGGTAAAACTGATAACAGCTTGGCCACAAACGACAGCTCTTGGTTTACCTCACGGGTGGGAACTAGTCAATCAGGTAGGGGTCATTGGCCTTTTTGCTGGCAGGTCCTCTCAATGGGCCAGCTACTTCGGGGTTCCTGTGGTACTCCTCACAATGAGTTTTAGGGCTTATGCCCAAGTACTTCCCACAGTTAAGCGGATAGGGATTATTCCTAGATCCGAACCTACAACAGAAGCGAAAAAAAAAATTTGGGCAGAAATTTCACCCAACGAGCCCAAGAAAGTGCTCTGATACCAGATGTGAGGACCCTGCAGCAAATAATTAATCAAAATACACGATATAGCAGCAGAACTCAAAATCACTTTTATATTAATCGCAGGCCACTTCGAGGGGGCAACCTCCTTTGAGAAAGCTCAATACAAAATAACTTCACGGTGCCTTCCTTGGCCTCAACACACACTTATATACTAAAAATAGGCGCCAATACTATGGGTCAAAACCATGGGCCAATATAAACTATGGATCAATAAATACTACAGGCGGCTTACAAAGCATATGCGCCCAACAACAATAACACAAACTATGGATCAATACTATGGGTCAAAACCATGGGCCAATATAAACTATGGATCAACAATTACTATGGGACGACTTACAAAGCATATGCGTCCAACAACAATATACTAACACGGTAAAGAGAAGGATTGGCATGGGTTCCTAACAATAATCTATTATGAACATATATGACTGTTCTTGCTACTTCATCCCATAGGTGCATGGGGAGGTCTTGGTCCTGAATGATTGTTTTCACTACTTCCATAATAGTTCTATTCTTTCTTTCTACAACACCATTATGTTGGGGATTATAGGGAGTGGTTAGTTCCCTCTTGATTCCCGCCTCCTTACAGAATGCTTCAAATTACTTTGAAGTGTATTCTCCACCATTATCTAATCTTAGTGTCTTGATTCTTCTTTATGAGTGGTTCTCTATCAAATATTTGAATTCCTTGAATTTCCCAAACACTTCACTCTTGTTATTCAAGAAGTATATCCATGTCTTTCTTTAATAGTCATGAATAAATGTGACATAATATTCATATCCACTTAATGATATGGAGGGAATATGACCACACACATTAGAATGAATTAATTCCAATGTACCTTTAGTATTTGTTTCATTTTTTAGAAAGGGATTCTTGATGTTATTTCCTCTTTCAAATCCTTTGCAAGCTCATGATAAATATTCAGATATGGTAACCCTGTTACCACCTTGATCACATAGGGAAGTGCTTTGTAGTTGATGTGAGAAAGCCTCCTATGCCAGAGTTCACTTGATCTGGTAGTATCATGGACAAGGGATGTATCTGGATGTCCTTTGAGTTTGTACAGTCCTCCTTCTTCTTCACCAATTACCACAACATCTTCAAGTGTATTTACTTTGGATCACATAAATACTTGACCATCTATACAAGCAACTCTATATCCTTTCTTATCTAGAGCTGAGATGGAAAGTAATTTCCTTTTCAAACCTGGTACATACAGTACTTCCTTCATCTTCATGGAAGTCCCAGAGTCAAAGCTTGTAGCTTGATTCACCAATACCGTTGATGGGATATTGATAGTCATATCCTAATGATACTTTCTAAGGAGAGTTGTTTTCTTCAAGTCTTGACAGAGTTTTCTTCTTCCCCGTCATGTGCTTTGAATAACCACTATCAATAAGCCATGTATCTTATCCAGGTGTTACCGACCAAGAGAGAGAAGATAATAGTAAATATTCTTCTACATATTCTTGTTTTTTTAGTCTCTTTCAAGGTATTTATTCTTCTTTATCCTCATCTTCAACTAAATCAGCATGATGTCTTTTGTTGTTGTTGTTCTTATTTTTTGTTGGACACTCTCTAGAAAGCTGTCCTATGTTATGAGAGTTGTAGAATTGATACTTTGATTAATCCTTTTTTTTCTTTTGAAACTTATTCTTTGAAGGTTTATGGTTACCCTTCTTGAATTTTGATTGTTTCTTCCTTTTGTATGGATGGCTATATCCTGATCATCTTCTCTAAGTAGAGACTCTCTGTTATCTACTATAGCTTCTTCTTGAATGCAATCTTCCCATACTATGTTAAAATTCATACTTTCTTTTGTAGAACAATGAGTATGTATGAATGAATCTCAAGGTCTAGTGAGACCATTGAGAGCAGTCATAACTAATTCATCCTCATCAAGGGTGTATCCAATAGCACTTAGTTTCTCTCTAAACTGTGAGATCCTTGTGAAGTAATTTTGAATTCATTCTCCTTTTCTCATCTTGGAACCCTTCAGTGGAGCTCTCAGATTAATCTTTCTATTGATGTTCCTTCCCTCATACATTATAGAAAGTGCATTATACATTTTATTTGGTGTCTTCTTAGATGACACTTGAGGGATCAGGTGATCTTTGATAGAATCAACAATGATCATCATTTCCTTGATTAGGTATTGTTCATGCTTCTCCTTAGCTTCATCTTCTTTAGATTCTACAAATTCATCCTTCATGTACTTCTTAAGGCCATTCTCTTTTAGAATGATACTAATCCTATACTTCCATGCTAGGAAGTTTTCTATGCCTTCTAGTTTATCCTCAAGCTTAGTTCTTGGGGCCATTTTGTCCAGTGGGTCACTAAAAATTGAAATTTATAAAAATGAAAAGATGAACTTACCAGGAGATGCGCTTGACTGAGGTGAGTTGGTTGGTCCAACTGATTTATGGAGATCCCAAATCTTCATCCTTCAAAAATTTGTTGTGAGGTTACAACTTCTGTATAATTTTTGGTTCTAGTTTTCTACAGATGTCTGGTTTTGGGCCAAACTAGGGTTTGGATTTTCCAGAGATTCAACCTCCCAAAAAAATTGATCCTGGGCTCAATAGATGTGCTCTAGGGAGGCACATATTTCTATGCAAGAATATCTTCCAAATTCCAAATTTTACAGAAACCCTAATTTCTTTCAGAGGGAGAGGAGAGGATTTTCACCTTGTGAAAGTTGTCCTATTCATGATAGCTCTGATACCATGTTAATATTTCACATACTAGACTAGATATCATTAGTTCTCAATCCAAATTCACAATGGTATCAGATGCATAATCACCGAAAGAAACATAATCACAAGATAGACACAATATTTATCTTGGGAAACCATCAAGGGGAAGAAAACCCAACAAAAATTCCTTTGTATAAGATGTATAAGATATAATCCCCAAAAAGGTATTCTCCTCCTTGTTGATTTCTCTCTCTCTCTCTCTCTTCTATGCACTACACAAGTGAGTGATTTTTTGCTATAATGAGGAACCCAACTCCTCTATTTATACAGATTATGTCAACTGAATTTTACCCTAGAAAAGTCAGGCCCACTAAATTGTCTGGGCTGACTTCACCTAGGAAGACTAAAAATAATATTTTATATTATTCATTAGGGTAATAATGACCCGAATTACAATGGAGGATTTACCTCATGAATCTATGATGACCAATTACAATAGTAACATCTCGACGGAGGAATAATAACATCTCCCTTGGGTTACATTAGTAAAATACATTTATAATATCCTTTGAAGTTACAATATTTCGACACCAATTAGCATCAGAATTATCATCCGAATTAGCATCCAAATTAACGTCCCAATTAGCATCTAAAAAAAATCCCATATAACACCAAGAATAGCCTCCAAAAAAACATCATGAATAACATAGCACCATATATTAATCTAGGGTTAGCGACAGGAATTGTGCCATGAATTTCGGAAGGAAAAACATCCAACATAACGCCAAGTATAGAGCCAAGAACTATGCCTAGAAAACATCCAACATAGCCCTAGGTATAGATCTAGGTATAGCGCCTGGAATAATGCTAGAAATTTTGAAAGGAACCATGATAGCACTTGCACTAGGTTTACAGCTAGTAATTGTGTTCAGAAAACGTCCGACATAACGTCAGATATATCAATGTCAATGTCAATGATCATGATTCATGTGATAGTACTTTTGGATCTTGATTTATCATAGTTGCACCTAGATGATCGTAATCATGTCACTTTTAGATCTTGATTAATCCTAATGAGGGGTAAATTACCTTAATGCCACCTAAATTGATATAATGGCATTTGAGTGTCCCCAACAACATTTGATAGACCCTAATGGCATCTGATTGGACCTAACAACATGACAATGATGCATTACGATAATTATGATGGAGCGTATGGATATGATTTGATAACTCTAATAATACATCATCCATTCTTGTGAGGTAGTAGGGCTCCTTGCTCAGTATGATCACAATTATATTGATGATGACTACGATCACGACAATGGTGTTGATTTATTGTACAATGATGATGATGATGTGGATGTCAATGATGATTACGCATATCACTTTTGGATCCTAATTGATTCTAATGGAACCTAAATGTATGTAACAACATCTAAACAATCTTATTATCATTGAAATGACTGTATCGACATATAAATGAACTTAACAATTACATGACATTAATCATAATGCCGATGAGTGATTAAGAACACTAAGGCATATGAGTGACCATAATGACAATGATTTGGTTGATGCTGTACTTAATGTTGATGATGATGATGATAATGAGGATGATGATCAAGATGATGTTGATGTACGATATGGAATTGATGATGATGATGAAAACATCGATGTCCACGATGATGGTACATGTCATAATACTTCTGGATGGACTTGAGATATTGGAGTTAATGAAAATTAATAGAGGTTGTGAGGTGTTGACCATAAAAATATTGTTATCCATTTGTTTTTTTTAGTCTTTTTCGAGGTATTTATTCTTCTTTATCCTCATCTTCAACTAAATCAGCATGATGTCTTTTGTTGTTGTTGTTCTTATTTTTTGATGGACACTCTCTAGAAAGGTGACCTATCTTATGACAGTTGTAGAATTGATACTTTGAGTAATCCTTCTTTTTCTTTTGAAACTTCTTCTTTGAAGGTTTATGGTTACCTTTGTTGAATTTTGATTGTTTCCTCCTTTTGTATGGATGGCTATATCCTGGTCTGCTTCTCTAAGTAGAGACTCTCTATTATCTACTATAGCTTCTTCTTGAATGCAATCTTCCCATACTATGTCAAACTTCATACTTTCGTTTTTGGAACAATGAGTCTGTATGAATGAATCTCAAGGTCTAGTGAGACCATTGAGAGCAGTCATAACTAGTTCATCCTCATCAAGGGTGTATCCAATAGCACTTAGTTTCTCTATGAACTGTGAGATCCTTGTGAAGTAATTTTGAATTCATTTTCCTTTTCTCATCTTGGCACCCTTCAATGGAGCTCTCAGATTCATCTTTCTATTGATGTTCCTTCCCTCATACATTATAGAAAGTGCATCATAGATTTTCTTTGGTGTCTTCTTAGATGACACTTGAGGGATCAAGTGATCTTTGATAGAATCAACAATGATCCTCATTTCCTTGAGTAGGTGTTGTTCATGCTTCTCCTTAGCTTCATCTTCTTTAGATTCTGCAAATTCATCCTTGATGTACTTCTTAAGGCCATTCTCTTTTAGAATGATACTAATCCTATACTTCCATGCTAGGATGTTTTCTATGCCTTCTAGTTTATCCTCAAGCTTAGTTCTTGGGGCCATCCTGTCTAGTGGGTCACTAAAAATTGAAATTTATAAAAATGAAAAGCTGAACTTACCAAGAGATGCACTTGACTGAGGTGAGTTGGTTGGTCCAACTGATTTGTGGAGATCCCAAATCTTCACCCTTCAAACATTTCTTGCGAGGTTACAACTTCTGTAGAATTTTTGGTTCTAGTTTTCTACAGATGTCTGGTTTAGGGCCAAACTAGGGTTTGGATTTTCCATGGATTCAACCTCCCAAAAAATTTGATCCTGGGATCGATAGATGTGCTCTAGGGAGGCACATATTTCTATGCAAGCATATCTTCCAAATTCCAAACTTTACAGAAACCCTAATTTCTTTCAGAGGGAGAGGAGAGGATTTTCACCTTGTGAAAGTTGTCATATTCAGGCTAGCTCTGATACCATGTTAATACTTCATATACTAGACTAGATATCATTAGTGTTCAATCAAAATTCACAACAGTATCATATGCATAATCAATGAAAGAAAAACAATCACAAGATAGACACAATATTTATCTTGGGAAACCCTCAAGGGGAAGAAAACCCAACAACACTTCCTTTGTATAAGATGTATAAGATATAATCCCCAAAAAGGTATTCTCCTCCCTGTTGATTTCTCTCTCTCTCTCTTCTATGCACTACACAAGTGAGTGATTTTTTGTTATAATGAGGAACACAACTCCTCTATTTATACACATTATGTCAACTGACTTTTACCCTAGACAAGTCGGGCCCACTAAATTGTCTGGGCTGACT
The DNA here is from genome assembly GCA_001517045.1 of Pseudotsuga menziesii. NCBI lineage: Eukaryota > Viridiplantae > Streptophyta > Pinopsida > Pinales > Pinaceae > Pseudotsuga > Pseudotsuga menziesii. The sequence goes on along the minus strand of LPNX010682701.1, from coordinate 240,231 downwards.
TCACCTAGGAAGACTCAAAATAATATTTTATATTATTCATTAGGGTAATAATGACCTGAATTACAATGGAGGATTTACCTCATGAATCTATGATGACCAATTACAATAGTAACATCCCGACGGAGGAATAATAACATCTCCCTTGGGTTACATTAGTAAAATACATTTAGAATATCCTTTGAAGTTACAATATTTTGACACCAATTAGTGTCCCAATTAGCATCAAAATTATCATCCCAATTAGCATCCAAATTAATGTCCCAATTAGCATCCAAAAAAAATCCCATATAACGCCAAGAATAGCCTCCAAAAAACCATCATGAATAGCATAGCACCATATATTAATCTAGGGTTAGCAACAGGAATTGTGCCATGAATTTTGGAAGGAAAAACATCCAACATAACTCCAAGTATAGATCTAGGAACTATTCCTAGAAACATCCAACATAGCGCTAGGTATAAATCTAGGTATAGCGTCTAGAATAATGCTAGAAATTTTGAAAGGAAGAATGCTAGGACTTGCACTAGGTTTAGAGCTAGTAATTGTGTTCAGAAAATGTCCAACATAACGTCAGATATATCAATGTCAATGTCAATGATCATGATTCATGTGATAGTACTTTTGCATCTTGATTTATCATAGTTGCACCTAAATGATCTTAATCATGTCACTTTTAGATCTTGATCAATCCTAATGAGGGGTAAATTACCTTCATGCCACCTAAATTGATATAATGGCATTTGAGTGTCCCCAACAACTTTTGATAGACCCTAGTGGCATCTGATTGGACCTAACAACATGACAATGATGCATTATGATAATTATGATGGAGCGTATGGATATGATTTGATAAGTCTAATACTACATCATCCATTCTTGTGAGGTAGTAGGGCTCGTTGCTCATTTTTATCACAATTATATTGATGATGACTATGATGACGACAATGATCTTGATTTATTGTATGATGATGTGGATGTCAACGATGATTACACATATCACTTCTGGATCCTAATTAATTCTAATGGAACCGAAATGTTTGTAACAACATCTAAACAATATTATTATCATCGAAATGACTGTATCGACATATAAATGACCTTAACAATTACATGACATTAATCATAATACCGATGAGTGATTAAGAACACTAAGGCGTATGAGTGACCATAATGACAATAATTTTGTGGATGATGTACTTACTGTTGACGATTATGATGATAATGAGGATGATGATCAAGATGATGTTGATGTACGATATGGAATTGATGATGATGATGAAAACATCGATGTCCACGATGATGGTGCATGTCATAATACTTCTGGATACTGCAGGACTTGAGATATTGGAGATAATGAAAAGTAATAGAGATTGAGGTGTTCACCATAAAAATATTGTTATCCATTTGGTTTTACATTGAATGATATGGCCATTGGGTTTAGTAGTTCCCCCACCCTCACCCCCACTTATACCCCGCTTTCAGAAAGGTAGTACAATACCACCTATCATGCTTCTACCAAAATGTCACCCTATAAGGTATTTTTGGACAACCCCCCCATCCATACCCTCATTTTTACCAAGAAAATCCAAGGAACAAGAAAAGGATATCAATCTTAACACAAAATCTAAATTTATTTGTACTCTTAAGGACATTTTTGGTCTTGGTTTAAGGCCCAAGGATTTATTGATCCTAAAATCATGGTGTAATTTTTCAGTCTATCATATCTTTGAGGTAGTAAAAAATACAACATTATTATTTAAGAAATTTTTGGAGAACTTCTCATCAGTATGAACCACTGTTAACCCAAAAAATCCATCACTCAGCTCTACATGGCCTACACCACCCAAGGACACCCATACACGACCCTCATTTCACCCCATTGGACCCCCACACCCTCAAAAAGGCTTAAGAATGAGCAAAAGGGCTTAAAAACCCCAAAAGAGAGCCTAAATAGTTCTCATAGGGGCTAAAGCCTCCAAAAAGTGGCTAAAACCCCTCAAAGGGGATAAAAACCCCAAAAGGAGCTAAATATAGGGTGAAAGGGGCTAAAAGCCCCAAAAAGGGGATAAAGCCCCAACCAGGGGCTTAAAACCCTAAAAAGCCCCAAAAAAGCTATAAATAGAGGGGTGGCAGTCACTCTCAAATCACTTCTCCCTTGCATACTGTTATGTTTCCTGAGTGGATTCCTTGAGACCCTTTGTCTCTCAAGCCACCCACACTCCCTCTCCTCCATCTTCCATTGACCCATATCTCTCCCCATCCAAGACAGGTGCTTATCCAAGCTAGGGAATGATGGCCCATTCCATCAAGAGAAGGTATATATTGTTGCTTTGTGTTGTTTATTTTATTCCATCTAATCCATTGTTTGTTTGCAGGTTCATTGTTTAACATGTTTTTGCAGGTATTTTGATTCTAACAGTTATATGCATGTTGCTAGAGCTAAACCCTGACAGTGTTTGCAGAGGGGTTTCCATCCATTTATTTTATTTATGTTTTGCTTCATTTTCTATCCGTTTTTCTTGCATTTCACCACCAGGAACCTACCATTCCATCCTATAGATGGAAGGTAGCCATTCCTACCTTGTAGCAAGGGAGAAATCCCTGCTACAGAACATGCGACCATACCAGGTCGATCCCATAGGATCCCTGGGTTTATTCTTCAAAACTTTCATTTTTAGTTCTATTTTTTTCCCTAGGTTAATTTTTCTATTAAATATAGCTTAGATTTTTCTTTGTTTACATTTTCAGTTACTACCGAGCCTCAACAAGGCAAATCTGAGTCCATTTGGCCATAGTACTAGTTACTGTCTACCGGATCTGACTTGGGGTAAAAACATTTCACTTTCGGGAGCAGGTCGCACTTATTGGGCCCAGACAGGGGATCAAGTCGCTCATTTGGGCCTCACAGGTGCAACCAAGTCGCCTATTTACCCCCAAAAGGTGCGAACCCCTTCCAAAAGACAACCTGCCTCTATCTGCAAAATCTAAGCAACCCCCTCGCTACATTTGACCCAAAAAGTGCACTCTGTCACTCAGAATTGGGTTTTCTAATAATTAAGGACTGTTAGTGCAGCTCATCCGCCTCTGTCCATATGAACTATTTTATTTCTGTTTATGTTTATGTTCATTGCAATTTCATTTACATAAAAAAGTGTAAATTAAATACTGAATGGGTTAATGAATATAGTTTGACCAAAACTCACTTAAAATCAACAATCTTGCTTAACCCTTCCTCCTCTACCCAGTCATCACCCTTCGGGGTATTCTAGGATAAGAAGAAGGGAGTAGCTCATATAGCAATAGGAACTTCACCCAATATTGTTCGAAACCACTAAAAATGGGTGACTTGGAAGGTAGATGGGGTAGAGAAGGAGGGCTTCTCATGGTGCTCAGCATCCTCCCTATTGACCAACCTTGCATCTGAAAGGTGACCTGTAGATATATGGATGGGATTAGTCCCATTGTGTTGAGAGCCCAGCACCTTCTCCTGGTTGAAGAAGAATATAGGTGTAAGGTAGTCACCTAGTCATGCTATCATAATTCAGGATAAAAAATGGTATATGTCTAAAACATTTCTGAGTACGATTTACTGCTTTCATCCACAATGATACGAACTCTATGAAATATTCATAAACCATTTGTAGCCACCAGATAATAGAAAAAAAAACATACACACCATACCATGTAAATCAACCCAACTTAGTTCATGAGGTTGAGAGAGCTAGTAAAATTTACAAATTTACACTAAGTTAAAAATCTGCAGTCTTTGAGGACATAAGTCCCTGATTTCCTTAACCGTGGGAAGTACTTGGGCTCATCCCAGAAACTCATTGTGAGGAGTACCACACGAACCCCAAAGTAGCTGGCCGCTGAGAGCAATTTCCAAGCGAAACGGGCAACGACCCCCACCGATTGAGTAGCACACCCGTGAGGAAAAATCCAAGTGCTGTCTTCTGGAAATCTTGGTGGCCAAGTGACCACCTACATCCAATAGGAAGCCATTGAAACCAGGGTCAAATAATCATTACCACCAGTTTGATATTCAAATTTAACACAATTGATCCCTCATGCTCTTCCTCATGCCTAAGAGGCGAACCACCACAGTTAGGGTCATTAAACTAACATCGTTGAGACCATTGTTGACAACCTCCCACACCATCAGAAGGCTACACAGCCTCTGATTCAGTTTTAGACCTATATCAGTCTGAACCAAACCTGCACACTGCACCATACTATATATGGCTGGTGCAAACCTGGATCCATTTATCGACATAAAAATTGCTAGTGGACCCATGTCCACACCACAAAATATCACCAACAACCCTGCAGATGGCCCCAACACAGTTATGCAAACCGTGATAAGTCAACTACCACCACCCATATTGACCAGTCAAGCTATCCCACCTGCAACACATGGGGGCAATGGCCCTTCCAACTACGCTGCCCCTCCTATCATACATGGGGGAAGTGGCCCTTCCACCCACATTGTCCCTCCCACAACACTTGGGGGCACTGGCCTAGCCACAATGGTGCCACAAGTACCCCTAGCAATGCAGGCACATTATGCACTTGCAAACCCCAACCCCATGGTTGCCCCATCTCACATCAACCTGGGGTCAAATTGTCCTTTCATGGAACGTCTCAACTTGCTTGATTTGGCTCGGTTAACAAATGACCCCATCCTCCATCAAACTTTTTGGCCTCCCATGCCAACCAAACTGCCCTAAGATATTCCCAAGTTTGAAGGGAAGGCAGGGGAGTGACCCCAAAACCACATCATGACATTTCATCTATGGTGCTCATCAAATAGCATCGTAGATGATTCGATCAGGATAATATTGTTCCAGTGCACCATCACAGGTGCTGCAACCAAATGGTACATTGAGATACCATAAGCCAAGTACCTAGATTTCAACTCCTTGGATTTCATGTTCCTACAATATTTCCAACTCCCTGTTAGATATGACGAAGGGGTGGAGATCTCGTTATCTTGCTGCCAAAATACTGCGACCCATATAACGGACCACATCCATGAGTGGCGGCGACATTGTAGTCTGTGTAAGATCCAACTTGATGACAAGATCTTCCTGGATTGGTTCCTCAAAACCTTGCTCCCACCCATAGCAAAGGATGCCACATCCGAACGTCCCCAATTCGAAGAAGAAGCCATCTTGAAAGCCTATCAGTTCAATCTGATTTATGCACAGACTGGGTACCTTTCTACTGTCATTCCAGACGCTCCCCATGCAGGTACCTCCTACCATGATGCACTGATGGCATCCCATGCTGCAGATAGCATCATAGACTCGGTCTCCCACACAACACAGCATCATTCGACACCACCTGCAATACCACCACAACCAAGCAACACTACTAGTGTTGCCTATTAAAACCAAACTCTAGACTATGCAAGAATGGTGTCCCAGTCCAAAGCCATGAATTCTTACGCATGACCCGTGCCACCACAGTAGGCTCAGGCCTGGGATTGGCCAACACAACAATACGTGGGGAAAATTCCCATATTTGTGGCACCGCCACCCACCCAAATCTACTATGCACCACCAGTGCAAGTAGTTCAATCCCCTGCCCCTACTCCACCCGCTCGATTGCGATAGGTGTTCACAAAAAAAAATCATCCCAACCAACTAGCCCTCAATGATTAACAAGGGAAAGCTAGGAATAACCGATCCCAGAACCAAGGAAACAATCAACTGCAGGGAGGTGGTCAACAACCAAACCCCCCCAACAATTCCGCGACAAAATGACCAGCCTAAAATCCTCCACGACCAAATGCACCGAGACGCAATGCCCCGTTGCATAAAAACCAACCATGCACACTTTGTAAGGTCTACGGGCACTACAAATTCGAGTGTCCCTTCATATGTTGCGCTAAGCAGGACATTAGGAATGAGGTTCAACATGCCACTAACACAACGGACCAAGCCCAACCTAACCCAGCACCATAAGGACCTCCTCCTATGGTGCTTCAAAACCCATTACCAGTCGAAGGATTGGTGGAAACCGCACCCCCTCCCCAACCCAATCCCAATGCTTTGGGGGCACCTCCCATGACAGAAACAGGTGTCCACCACCTGCTAGCTATGACAACTGAAGAGGTCAATCTACAAACTAGAAAAAATTAGTATGAAACCAACACCAAACCCGATGACACATTAGTGGCATCTATGTCCAAAATGGTCAATGTACCTCTTTAGTTACCCCCTTTCCTGTGCCCCCCCATATGCCAGGTTTCCAATAACACCAAGGATAGAGTTGCTGTCAGCTACAACATTGTGGATGATTTGGCCCAAACACCTACCGCCATGTCCTCTCTTGAGGTACTCAAAACTTGCCCAACGCAGCAGAAAGCCTTACTAGCCGCCCTTGGGGCCGTAGACGCCTCTGACTCAAAGTCGATCACATTCGACACAGAGAATGGATAACCGTGCATGCCATCAACCATTGCCTTTCAAATCTAGGTGTCTATCCGGAATTTGGTCGTGCACCAGTGCATAGTGGATGAGGGGGAATCCACGTGCATTATGTCTACCCTAGTTTGGCAGAAACTTGGATCCCCGATTCTGCAACCATCATCCACAACTCTGTGGGATTATGATGGCCATCCCAATAAATCCCAAGGAATCCTCCCCCATGTCCCCATCACATTAGCTGGGAAGACAGTTCTGATTGACATAGAGGTTGTCAATGCTCAATTGGACTATAAACTTCTCCTCGAAAGAAGTTATATGTATGCCATGAGAGTAGTAGCATCAATTGTCTTCCATCTCATGATGTTCCCCCATGAAGGGAAAATTGTGCCAGTTGACCAACTGAATTATCATGATCTGCAAGGGCTAACGGCACCCACCAACGTTATCCCTACCATCAACACCATTGATTCGCAAGGAATGACCACACATGCCAATGTTGTCCCTACGGTCAACACCATGGTTGACAACATACCAACCTCCCCATTGTTGAATGTGGGCCCTGGGTTGTTTTTCGATACCACCATGACGGCTCCTTTCCTCTTAGTGTCACCACCACCGACACCAAATGAGACTACGGACTTGTGCATGATCTCATCCAGCACGGCTACACCCAAACAACAACCATAGTTGCATCCCCAATGGAAACTGCAACATCAACAATAGCTGCAACATCATCCATAGTCACAACATTATGCATAGACACAACCACAACATCATCCCCACATACAACCATCAGGGAGTTATCTGGGCTCATCTCCAGTCCATACAATTCCTTTCCTCTTTCCCCCTCTTGGTGTGATGAGCAAGCCAGTAATGGCCACCTTAAACTTACCCAACCTCACATGGGGAATTCTTTTGTGGTATCTTGATCCACCAGCTCAACCACCAATTCCCCAGGTAGTCTTAACCCCCGTGGAACCCATTACGGTTGAGTCTCACCCTCCACTCGACCCACAAAAACCAACCACCACACCCACACCCACACCACCCCACCCAAAAAGGGCTAGGGGAAAGAATGTGAAAGCTACCATAGAGCCTCGACAAATCCTGCCTTGCACCGTCTGTGAAGAACAGGGCCATCCAACTCAAAACTTCCCTGATATTCCCATAATTCACGCGCATTTGGATGCCATGGATACAACGAAAAATCTCCCCGTGGTTGAACTCCCAAGCGGGCCAATAGTGAGAAACAAGTCATTGAGAAGAAACCATACTTCCACCCTTTGCGGATTGTATAGACACTATTCTGACCGCTGCCAAGACTTGTCCATGTTCCGAATGGCTCTAGCAAACCTTAGACAACATTCCCTTGAATCTGAGATCACTTTGATCGAAGAATTTCACCCCCCACCTCCTTCTTCAAACACCATGTCCATCTACATGATGTCTAGGTTTTGTAGACCCTCTTCTCTCCACCACCACCAATGGTCCATCAAACCTGTCTCTTCCATTGTTTTCGCAGCCACAACCACAACCTCATCCTCAGTTACTAGGGAAATAGTGGGGTTCATTCCTAATCAACAGGATCCTTTTCCTTTTCCTTTTCCTAACATCTAGGATCGTGAGTAAGTCTGTCTTGGAAACCTGCAATCTGCGTAGTTTTCTCCCTTTCTGTTTTGCAACGTTTTTACCACAAATAAGAAACCCCCCATTTAGGGGCAGCACCATTAGCTACTGTTTGTGCTAGAAATTGTTTCCAGGTCACAAAGAAACAAGCCAACACAATCTCAGATATTCAATCAAATAAAACTAGGGTTTAGGTTTTTTTTAAAGGTTTTTCCTGGTTGTAAAGTTTGGTGAATGAAGGGAATACACTCATAAGCCAAGCAGGAACTAAATCATAAATAAATAATAATAGAGATGCATAATATAATCACCAAGTACCAACAACATATAATCCTGAATTTCATTCACAACTGACAAGCATTACAAGCAAAGAAACCATAAACCAGTAATGAATTTATCAATCATGCAGCTAAGCAAGCTAAAAATGAAGCCAAAACACATACTGAAGGGTAATAATGATCATATATTTCATAATTTTTTTCATCAAATACACATGAGATTTTAAGTACTTAGCTCATAAACAAGTCAAAGACCTCCTTAAGCCAGCCAAAAATCGAACCCCTTGTTCTCTTTCTCCTCTTCCTAAATACTGTTTTTCAAAAATTCAATTAGGGTTTAAACCCTAATTCTTTCTAACCTACTCATCGATGGGATAATATCAAAAATTTACAATTTACAAAATAAAGTGTTTCTCAAAAAACATAACAACTAACTTCCTAACTAATAATACTCAAAGGTCTTTGGCAGCTTCTGCCAATAAGGCTATTCCATCCAAAGCTTGGGCCTTCTTCCTACTCTTTTCTATTCAACTTCCATGTTTGCTATCCTTCTTGAAAGTTCTTCATTCTGTTGCTGTAAGCCACTGACAGTCTGCTTTAATTCTGCACATTGTAAATATGTGTTTCTCTTCCTTTTAAGGGACTCCTTGGAGACTGCAGTGAGCTCTTGATAATGATCATTTGCTTCTTGTAAATCCTCCCTGAGTCTTCTGTTAGCTAGGATCAAACCATCATTGGTTTCTTGCATGTACTCCATTTGATGCTTATATTGTTTGATGGTTCTTTGCAGGTTCTCCTTTTTTGAGTCAAAATCCTTCCCTGTTGTGGTATCCTGTAGCTCACTAGGCGGCCATGGGATATTTAACTTTCTGAAAATGTCCTCATCCTCTGGAAGCAGCTCTGAAGATACACCATGAACACTAGGGTTTTCCTGATTAACTATTTCAGTTGGTGCAATTTCATCAATCAAAATCTTGTCTTTAGAATAAGAAACTTCAGTTTCCTTTCTCTATTGTTCCTTCAACATTTCACCTCTTAATTCCAAAAATACAGCTGATAGTTTAGTCTCGGTGAGATTGGACTCTTCTGCTGACTTTAATGCTTTCTTTCCTTTGCAATCATCTTTGCTAGACTCTATATTTTCATCTGAAGAAGAAGTATCAAGCATGGTTACTTCTTTTATGTTTAGCTTAGTGTTTAGCATCTTTTTCATGTTCATCCTTAATTTATTTTTAGGTCTTGTCTTGGGCCTCCAACCTGGGGCAAGCTCTCCCAGCATCTTCAACGTTCTTCCTTGATGTCTAACTGTGGCAAACTCCCTAGCTTTTACCTTGATCTTCTTTTTCTTTAGCCTTTCTGTTTTATCCTCTTGACTTTAGCATTCTTTGTGTGTGTCAACCCTAGACTCAGCATGGACTGTCAACTCATCTCCTTCTAGAAAATATCCTTCATCTTGAGATAAAATAGTGATTGGGCTTCTTGGTTGGACCTTAGCATCTTGTTCTTTTACTGCAAGCTTCTCTGTGACAAGAATTGGTTTTTTATCTCTAAGTGCCTCTGCTAGTGCTGTAATTTGCATAGACTGAGTTTCTTTTTCAATAACCAGCAAACCCTTTCCCTTACTGTCAATTGAAGGCTGCTGAGATTCAACCTCTCCCTTTGCAGATTCTGTCACTTCCTCAATATTCACGTCTTTTTTATCTTCAGACTTGACTTTTAGCCCTAATTTTCTAATTAGGGTTTGTCCTTTGTCCACATGCTTTTTGGTAGGCTGTTCTTCTTGCTTAATCTAGAACCCAGACCAAAAGCGGAAATAGTCCCATGTTTTTCCTTCTTTTTGCAAAGCAGTGCTGATAATGATCTTGATCAATCGATGATGGAAAATGGACTGTGAAGTGTGATCATGATGCTCTTTAATCCTGCTTGACATCTTCTCCAAACTCTTCAACAAGAAGAAGGGGAGACTCATCCTTGATTCACTAGCCAGGTGCTGTAAGAACCTGAAATGATATTTGAATACAAAAGCATACCTCCCTTCACAGGTAATGTAGCTTTGTAGGACTTTGATGGGCTCCACCCATTCTGCTCTAAAATTCTGAATGAGCACTCCTTTGCTCCAGTCTGGAATAATGCCAGGTAAAAGATACCTCTAAGCATTGAAGGTAAAAGGCAGCTTTTTGAACCACAACTCTCCTTCATTTCTAACTCCTATAGCTTTAGCCACCAACTCCACAGTCAACTTAAACTTCAGGGTATCAAATGATACCATATCTTGGTTATAACATTGGTAAAATCTATGAGAGACCTCGGTGTTATAACCATCAATCTTCTTAAAGAAAACCAACCATCCAACATTTTCAAAAAGCTCTGCACAACCTGGAAACTTATCAATCCAATTTACCTCAGTAGGCTCAGCTCTATTGGTCTTCCCACTTTTCTTCATTTGCTTTCCAAATGGCTGAATTCTGTGTAATTTTAAAGCCCTGTTAATGACCTAACAGCCCTTTTTCCCTCAAGCTCCTAGAGTTTTGATAGTCAGCTTGCTTTGATTCTCCTTGGCTGTTTTCTCTTCTTTTTTAACAGTCTATTTGTATTAACAATGCAGGAAAAGTTTTGCACCAGGCTGGGTAATTTAGGTTAATAGAGTGCCAAAAATCTGTAACCAGACTATTGCTGAACTGAACCCACATCCAATATGTTCATTTCGATGCCAGACCATCTCTAGAATTCATGGAAACATCTGTGTCTTGTGTTTTTGCACAAATAGCACCCTTGGCTCCTTTTAATGTCACTAATGAGATATCTCTTTGCAATAGGGACTCTGCATTAGTGCTCTTAATTGCTTGCTTCTTAAATTCAGATTGTGATTGTTTAACTAGGGAATGAGATGATATGAGAGTAAACTTATGTGTTCTAACTTTCTGCTTCAAATTGCATTTAGCACAAAACCAATCAGCCTCTAGACATATTCATATAAGGTTTTCATGCAATCGACATGCTCAGCTAACTCATTGCATTGATTACAGGTAACAAGTAAATCTGTGAGCTCTGGTTGCCTAAAACAATACAGACCTTCAACCTACCATACTTGCTGGTCTTAATAGGGAAATTGTTCAATGTAACAGTTGTTTTCGACTTATCACTTGCTAAAACATATAAAACCTTTAAGACTGATATCTGATCATTGAGAGTTTGTTAACAACATTAATTAAGGCTTTCTTTAATCATTTTTAACATAACCAGCCTTAATGAAAAACCCCCAATTTGGTAGGCACGACCAAGTTTACGCGGAATACCTCATTCTCGTCCGATTGCGAACATTTAAAAGTAATCCTAGGAGTATCTGACTATTGAATTTAACTGCCCATGTGTCTTCAGGTCTTCAATTTGCTTTCAACTGGTGCGATGAGAAAGCCCTAATTTTCCTCTGTAACTGCAAATTCCAGATTTTAAGCAGATGTCTTCGCTCCACTTCGCGTCTAGCTTCATAATGCATATGTGGAGAACTTCTTTCCCATCAATCTAGGCTCGTTCCTCGATCTGTCATCATTCACCCAACTTTAACTACTGATCGCCACGATTTCCTTCACGTCATAGACCACACTTGTTTGCATGATAATTTTTTATGAAACACGTATCAAAACCCTTTACACATGTGATTAGTCATCCAGAAATCAAAATCATGAGAGAATTTGGCTTAAAAATCGGCAATTTTAGGGCCCTCGATATTCTTGTAGCGCCGTAGTGTAAGATTTTGGCCGTTGCGCTACAAGAATAATATAAAACCAAATTTGGCGTTGTTTTAGTCATTAATTCCATTTTGAATGAGGTTTTGTGTTAAACTTTGATCATGGTGTTATTAGTGAACCAATTAATCCACATAATGTCCTATAGAACCCTTCAAAACCATAAGAAGAACAAACCTAATGAAAATCTAAAGCAAAAATCGAAATTTCACTTAAAACCAAAAATTTTCTAAAGTAAGCAAATGAGCAAACTTAAAAATAAAAATCACAAGCAAAATATAGAACTGAAGAAGACAAGTTCATGAATTAACATCTGGCTCCAGCTGCGGGATGAAGTCCTCCCTGTGAGGCTTCAAGAACCTGTAGACCATTGCCTTCTTTTTTGCTACCTACTAGTCTACAAAATTTCCATTGGGTTATGGAGTCCTTATTATGCTTCACTCACACCGGTATATACAATGAAAAGTGAAAACCTCCTCAAAGACTGTAAAAATGCTTGAGGAATCGTCCATTGACTGGACTTGACAATTCCTCACCTTCCAGAGACTGCAGGACAAAAGTGTTATTTTCCAGAATCTTAGACAGTAGGAAAGGGACAAACCAGAGGTTGTCAAATTTACCATGCTTCCCTTTTTGCTCTTTCCTTGCGTCCCTCCTCAAAACCATATCACCAACTGAGAAAGTGTTTTCTTTGATGTTCCTATCAAACTTGCTTTTGATCTTCAATCTGTACAACTGTGCCCTTTCTTCTACCTTTTCCCTGTTCTATTGCAACTCTATCATCTCATAAATCCTTCTCTGCATATCATTTGGTTCTTCCTGGGAATTCTGAAGAAACTTCATCACTGGTATTCCTAGTTGAATAGGAAAAACTGCATCTGTACCATAAACTAACTGGAAGGGAGAAGTTCCAATTGCTTGTTTGACTGTTATCCTATCAGCCCACAATGCATATTTCAACATTGCATCCCATGATCTCTTTTTATGCTTGAGCAACTTTTTGATACTCTGAATGATGTTCTTATTCGAGGATTCACCCAAACCATTGCCTTGGGGATAGTAAGGAGTTGAATGTTTCAGCAGGATACCATTCTTTTCACAAAAAGCTTCCATTGCCTTGGATTTGAAAGCCTTTGCATTATCTGTGACTAATTTCTGAGGACAACCAAACCTACTAAGGATATTCTCCTCAATAAATTCCATGATTACTTTGTCTATGGCATTCCTAGTAGGTATGGCTTCCACCCATTTGGTAAAGAAGTCTGTTACAGTTAGAATCCATCGATGTTGTCTTAAGGAAGCTAGATTTATTTCCCCAATAAAATCTAGACCCCATTGCTGGAAAGGAGCACTTACTGCAATAGGTTTTAGGGGAAATGACAGCAAGTTTTGTTTGCCAGCAAACTTCTGACAAGGGATACAAGCTCTTACCTGCTGATAAACATTTGCAAACAAAGAGGGCCAATAGTATCCAGCTCTTAAAATCTTGTATGCTGTTGTCTTCCAGTACTTATGACCTCCACATGCACCCTCATGAGATTCAGAAATTACCCCTTCAATTTCAGATTTATCCAAGCATTTGAGTAGAATACCACTTGGGTCCTTCCAGAATAACTGCTCTTCTACTAGACAATACTTAGTAGCTCTAAGCTTTAAAGATCTAGCAGCTTTCCTATCTAAATGCTCAGGACATTTCAAAAACAAAAGAAAATACACAATGTCTGCATACCATGTGGATGCTGAATAATAGTCCATGATCTTCTCTTTTTCTAAGATTGCTTGATCTTCGTCCTGAGCTAATTCTTCAACCATGACATGCAATCCCAGAGCTTGAAAATTTGATTCAGCCAGCAACTTGGCTAAACCTTGTCCCTTTACAAGTTTGGTAGGTCTGATATCTATATCATACTCCATGATTTTAGCAATCCACCTGCCTCTTTTCCCTTCACTATCAGGCTGTGTTAAAACATCTTTTATAGCATCATTGGGCGCAAATGAAATAAATTTAGAGTGCAGAACATATCTTCTGAAAAACTTTAAAGCTTTTACTAGAGCATAGGCCTGTTTTTCTAAGATACTATATTTCAGTTCAGAATCCCTGAGATTTTTGCTGAAGAATGAAATAGGCTGCTCCAGTCCTTCTTTATTCTTTTGCAATAGAACAACTGCTATTGTATCCTCTGATGCAAATGAGAATGTAAGAAATTCTCTGGTAAAATTTGGGCTTACTAATACAGGAGCTTCAGTAAGAGCCATTTTGATCTTCTCAAATGCATTCTTTGCCTCAGTGGTCCACTTGACTTCCTGATCCTTTTTCAACATGACTGTGATCTGTTTGATAGTCTCAGCAAAGTTTGGTATAAACCAACGCAGAAAGTTGATTTTACCAATGAATGATTGGACATCCTTTTTACTCCTCGGTAAACTTATTTTCAATATAGCTTTTACACTTCAGGATCAATCCTTATACCATCAGCAGACACTAAATGACCAAGCAATTTACCTTCCTGTACAACAAAGTGTGACTTCTTTGGATTCAAGGACAAGCCAATTTTTCTACATTTCAGGAAAGTCTGCTTTAAATGCTTCAAATTTTCATCATCTGACTGTGAGAAAACAATAATATCATCCAAGTAGATTACCACAAACTTGTCCTTTTCTTCGATAAAAGCAATATCCATAGCCCTCTAGAAGGTGGCTCCAGCATTCATTAGACCAAAGGGCATCTTATCATACATGAAAGTTCCCCAAAGAGTAGTGAAATCTATCTTCTCCTTATCATCAGGATGCATAGAGATTTGATTGTACCCTAAGAAACCATCAACCATAGAGATCCTCTGTGCTCCAACTACTTTCTACAATATTTGCTCAATTTTAGGCAAAGGATAATTATCCTTTAATGAAGATCTGTTCAGATTTCTGAAGTCAACACAAAACCTGATTTCCCCATTCTTTTTCCTAACAGGAACCAGATTAGCCACCCATGAAGAATACTTGAGCAACACTATGATCTTGGCATCCAACAATTTCTTCACTTCTTTTTCAATAACAGGAAACAAGGCTGGATTAATCCTCCTTAATTTTTGACGAAAAGGTTTGACATTTGGTTTTAAAGGGACTTTATGCTGTATGATTCCTGTGTCATAATTTCTCAACTCCTCATAAGACCATGCAAAAACATCTACATGCTCTTTTAGCAGTTTAATATACCTGTTTCTTTGTTCAGCTGTAAGTGCTTTAGAAATTTTGACCATTCTAGGATGTTTTGCTGAGCCAATGTTACAATCCACCACATTCTCTTCCGAGGACTGTACAACAGGTTTTAAGAATGTATCATCCTTTGAAAAAATACTTTCCAAAGGTACCAAACCTTTTGGGATAAAATTGCTCTTTAACTCAATGATTTTGTGTCCAGCAATTTCATTTTCAGCTATCTCTTCCACCTGTCCATCCTCCTCATCTTCTTCTTGATCAATCATGGAATTTGAAAACTCATGAGTAAGCTCTAATAACCTCTTAATCTCAATGTCATCTTCGAAAACTCTCCACTTCCTTACATTATTATGTACAGATGGTCTATACCTCACTTCAATGGGGTATCTCAACTGAGTGGTCTTGGGGATTCTAAAGTGTGTAGCAGCCAAGGCCAATGAATCTACAGTCTGATTATAATCTCTTGGAATATAGGTGATGTTAAAAGCTACAAAATAATTTTCAATAATGTCCCATACCTCATTTGAATAGACTTTCAGTAAACCCTGCTTCACTTGATAGTTGTTCTTCCCCTGCTGAACAACTAATTCGGAGTCCCCAAATGTAGAAATCTGCTGAATGCCCAAATATTTAGCAGCTTTCAAACCTAACAGCAAAGCTTCATATTCAACAGTATTGTTTGTAGTAATAAAATCCAATTTATACATCAGCTTTACTATTTCACCTCCAAGAGATATGAGAAGAACCCCTGCTCCAACACCTTCTTTGCAAGAGGATCCATCAAAGTATAACTGCCACAGCTCATCCTCCCGTTCTCTACTGCATTTTACTGGATGTTCCTTTTCAACCTGTAATAAACCAGTAGTGTTGTCTTCCTCGCTGAAATGTAACATGCAAGTACCTAGGTCTTTATCAACAGCATACAGTGGGTGGTTGGTAGGGTTCTTGTCATCTGTCACAATATAGGTAAACTGAAGCTCTCTGTATAACCTTCTGTTTTCTCCTCCAAACACAGGAATAGTAGCATATGATAGATCCATTTGTAAGGTCCCACCAACCTTCTTTTCCCAAGACCTAGAGAGAAGTAACCCAAACTTCAGTGTAATATTAGCTACCACAACATCCATGATCACACTTTTCATGGGTAACTGAGCCAGGCTAACAACCATGTCCTTTATTACCCCTAAACACTTCACTGCTCGGGAATCAAAGGCATACAGATCATGATAGGGTTTGGTGATACTCAGAACTAAAGCTTCCATAACATCCTTTGGCATTAAATTGTGTGATGCTCCTGAATCTAACAAGCAATTATGTATCATTTGTTCATGGACTGTCAGGGTGATGTAGAATGAAGGTGAAGCACCTGCTTCATTTTCAGTCTTTTCAGCCAAGGCTGATCCAATGAAAATCCTAGGATTTTCTTCTTGCAAATTTACTGTATCAAAAATAGACTGATTGCTTGCTGAATTCATCATCTTAAGAACTGTCTCTTTATATGAAGGGTTTCTCATTAATTCAGTTAAAGGTACAGGAACCTTTAACTTCCCTAATTCATTCTCCAAACTGAAATTCTGGATAGTTTTATTTACCTCTTCAACCTCTGTGTTCTTCTTTTGTTTTTCTGAAACTTGTTTTTTCTCAGTCACAGGATCAGATGACTGCTTAGCAGGGACATCTGCCTTTTTATTCGGGATTTGTACCACCTATTTTGGACCTGACCTTAGATTCACAGTCTTCTTGAGTTCATTTTGACAGACATCAGCAGTTACAGCAGCCTTTTCTGGACCTAGATCATCTTCTGTTTCGAACATGTCAGCATCATAGCATTCTGCATTTAGAAACTCTTCTTCAGTGACAAAAACCCCAGCCAATCCTTCTCCAAAATGATTCATATCTTGGTCGGTATCTTCAAATATCAGCTCATCGTCAACCTCTTCTTCATCAACAACATTGTTTTGAAGAGGTGGTGGCACTCTTTGGTCCTCATTTTCTCTCCTTTCCCGCTGAATATCATTATTCCTTCGTTCTCTAGGCATGAAATGGGGAGAAAATTGCCTTCCTAACTGATTCTTATTGTTAGGATTTCGTTCACCTTCTGGAGCAGGCTTGTTGGAATTTTTCTCAATCTCTAATTTGTTCAATTTTCCAATCAAAATCTCCACCAACTTAGCCATTTCATCAATTTTCCCTTCAGCAGAATGGGAAGCAGAACTTCCTGAAGCTGCTGAGCTGTTTCCTTCTTCAATCTATTGGAATCCAATATGTTAGATTCTACCTCCAATCCTACATCCTACATATTCAGTAAAGAAATAGGTCTCCTTTCTCTCAATAGTAAGGAAAATTCATGATCGAAAACATTTGCATATGTTAGTTTAGCAGAAGTTTCAGTAGGCTTTACTTCTGCAGGAATTCTACTGTACATCTTATTAAACCTCTTTGAAAAGTATGCAATAGTTTCATCCTTTTTCCTCCTAAGAGCTCCAAACTCAGTTATGTAGTATGTATGGTCTTTGGTGTCACCCCATTGTCTCATGAAGAGATCACGGAGTTCTTCAATGATAGTGATTGAGTTAGCAGGCAACTCTCTGAACCATTTCCTTACATCTCCATCAAGGCTCTGCACAAACATTCTCATCCATACATCCTTGGCTTCAATGTTTTGGTTATCAGCATAACTAAGGAAAGCTTCCTAGTGTTCTTCAGCTATAGTTTCCACCTGTCCATTAAACCTAGGCAGATATTTTTGATAGTCTCCTCCAAGCAGTGCATTTAATGGATGGGGCAAGACCAACGGTGCATATCTGGATGCAACCATCTGGTCCATCATGTCTATGGGCTGATTTTGGGCTGCCATTTTTGGACTGATTGAATTTGGTGATGAAGAGGTTTGACTGGAACTTGGATGAAAGGGATTTTTACCTAATTTCAGCTGAAAAAGAGGTATCTTAACAGGAGAGGCAATTTTGGATTTTTTGAAGGATTGAGGATTAGTAAAAACTTGGAAACTATTATCAGGAATAATGGGCTTTAACCAAGGTGAAGCTTCTTATTCTTTTCTTAGCACAACTGAATGTGATGAGCCACCCAATTGGTCAAGGTCACACAGGGCTGGTAAAGACTAAGATATTCTAATTTTCCTTGTTGTCTTTAATATCTGTTCAGGGTTTGCAACACCCAACTGCAATGGTGAATTAGGTATGTTCCTAGTTCCAACCCCTCTAGTAGCCACTGTGTCAAATTTTGGTGAAAAGTAGCCTTAAGATGTGCTGGTTTAAGTTCACCTCCTAAAACCAGTGAAATGATAAGTATCCTAGGGAAAAATTTGTTTTCAACTTCGTTCCCCGGCAATGGCGCCAAAGATGTTTGTGCCAGAAATTTTTTCCAGGCCACAAAGAAACAAGCCAACACAATCTCAAATATTTAATCAAATAAAACTAGGGTTTAGGTTTTTTTTTAAAGGTTTTTCCTGGTTGTAAAGTTTGGTGACTGAAGGGAATACACTCATAAGCCAAGCAGGAACTAAATCATAAATAAATAAGAACAGAGATGCATAATATAATCACCAAGTACCAACAGCATATAATCTTGAAGTTCATTCACAACTGACAAGCATTACAAGCAAAGAAACCATAAACCAGTAATGAATTTATCAATCATGCAGCTAAGCAAGCTAAAAATGAAGCCAAAACACATACTGAAGGGTAATAAGGATCATATATTTCATAATTATGTTCATCAAATACACATGAGAGTTTAAGTACTTAGCTCATAAACAATTCAAAGACCTCCTTAAGCCAGCAAAAAATTGAACCCCTTGTTCTCTTTCTCCTCTTCCTAAATACTGTTTTTCAAAAATTCAGTTAGGGTTTAAACCCTAACTGTTTCTAACCTACCCATCGATGGGATAATATCAAAAATTTACAATTTACAAAATAAAGTGATTCTCAAAAAACATAACAAGTAACTACCTAACTAATAATACTCAAAGGTCTTTGGCAGCTTCTGCCAATAAGGCTATTCCATCCAAATCTTGGGCCTTCTTCCAAGCTCTTTTCTGTTCAGCTTCCATGTTTTCTATCCTTCTTGAAAGTTCTTCATTCTGCTGTTGTAAGCCACTGACAGTCTGCTTTAATTCTGCACATTGTAAATCTGTGTTTCTCTTCCTTTTAAGGGCCTCCTTGGAGACTGCAGTGAGCTCTTGATAATGATCATTTACTTCTTGTAAATCCTCCCTGAGTCTTCTGTTAGCTAGGATCAAACATTCATTGGTTTATTGCATGTACTCCATTTGATGCTTATATTTTTTGATGGTTCTTTGCAGGTTCTCCTTTTCTGAGTCAAAATCCTTCCCTGTTGTGGTATCCTATAGCTCACTAGGTAGCCATGGGATATTTAACTTTCTGAAAATGTCCTCATCCTCTGGCAGCAGCTCTAAAGATACACCATGAACACTAGGGTTTTCCTAATTAACTATTTCAGTTGGTGCAATTTCATCAATCAAAATCTTGTCTTCAGAATAAGAAACTTCAGTTTCCTTTCTCTGTTGTTCCTTCAACATTTCACCTCTTAATTCCAAAAATACAACTGATAGTTTAGTCTCAATGAGACTGGACTCTTCTATTGACTTTAATGATTTCTTTCCTTTGCAATCATCTTTGCTAGACTCTATCTTTTCATCTGAAGAAGAAGTATCAAGCATGGTTACTTCTTTTATGTTTAGCTTAGGCTTTAGCATCTTTTTCATATTCAGCCTTAATTTATTTTTAGGTCTTGTATTAGGCCTCCAACCTGGGGAAAGCTCTCCCAGCATATTCAACATTCTTCCTTGATGTCTAACTGTGGAAAAATCCCTAGCTTTTACCTTGATCTTCTTTTTCTTTGGCCTTTCTATTTTATCCTCTTGACTGTAGCATTCTTTGTGTGTGTCAACCCTAGACTCAGCATGGACTATCAACTCATCTCCTTCTAGCAAGTATCCTTCATCTTTAGATAAAATAGTGATTGGGCTTCTTGGTTGGACCTTAGGATCTTCTTCTTTTACTGCATGCTTCTCTGTGACAAGAATTGGTTTTTTATCTATAAGTGCCTCTGCTGGTGCTATAATTTGCATAGACTGAGTTTCTTTTTCAATAACCAACAAACCCTTTCCCTTACTGTCAATTGAAGGCTGCTGAGATTCAACCTCTCCCTTTACAGATTCTGTCACTTCCTCAATCTTCACATCTTTTTTATCTTCAGACTTGACTTTTAGCCCTAATTTTATAATTAGGGTTTGTCCTTTGTCCACATGCTTTTTGGTAGGCTGTTCTTCTTGCTTAATCTAGAACCCAGACCAAAAGAGGGAATAGTCCCATGTTTTTCCTTCTTTTTGCAGAGCAGTGCTGATAATGAGCTTGATCAATCCATGATGGAAAATGGACTGTGAAGTGTGATCATGATGCTCTTTAATCCTGCTTGACATCTTCTGCAAACTCTTCAACAAGAAGAAGGGGAGACTCATCCTTGATTCACCAGCCAGGTGCTGTAAGAACCTGAAATGATATTTGAATACAAAAGCATACCTCCCTTCATAGGTAATGTAGCTTTGTAGGACTTTGATGGGCTTCGCCCATTCTGCTCTGAAATTCTAAATGAGCACTCCTTTGC
Organism: Pseudotsuga menziesii; assembly: GCA_001517045.1. NCBI lineage: Eukaryota > Viridiplantae > Streptophyta > Pinopsida > Pinales > Pinaceae > Pseudotsuga > Pseudotsuga menziesii. Next base: position 219,287 of record LPNX010682701.1, on the reverse strand, counting down.
TCCAGTCTGGAATAATGCCAGGTAAAAGATACCTCTTAGCATTGAAGGTAAAAGGCATCTTTTTGAACCACAACTCTCCTTCATTTCTGACTCCTATAGCTTCAGCCACCAACTCCACAGTCAACTTAAAATTCAGGGTATCAAATGATACCATATCTTGGTTATAACATTGGGCAAATCTATGAGAGACCTAGGTGTTATAGCCATCAATATTCTTAAAGAAAACTAACCATCCATCATTTTCAAAAAGCTCTGCACAACCTGGAAACTTATCAATCCAATTTACCTCAGTAGGCTCAGCTCTATTGGTCTTCCCACTTTTCTTCATTTGCTTTCCAAATGGCTGAATTCTATGTAATTTTAAAGCCCTGTTAATGACCTAACAACCCTTTTCCCCTCAAGCTCCTAGAGTTTTGACAGTCAGTTTGCTTTGATTCTCCTTGGCTGTTTTCTCTTAGTTTTTAACAGTCTGTTTGTATTAACAATGCAGGAAAAGTTTTGCACCAGGCTGGGTAATTTAGGTTAACAGAGTGCCAAAAATCTGTAACCAGACTATTGCTGAATTGAACCCACATCCAATATGTTCATTTCAATGCCAGACCATCTCTAGAATTCATGGAAACATCTGTGTGTTGTGTTTTTGCACAAATAGCACCCTTGGCTCCTTTTAATGTCACTAATGAGCTATCTCTTTGCAATAGGGACTCTGCATTAGTGCTCTCAATTGCTTGCTTCTTAAATTCAGATTGTGATTGTTTAACTAGGGAATGAGATGATATGAGAGTAAACTTATGTGTGCTAACTTTTTGCTTCAACTTGCATTCAGCACAAAACCAATCAGCCTCTGGACATATTCAGATAAGGTTTTCATGCAATCGACATGGTCAGCTAACTCATTGCATTGATTGTAGGTAACAAGTAAATCTGTGAACTCTGGTCGCCTAAAACAATACAGACCTTCAACCTACCATACTTGCTGGTCTTAACAAGAAAATTGTTCAATGTAACAATTGTTTTTGACTTATCACTTGCTAAAACATATAAAACCTTTAAGACTGATATCTGATCGTTGAGAGTTTGTTAACAACATTAATTAAGGCTTTCTTTAATCATTTTTAACATAACCAGCCTTAATGAAAAACCCCCAATTTGGTAGCCACGACCAAGTTTATGCGGAATACCTCATTCCCGTCCGATTGCGAATGTTTAAAATTAATCCTGGGAGTATCTGACTGTTGAATTTAACTTCCCATGTGTCTTCAGACCTTCAATTTGCTTCCAACTGACGTGACGAGAAAGCCCTAATTTTCCTCTGTAACTACAAATTCTGGATTTTAAGCAGATGTCTTCACTCCACTTCGCCTCCATCTTTATAATGCATATGTGGAGAACTTCTTTCCCATCAATCTAGGCTCGTTCCTCGATCTTTCATCGTTCACCCAACTTTAACTACTGATGGCCATGATTTCCTTCACGTCACAGACCACACCTGTTTGCATGATAATTTCTAATGAAACACGTATCAAAACCATTTACACATGTGATTAGTCATCCAGAAATCAAAATCATGAGAGAATTTGGCTTAAAATCAGCAATTTTAGCGCCCGTGATATTCTTGTAGCGCCGTAGTGTAAGCTTTTGGCCGTTGCACTAAAAGAATAATTTAAAACCAAATTTGGTGCTTTTTTAGTCATTAATTCCATTTTGAATGAGGTTTTGTGTTAAACTTTGATCATGGTGTTATTAGTGAACCAATTAATCCACATAATGTCCTATAGAACCCTTCAAAACCATAAGAAGAACAAACCTAATGAAAATCTAAAGCAAAAATCGAAATTTCACTTAAAACCAAAAATTTTCTAAAGTAAGCAAATGAGCAAACTTAAAAATCAAAATCAAAAGCAAAATATAAAATTGAAGAAGACAAGTTCATGACTTAACAGCTGCTAATCCAAAGTCACATGGAACCTGTTTGAGACACCTCTCACACCTTCGGGCTCAAATTTCCATCTCCTTATGAGACCATTGTCTCATGTTTAACAAACAAATTTCGGGACCGCTTCTTGGAAGTTACCTCAATTTACGAGCCACATCATGGTGATGCAAGTGTCTATGGACCTGTACTTGCATTGCACTTGCCTACCGCTACTCATGTAGGTTCTCGGGCCACCACCCGTCAACGAACATCATTTTTATTTTAGCATATAGCTGTCTACTTTGTCCACCGCACTTTATGCAGATCTCCGAACCATTATCCAGAAGACGAATTATTTCTTTTACACTTATTTGGCATATAAATGCCTCCAAACTTGCACTCACATCACATGTATTCAAGTCTGTCCACCACAGTTCACAAACAACTCTCCTAACCTCTATCTGAGAGCCACCTCGGTTTGCATGCCTCTACCGCACCGACTCACGTGCCTTTGCCGCGATCTATCCCGTGCATGTATTGGTATGTTTGAGAGCCACCTGCTAAGTCCATACTGCGCAGATGAAATTTGGACCACTGTCCACCGTCCCAACATGGGGCACTTCCTGTGCCACCATAATCGGTTGACCATACTAGAGTTTCGTTTAAGCTCTTTTCTGACTCCTAAAAGAATGAAAAGATTGTTGAGTGCAGCTGCTTCCTTTCCTGCTTGTTAAAGTATAGGAAAGGGAATCTACATTGTCTCATTTACCTCCTTTTGTGGACTATGTAGACCATCAAATGAAAAGGACCACCTTGTCATATTCAATCCAAGACCGTTCCCCTCTGCATACTTTTATGCTTTCTCGGGTAGAGGGGCTGGAACTTTACCAAAAAGCTCACCATGAGTTGTCGCTAAGCTCTTTTCCAGCCTTCTCATCAAGAAATGATTGCCGAGCAAAATTGGTTTCATTCATGCTCGTAAAAGTATCTGAATGACCTTCCATTCAGTACAGGTTTAACCTTTTCCGGTCTGATTGGACTACCAACGGTAAATAAGTCTCTCATCCCCTACAAGATGGGCGAGATCTCCTATGTATACTTTTATCCTTTTTCAGGGATAGGAGACTAACAATGAAAAAGAGCCTCCACTGGACTCTTGTTCATGCTTTCAGACTATCTAAAATTGAAAGCACCATTGAGCCTTTACTTTCTCGGGCTCACCAAAAATCCATGAGATCGTACCACAACGTTGTCTTTATACACCACCCCACAGATAACATTTTGGAAGCATTCCCACTTTGGGTCGCCTTTGTTCAGAGTACTCTACAATGTGTCTTCCTTGGATCCCATCAATATCAAAAGTGTCTACCTCCCCCAAGTATTTCCTATCTGCAGTGACATTCCTGATATTACAGCTATGATCCCATTCCCATGAGTCAGTTTCATTTGCTACCTGGTCTGCCCTGCCGTCATACTCTGAACAATTATTTCCCATCTATAGTGACATTCTTGGTATTACAGCTATGATCCCATTCCCATGAGTCAGTTTCATTTGTTTCCTGGTCTGCCCTGCCGTCATACTCTGAACAAAGGAATTTTGAGTCTACTACACTCCCCCTACCCCTGTTCAACTCTTTCCCTCCCCCCCCATTCAGTGGGTCAGTCCACAGATTGTCTCATGTCTTTCGGTTATCTCCTTCGCACTTCTGGTCAAGGAAACACCATTGCCTTGAACAGGGGCAGGTCTCTCTCTATCGATGACAACACACATATTCCAGAGGATAGACCAAGAGGTCCCTATATCTTGGTTTCATTAACCTCATTGATGAGTTCCTTGGACCACTTGAGAGGAGTCCTTAGTGCCTCTCGGGATGTTTGTTTCTCACGTGCTCGACTCTACCTACATCATCGCACTGTTGAGATTCGTATAGGGTATTGGTCCATGCAGTATTTGGTTGAAGACCCTGAATGTCACCTAACTCTAGCACATTTATGAGTCTATTCGAGGGACCTAAATAAGTTATGCCCCTTGTGATTTTTGGGTTGCGTTGGAGACAGTGTTCAGAAGCCCCAACAGTGCTTCTATATAGATTTATGATTGATGTAGCATACTTGTACCACAGAGACTTTGACTCTCAATCAGTAAGTCCATACAACTATGTACAATTCCATATCTAGCAGGCCATCAGAAATGAAGATATAACATTCCATGATAATTCCATGGGTCCAATGTAGCATTTCTTCAGATCAATATTGTATTCATCCTCTCAATGAGGCAACCACTATGTATCATCAGTTATACATGATCGACTCTTGTATTATAGAGCATAGATCACATTATTCTTTTGACATTGTTACGAGCATGGGGATGCCCACCTCGTCCATATACATGCCACACATTATTTTTATCTCACCCATTGATGTGAACCATATTAATACAAAAACCAAAAGCCACCATGCCCCAGCCCCGGAAGCACCACCTCTCTGCAGCGAATCCTATGATGTCCGTCAACCATACGATGAGCTCCTGCCCTCACACATCAGGGGGAAATATGTTAACCCAAAAAATCCCTCACTCAGCTCTACATGGCCTACACCACCCAGGGACACCCATACATGACCCTCATTTCACCCCATTAGACCCCCACAGCCTAAAAAAGGCTTAAGAATGAGCAAAAGGGCTTAAAACCCCCCCAAAAAAGCCTAAATAGTTTTCCTAGGGGCTAAAGCCTCCAAAAAGGGGATAAAACCCCTCAAAGGTTCTAAAAACCCCAAAAGGAGCTAAAGATAGGGCGGAAGGGGCTAAAAGCCCAAAAAAGGGGCTAAAGCCCCAACCAGGGGATTAAAATCCTAAAAAGCCCCAAAAAAGCTATAAATAGAGGGGTGGGGGTCACTCTCAAATCACTTCTCCCTTGCATACTATTATGTTGCCCGAGTGGATGCCTTGAGACCCTTTGTCTCTCAATCCACCCACACTCGCTCTCCTCCATCTTCCATTGAGCCATAGCTCCCCCCATCCAAGAGAGGTGCTTCTCCAAGCTAGGGCATCGTGGCCCATTCCATCAAGAGAAGGTATGGCTTGTTGCTTTGTGTTGTTTATTTGATTTCATCTAATCCATTTTTTGTTTGTAGGTTCAATGTTTAACATGTTTTTGCAGGTATTTTGATTGTAACAGTTGTATGCAGGTTGCTGGAGCTAAACCCTAACAATGTTTGCAGAGGGGTTTCCATCCATTTATTTTATTTCTGTTCTGCTTCGTTTTTTGTCCATTTTTCTTGCATTTCACCACCAGGAACCTGGCCATTCCTTCCCTGTAGTAAGGGATAAATCCCTGCTACGGAACTAGTGACCATACCAGGTCGATCCCACAGGATCCCTGGGTTTATTCTTCAAAGCTTTAGTTTTTAGTTTTGTTTTTTTCCTTAGGTTAATTTTTCTATTAAATCTAGCTTAGATTCTACTTTGTTTACATTTTCAGTTACTGTCGAGCCTCCACAAGGCAAATCAGAGTCCTTTTGGCCATAGTACAGGTTACTATCAGTCGGATCTGACTCGGGGTTAAAACATTTCACTTTTTGGAGCAGGTCGCACTTTTTGGGCCCAGACAGGGGACCAGGTCACTCATTTGGGCCTCATAGGTGCAACCAGGTCACCTATTTACCCCCGAAAGGTGTGACCCCCTTCTAGAAGACATGTTGCTTCTATATGCAAAATCTGAGCGACCCCCTCACTTGTTTCTGGAAAAATTTGACGACCCCCTTGCCACATTTGACCCGAAAAGTGCACTCTGTCACTCAAAATTGGGTTTTTTAATAATTAAGGATTGTCAGTGCGGCTCATCCACCTCTGTCCATATGAACTGTTTTATTTCTATTTCTATTTATGTTTATTTCAATTTAATTTACATAACAAAGTTTAAATTAAATATTGAATGGGTTAATGAATATAGTTTGACTAAAACTCACTTAAAATCAACAATCTTGCTTAACCCTTCCTCCTCTACCCAGTCATCACCCTTCAGGGTATTCTGGGATAAGAATAAGGGAATAGCTGGTATAGTAATAGGCACTTCACCAATATTGTTCGAAACCACTAAAAACATGTGACTTTGAAGGTAGAGGGGGTAGAGAAGGAGGGCTTCTCATGGCGCTCAGTGTCCTCCTTGTTGACCAACCCTGCATCTGGAAGGTGACCTGTGGATCTATGGATGGGCTTAGTCCCATTGTGTTGAGAGCCCAACACCTTCTCCTAGTTGAAGAAGAATATAGGTGTAAGCTAGTCACCTAGTCATGCTATCACAATTCAGGATAAAAAATGGTATATGTCTAAAACATTTCTGATTACGATTTATTGCTTTCATCCACAATGATATGAACTCTGTAGAATATTCATAAACCATTTTCAGCCACCATATAAAAATAAATAAAAATAAAAATAAAAAATACACACCATACCATGTAAATCAACCCAACTCAGTTCATGACGCTGAGAGAGCCAGTAAAATTTACAAATTAACACTACGTTAAAAATCGGTAATCTTTGAGGACATAAGTCCCTGAATGCATTAACCGTGGGAAGTACTTGGGATCATCCCAGAAACTCATTGTGAGGAGTACCATGGGAACCCCAATGTAGCAGCTGGCTACTGAGAGAAATTTCCAAGCGAAACGAGCAACGACCCCCACCGATTGAGTAGCATGCCCATGAGGAAAAATCCAAGTGCTATCTTCTGGTAGTCTTGGTGGCCGAGTGACCACCTAAAGCCAATAGGAATCCATTGAAACCGGGGTCCAATAATCATTACCACCAGTTTGATATTCAAATTTAACACAATTGATCCCTCATGCTCTTCCTCACGCCTAAGAGGAAAACCGCCACAGTTCAGGTCATTAAACTAACATTGTCGAGACCATTCTCGGTGACCTCCCACACCATAAGAAGGCCACACAGGCTCTGATTCAGATTCAGACCCATATCAGTCTGAACGAGACCTGCACATTGCACCATCAAGCCCCATGGCTGGTGCAAACCCGAATCCTTTTTCCGACATAGCAATTGCTAGTGGACCCATGTCCACACCACAAACTATCACCAACAACCCTGCAGGTGGCCCCAACACAGTTATACAAACCATGATAAGTCAGCTGCCACCACCCATATTGACTAGTCAAGCTGTCCCACCTGCAACACATGGGGGCAGTGGCCCTTCCAACTACACTACCCCTCCTATCATACATGGGGGAAGTGGCCCTTCCATCCACACTGTCCCTCCCACCACACTTGGGGGCACTGGTCCAACCACAATGGTGCCACAAGTACCCCTAGCAATGCAGGCGCATTATGCACCTGCAAACCCCAACCCCATGGCTGCCCCATCTCACATCAACCTAGGTTCAAAGCTTCCTTTCATGGCACATATCAACTTTCCTGATTTGGCTCGGTTAACAAATGACCCCATCTGCCATCAAAATTTTTGGCCTTCCATGCCAAGCAAATTGCCCTCAGATATTCCCAAGTTTGAAGGGAAGGAAGGGGAGTGCCCCCAAAACCACATGATGACATTTCATCTATGGTGCTTATCAAACAACATCGTAGATGATTCAATTAGGCTAAGACTGTTCTAGCGCACCCTCACAGGTGCTACAGCCAAATGGTACATTGAGCTACCACAAGCCAAGTACCCAGATTTCAACTCCTTGGATTTCATGTTCCCACAGTATTTCCAACTCCCTATCAGATATCTCAAAGGGGTGGAGATCTTGTTATCTTTCCACCAAAATAATGCAACCCATATAACCAACCACATCCATAAGTGGCGGTGATGCTGTAGTCTGCGTAATATCCAACTTGATGACAGGATCTTCCTAGATTGGTTCCTCAAAACCTTGCTCCCACCCATAAAAAAGGACGTCACATTTGAACGTCCCCAATCTAAAGAAGAAGCTATCTTGAAAGCCCCTTAGTTCGATCTGATTTATGAATGGTTTGGGTACCTTTACACTGTCATTCCAGACACTCCCCGTGCGGGTACCTCCTATTGTGATGCACCGAGGGCATCTCATGCTGCAGATGGCATCATAGGCTCGGTCTCCCACCAACCATAGCACCATCCGACACCACCTGCAATACCACCACAACCAAGCAACACTGCTAGTGTTGCCTACCAAAACCAACCCAATCCCAATGCTCTGGGGGCACCTCCCATGGCAGAAATAGGTGTCCACCACCTGCTAGCTATGACAACTGAAGAGGTCAATCTACAAACTAGACGAAATCAGTATGGAACCAATACGGAACCCACTGACACATCAACGACATCTTCAGCCAAAATGGTCAATGCACCTCTTTAGTTACCCCCTTTCTCACGCCCCCCCATATCCTGGGTTGCCAATAATGCCACGGCTAGAGTTGCTGTCAGCTACAACATTGTGGATGATTTGGCCCAAGAACCTACTTCCATGTCCACTCTTGAGGTACTTAAAACTTACCGAATGCAATGAAAAATCCTTACTAGCCACCCTTGGGGCCGTATACCCCTATGACTCCAAGTTGATCACATTCGAGACAAAGAATGGAGAACCGCGCATGTCATCAACCATTGCCTTTCAAATCCTGGTGTCTATCCAGAATTTGGTCGTGCGCCGGTGCATAGTGGATGAGGGGGCATCCACGTGCATTATGTCTACCCTAGTCTGGCAGAAACTTGGATCCCTAATTCTGCAACCATCATCCACACCTCTGCGGGCTTATGATGGCCATCCCACTAAAGCCCAAGGAATCCTCCCCCATTTCCCCATCACATTAGCTGGGAAGATAGTTCTGATTGACATAGAGGTTGTCAACGCTCAATTGGACTATAACCTTATCCTCGGAAGAAGTTATATGTACGCCATGAGAGCAGTAGCATCAGCTACCTTCTATCTCATGATGTTCCCCCACGAAGGGAAAATCGTGATGGTTGACCAACTGAATTATAACGATCCACAAGGGCTAAGGGCACTCGCCAACGTTATCCCTACCATCAACACCATTGATCTGCAAGGGATGACCACACATGCCAATGTTGTCCATGCAGTCAGCACCATGGTTGACAACATACCAGCCTCCCCATTGTTGAATGTGGGCCCTGGGTTGTTTGCAGATACCACCATGATGGCTCCTTTCCCCTTAGTGTCATGACCACCAACACGAAACGAGACTGCGGACTTGTGCATGCTCTCATCCAGCACCATTGCACCCAAACAACAACCATATCCGCATCACCAACCGCAACCACAACACCGTCCGTAGCCGCAACATCATCCGTAGCCGTAGCATTATGCATAGCCGAAACCACAACATCATCACCACATACAACCATCAAGGAGTTATCTAGGCTCATCTTCAGTCCATAAAATTCCCTTCCTCTTTCCCCCTCCTGGTGTCATGAGCAAGCTAGTAATGGCCACCTTAAACTTACCCAACCTCACATTGGGAATTCCTGTGTGGTATCTTGGTCCACCAGCTCAACCACCAATGCCCTAGGTAGTCTTAACCCCCATGCAACCCATTGTGGTCGAGTCTCACCCTCCACTCGGCCCACAAAAACCAACCACCACACCTGCACCCACACCGCCCCACCCAAAAAGGGCCAGGGGCAAGAATGAGAAAGCTACTGCAGAGCCTCAACAAATCCCACCTTGTGCCGTCTATGAAGAATAGGTCCATCCAACTCAAAACTGCCCTGAGATTCCCATAATCCACGTGCATTTGGATGCCATGAATACAACGAAAAATATCCCCGTGGTTGAACTCCCAAGCGGGCCAATAGTGAGAAACAAGTCATTGAGAAGAAACCATGCTTCCGCCCTTTATGGATTGTATGGACAGTATTCTCACCACTGCCAAGACTTGTACGAGTTTTGAATGGCTCTAGCGAACGTTAGACAACATTCCCTTGAATCTGAGATCACTCTCATTGAAGAAGTTCACCCCCCCACCTCCTTCTTTAGACACCATGTCCATCTACATGATGTCCAGTTCTGCAGACCCTCTTGTATCCACCACCACCAACGGTCCATCACACCTATCTCTTTCATTGTTTTCCCAGCCATAGTTGCAACCTCAGTTGCAACCTCAACCTTAGTTACTAGGGAAACATTGGGGTTCATTCCCGATCAACATGATCCTTTCCCTTTTCCTTTTCCTTTTCCTACCATCTGGGATCATGAGTAAGTATGTCTGGGAAACCCGTAATGTACAACATTTCACACTGGGAGATCCTGTGTGGTACCTTGAAACACCTACCCTACCTCTAAGGCCCCAGGATGTGTTGACTCCTATCCACCCAATTGAGATGATGTTGTACCTACCTCCAGGTCCATCAAAGACTCCTCCTGTCTCCAGGCCTGCCCCTCTTCCTCCAATAGAGACTGGAGGCAAGGCCACCAATACCAATTACATGATCGCTAGCACCAGTCGCCCTTCCATCTCATCAGCTGTGGAAGATCCACCTAATCTATCCCAGCACCACTTACGCGATGACGAAGATATATGTAAGACCACCTTCGGTTTTACCCCATTCCCTTTAAACCATAGTGTGGAATCCATTCTTCCCATAAAAGACCAGATTCTGTCTTCCCGCCTTGCCAAAGACCTTCATCTTGCCAAGGGGGCATACCTCTTCACTGACTCATATGGTCGACTCTTGAAGAAGCCACGCAACGGGCTCCACCTCAAGAGAGCCTATGCCTAATACCACCACTATGAGTCCCTTTCTATTTTGGAATGTTTTTACAACAAATAAGAAACCCCCCATTTAGGGGCAGCACCATTAGCTGCTAATCCAAAGTCACCCGGAACCTGTTCGAGACACCTCTCACACCTTTGGGCTCAAATTTCCATCTCCTTATGAGACCATCGTCTCATGTTTAACAAACAAATTTTGGGACCGCTTCCTGGAAGTTACCTCAATTTATGAGCCACATCATGGTGATGCAAGTGTCTATGGACCTGTACTTGCATCAAAATTTCCTACCACTACTCATGCGGGTTCTTGGGCCAACTCCCGTTATGGAACATCGTTTTTATTTTAGCATATATATGTCTACTTCGTCCACCGCACCTTATGCAGATATCCGGACCATTGTCAGAAGACAAATTATTTCTTTTACACGTATTTGGCATATAAATGCCTCCGGACTTGCACTCACATCACATGTAGTCAAGTCCATCCACCACAGTTCACACATGACTCTCCTAACCTCTGTTCGAGAGCCACCTCGGCTTGCATGCCTCTATCACACCGAAACTCGTGCCTCTACTGTGATCTATCCAGTGCATGTATTGGTACGTTTGAGAGCCACCTGCTCCATCCATACTGCGCAGATGACCTTTGGACCACTTTCCACCATCCCGACATGGGGCACCTCCTGTGCCACCGTAATCGGTTGACCATACTAAAGTTTCGTTTAAGCTCTTTTCTGACTCCTAAAAGAATGAAAAGATTGCCGAGTGCAGCTGCTTCCTTTCCAGCTCGTTAAAGTATAGGAAATGGCATCTACATTGTCTCATTTACCTCCTTTTGCAGACTATGTAGACCATCAAATGAAAAGGACCACCTTGGCATATTCAAGTCAAGACCATTCCCTTCTGCATACTTTTATGCTTTCTCGGGCAGAGGGGCCGCAAATTTACGAAAAATCTCACCATGATTTGTCGTTAAGCTCTTTTCTAGCCTTCTCATCAAGAAAATATTGCCGAGCAAAATTGGTTTCGTTCATGCTCGTAAAATTATCTGAATGACCATCCAGTTAGTATAGGTTTAACCTTTTCCATCCTGATTGGACTACCAACAATAAAGAAGTCTCTCATCCCCTACAGGATGGGCAAGCTCTCCTATGTATAATTTTATCCTTTTTTGGGCACACGAGACTACCAACTAAAAAGATCCTCCACTGGAGTCTTCTTCATGCTTTCAGACTCTCTAAAATTGAAAGCACCATTGAGCATTTACTTTCTTGGGCTCGCCAAAAATCCACAAGATCGCACCACAATGGTGTCTTTAGACACCACCCCACAGATAACAGTTTGGTAGCATTCCCACTTTGGGTCACCTTTGTTCAGAGTACTCTACAATGTGTCTTCCTTGGATCCCATCAATATCAAAAGTGTCTACCTCCCCCAAGTATTTCCCATCTGCAGTGACATTCCCGATATTACAGCTATGATGCCATTCCCATGAGTCAGTTTCCTTTGTCGCCTGGTTCACCTTACCATCATACTCTGAATAAAGGAAGTTTGAGTCTACTACACTCCCCCTGCCCCTATTCAACTCTTTCCCTCCCCCCCCATTTAGTGGGTCAGTCTGCAGATTGTCTCACATATTTCGGTTATCTCCCTCGTGCTTCTGGTCAATGAAACACCATTGCCTTGACCAAGGGTAGGTCTCCCTCTGTCGACAACAACACACATATTCCAGAGGATAGATCTAGAGGTCCCTATATCTTGGTTTCATTAACCTCATTGATGATTTTCTTGGACCACTTGAGAGGAGTCCTTAGTGCCTCTCGGGATGGTTGTTTCTCACATGCTCGACTCCAGCTACATCATCACACCGTTGAGATTCATACAAGGTATTGGTCTATGCAGTATTTGGTCGAAGACCCCGGATGTCACCTAAATCTAGCACATTGATGAGTCTATTCGAGGGACCTAAACAAGTTATGCCCCTTATGATTTTTGGGTTACGTTGGAGATAGTGTTTAGAAGCCCCAGCGTGCTTCTATATAGATTTATGATTGATGTAGCATACTTGTACCACAGAGACTCTAAATCTCAATCAGTAAGTCCATACAGCTGTGTAACATTCCAGATCTAGCAGGTCATCAGTCATGAAGATATAACATTCCACAAGAATTCCATGTGTCCAATGTAGCAGTTCTTCAGATCAATATTGTATTCAGCCTCTTAGTGAGGCAACCACTATGTATCATCAGTTGTATATGATTGACTCTTGTATTATAGAGCATAGATCACATTATTATTTTGACATTTTTACAAGCATGGGGATGCCTGCCTTGTCCATATACATGTCACACATTATTTGTATCTCACCCATTGATGGGAACCATATTAATACAAAAACCAAAAGCAACCATGCCCCAACCTCTGAAGCACGACCTCTCCGCAGCAAATCCTATGATGTCCGTCGGCCATACGATGAGCTCCTTCCCTCACACATCAAGGGGCAATCTGTTAACCCAAAAAATCCCTCACTCAGCTCTACATGGCCTACACCACCCAATGACACCCATACACGACCCTCATTTCACCCCATTGGACCCCCATACCCTCAAAAAGGCTTACGAATGAGTAAAAGGGATTAAAAACCCCAGAAAAGAGCCTAAATAGTTCTCCTATGGGCTAAAGCCTCCAAAAAAGGGCTAAAACCCCTCAAAGTGGCTAAAAACCCCAAAAGGAGCTAAAGATAGGGCGAAAGGGGCTAAAATCCCCAAAAAGGGGCTAAAGCCCCAACTAGGGGCTTAAAACCCTAAAAAGCCACAAAAAAGCTATAAATAGAGGGGTGGGGGTATCTCTCAAATCACTTTTCCCTTGCATACTGTTATGTTGCCTGAGTGGATTCCTTAAGACCCTTTGTCTCTCAAGCCACCCACACTCCCTCTCCTCCATCTTCCATTGAGCCATAGCTCCCCCCATCCAAGAGAGGTGCTTCTCCAAGCTAGGGCATGGTGGCCCATTCCATCAAGAGAAGGTATAGCTTGTTTCTTTGTGTTTTTTATTTGATTTCATCTAATCCATTGTTTTTTTGTAGGTTCATTTCTTAACATGTTTTTGTAGGTATTTTGATTATAATAGTTGTATGTAGGTTGCTGGAGCTAAACCCTAACAATGTTTGCATAGGGGTTTCCATCCATTTCTTTTATTTTTGTTTTGCTTCGTTTTCTGTCCATTTTTCTTGCATTTCACCACTAGGAACCTACCCTTCCATCCTATAGACAGAAGGTAGCCATTCCTGCCCTATAGCAAGGGAGAAATCCTTGCTACAACCACCATCAAAATTTATTGTCCGGTACAAACTCAATTGCTTTACTAATTGCTACATTGACTACGATCGCCATTATAGAGAAAGAGAGAAACCAACTTTTATATGACACGTAGAATGATGTTAAGTCTTCTCAGGCCAGGCGAGGACCAACTGCCCATAGTTTTGAGTCGTTTAACCATCATGTTTGATCATAAAACCTAAGGCATATACAGAGAAATATTTTAAAGGAAATTCTCCCTTCTTTTCACATGCTCCGATGCAGGTATTTGTGGGTATTTATCTTCATTCCTTGCCATGAAAATATGCATTCCAACTGTCAGCCCAAACTTTGATAAATTACTTGTTTAAAAATGATTTATTGGAATTAAACATGAATGCTAGGATATCCCACAATGGATCCCTAAACATTGATTCAATATTCACAACAACCAAGAGAACAAGCTGGCTAGCTCGTTCATCTCTCATAATCATAATTGAATTGGTTGTCAATGTGGTCTCCAATGTTTTGGTTTTATTTATTATTCTTAAGAATAAATACACAAGGACAATGGAGTGGGTTACAGAGAAAAAAATTCACATTAACATCCATATTCCAAAGATGCTCAAAAATTTAATTGGGTGGATAAGCACATGTGGATAAGAACAACATGGAAATAGTTGGCAGATAAGGTGGGGTGAGAGTGGGGAAAAATAGTCTTTGCTAGGTTTTAATTGTGGTTAAATATCCCATGCATTGTCCATGATTATTAGTGCTAAATGTTATGGCTCAATACCTTCAATTTGAACCTATACCTATGGTATGATCCCCAAGGATCATGATTAATTTGATCAACCTTGACATTTCCACCTAATCACACTTGTTGGAAACAATCTCTTATGAAGTACATGTGTGATGATTGGAGCCTAACACATTTCCTATAAAACCCAATGATAATATTTATGCCCTAATAGTTACCCTATATTTCATCCTTAAACCATGGTCTAAGAGGGAACAAAAAATATCAGATCTAATGGACAAACCAAAACCCAAGAAAACCACACAAATATTTTCATATTATATATATATATATATATATATAATTAAAAATAACTAAGAAATTGAAACATAAAACAAAAATTCAAAACATTCAAATCACTTACCTCACTTACCTCTTGTGCACTTCCAATTAGGAACCACCTTCGATCGGGGACAGACATAGACCCATTGCTTAGGGACATGAGTTCAAAAACATGTTTGAATACATGGGATATGAACTCCCAATGGAACCTTGGAGATGCGATTCCTCATGCATGCTATTTTTGCTCTTAGCTTAGTAGGTTTTTGAACTTGTGGAATCAACCTATCGCCAATGCCAAATATAAGGTTAGTTGAGAACCACTTTCCACATGTCATTATTAACTGGAGTTCATAACATATTTCCAAATTTGTTGTTTTGATGCCTCCTCATAAGTGAAGGATTCTGAGTCAATGACATGGCTCATCTGAGATATCAAACTAGGGAAACCTTGAAGCCTCACAATAGGCTTCTTAAAGAGATCAAGTGAATACTCCCTGGCCTCCTCCCTTTGCTCATATTAAAGGGATGACTCGTGGACTTGGATCAATTCTATATCACTGGGAGGCTCTCTGAATAAATTTCTTAAGGGAGATCACATATTTACTTTGTAATCCCATTCTGTTGGGGTTTGAGGAGCACATTTGGATCCCTTTTGATCTCTTAACTTACCATTTGTTCCAATCTAGTAAGGAACAAACCATCAATAACAAATGTCTGACATATTCTCTTTTGTTGACTCTATGCCAAGACCTAAGAGGATGAATATCTAGGATAACTGATCCTACATTATGTGGATCCTCTTAATCCCTCTATGCCTCAACACTCAACTCCCTCTAAGCATAAAAGTGATATGCATACTTCATTACTTGTCATCAAAGCAAGTCACATCAACCTCCTCCTATGGCTCTTTCCTACAAGTTAAATTTAGTTCAATAGTCAACAATAAGCAATATCAATTTTATATAATGACATAGTTCTATCATCCATCCAAATATTATCTATATTCCATCAAGAGCATATCAATCACATATATGCAACATTTCATGACAATACAAAGAATCAAAACAAATTGGCATAGAAATTCCTCCCTCTTTATATTTTCCATTATGTATAAGTCACAATGATCATCTTGATATAGTCATCATATTGGACATGTACTTCTAAAGTGTGAAATGGAATCATCATCATATCCTCCTCATGTAGTATCACACATTCATTAGCACAATCTAGGTTAAATCATAACCCTAGATATGAGAAATTTAACACATGAGGTCATGCTAATTTCATACACGGATGAAATATAAATGTTTTTCACTTTCAAAATCATATCACATTGATAAATGAATCACAAAACTCTTTACATAGTAAACTGATCAAACTAGAAGGTATGTTGATCATGCAAACCCATTATTATTAAATATCAAGTCAATATCTAAACACATAAAGAGTTAAATAGGCTCCTTACTCACCTAAGAAAAACATACCTGAGTTAAACCTTCTAGGAATTCTAGCCATACTTGACATACCTATTTAAGAGATCAAGTCCATAGCTTGCTAATTCCATTATCTAGTTTTTGATATCATATATAGGGCATAGACTAGAAGTACCATTGGAGCTATAATAGGCACATATTTTAAGACCAAATATTCCCTTTACATGCCTTGTGGTAGTTTCAAACCATGTGCATGTTCCATGTGTCACACACCGCTCTTTTTAGACCTAATACATTGATCTTCCTCATACAACATCTAGGGCCTCAATAATCATCTTCATTACAATGATGCACATCCAATACATTCATGCAAAACATTCTCTTTACAAGGATTTCATGTTGTTTTCATACAAAGTGCATGGTCCATTAGCACTAAAATCCTTTTTTCAACCCTAAGAAATCGATGTTTCTCCTTTGACCATGTTTAAGCCATCAAGAACAATCCTCAATGCATGAAAACTTGTAATGGTGACCATGCAACACATGCAAGACATAAATCATCTTGATAAGTATGTGTGGTGACTTTGGACCATGCACTTTAAGGCCACATATGGTCTAAGGCCATATGAGTTTCCTAAATAAGATGTTCATTGATGAAATTCCATTATTATTGGTTATTCATTGAAGGGCCACTGTTGTGATGCCTAGGAAAATAGTACAATTGGTTGTAATTCATTTTCTATGGAAATGCCATTGTAAGGTTAATTTCAGTAGCATTACTCACCCCCTTAAATATTTATTTATGGAAATTTATGATATTTAAGAAAGAGTTTTCACTGTTTCTCTTGAGGGTTAGAAATCTATTCATCATTGTTTTACACAAATGATTAAGCTTACAAATCCATATTATGGTGTATCATACTAGGAGATGGAAAGTTATAGAAACAATTTTCCTTAAAGTCTAATGCAAACAAGTTACAACAAGTGAATTTTTTTTTACATTTAGTGTCTAAGCCAAGCCAAATAATATATGTGATTCATCTCCTTAGAAAAATACTTGTGATAATATTTTAATTCACATTTCATGTATTACATCCATGTGTCGTTTAGTACTCACTCTTTTTAGCCATCTCTTCACCTTAGATTAAAATTTGAAAAAAATAATTTTACATTAAATTCAAAAAGCTAAAAGCTAAATTGTGTGCATTCCATCCATGTGTGATTTAGTACTCATTTTTTTATCCATCTCTTCACCTTATATTAACATTTGAAAAAAAACCATTTTACACCAATTTCAAAAATCTAAAAATCCATCTGTGGGTGAAAAAACATGTCAAACTACTTGCTATTGGCATCATGGATGGCAGGGTAGCACAGAGTGAAGGGTATCACATTGTGAAGGAGAGGGGAATGTGGTGTTGAGGGTTTATATCATCCTTGGAATCTTCTCTTGGATACAAGGACTGACCCCAGATAGTTTCCAGCTATTGGGATTGTGGTCTTCGTGGACTTTAGCAAGGTAGCACAGAGTGAAGGCGAGGGGAATGTTGTGTTGAGGTTTTATATCATCCTTGGCAGCTTTGAATGGAGAAAAGAACAAACCCATCATAGTTTCAAAGCCGATGTATTCAAACTAGTGACTTGATTCAAAATTGATGCGAGTGATGTTTACAAATTAAGGTTTAATGGCTGAAATGGATGGCCTCAATATCTCATTCTGAAATCGAAGAACCAATATTCACATACAAAAGGACACAACCCGACGATGGATTAGGATTTATGGTGTATGCATCTCAAATATTGACATATAACTGTCACATACCCATGAATTGGGAAGGCATCCCTCTCATAGTAAGCTAACATCTCCCCTTGTTTATTTATTATGAAATCTCTCACTAACTTTATCTTTTTGGTTAAATATATGAATATTTGATTCAGATGATCCTAAGATTTACCTTACTATAAATTTAGATATGATCAGGATATGCTTAGCCAAGCAGTGAGGAACATGTTCGTTAATTTTCTTAAAATCTATGACCCGGAGTTGATTTTCCAAACCCTGGTACTGCTGTTGTGTTTGTTCGTTAGTTTCCTTCAAATTTGTGACCTATATTTGGTTTTCCAAATGATAGTACTAGTGTTGAGTTCGATTCCCTTAAAATATGAGGTTTGAATATAACTGTCAACTAATCTTCTACCTGAAATTTAGGGATATATGCCCCCACTATTGCCATAAATATGGAGATGATTTCTTGGAATCCTATAGCTTGCAAGTGTTCAATATATGACCCAAATATGCTTTGACATCCTATACTCTATTATTTGTACCTACTTTGAATACCACCTATTAAATGACTGACTAGAAATGCTTGATTTGATGCCCTTGAATATCGGGTTGATCTTTGTTGCTGATCTTCAAAATATGGGATTTGAATGTCGGTAACGTGGACCTACTATTTTGTTGGATGGAGGATTCGACACCATAGAGTCCCAATGATATTTCCTTATCCAAACATCTGTAAATCCCCATTGCTAATATTACTCTTGCTTACTAGATATTTTGTAATATACTCTGTCACCTATTCACAATATTACATTTCTCAATTTGCCACGAATTTTAAGACCCATTACTACGACAAAGGAATTTTCCTTGTTCAGATCATTACTAAGAGCTAGTAGAGAATTCAACGTTCCAACACATAGGTTTTGATAGGCTAAATATGCAAGTAGAAAAATATCAAATGTATTTTTGATAACCATTCAATGAGGAATCGATGCCAATAGGTTGGTTTCATATGTTAGAACTCTTGCATATTCCTTAACTATTAGAAAATTCCATTTCAAAGCTCCTCCTTCATGTGTAGGATTCCATAAATTCAACTCTATATTTTCACCTTCAAGTCTTTTCTGGCCTCTAATGACCATAAGGTCATTTCTACAAGTCTAAAATGCAAGACCTCAACCCTTTATTGATCTTGCCATTATAGGCAGTTTTTCCAATATATTCCAAATATGGTATCCTTGTTATATTTCTTGACTTCATTTTGATAGTGCTTGATTGCATAAAACTTGATTATTTATCATTTCAACCAAGGGAAAATCATGAACGACTTCGTTTATCTAGGAAACATGTCCGATCAATGTGTGTGCTAAAATTATGAGAATTTATATCAAAATCCATTGAAACCAATGGATTTACATTTAAAAGAAGATGAAAAATGAATCCCAACAACCATTGAAGCCGAGAAGAATCCATAGATGCCCCATGGAATCTGAATCCAGTAGTTATTCAGAATATATATCTCTAGAAATGCCAATGTAACAAACCCCTACAAATATTTCATTCCAATAAGGTACCAACAACAATAATTAGAAATATCAAGCTCTGGTTAAGTATTTCAAGATCTCGACTTTCACCAGACTTCAGAATGTTTCACATGATTTCTATCAAATGATGGAGATAAGATATGAAATCATCAAGCAATTTAAACTAAGAATAAGACCAAGGGAAAGTTAACTTGCAAGTGCACTTGGTAAAACAAATTTATCCTATGGTCGATTAGAAGTACCATTTTGTATTGTAACACAAAATATAGTTTATAAAAATGTCCAAATAGGGCATGGAAAATATTAGAACATAAAGCTCCATTTTGAAAGTATACTCAATGCTCAAAGCATGAGTATTACCCAATATCCATGTTTGAACAATATCCTCTGACGGTAAGAATTGACTGTAAGAATTCCAATGACCCAATTGGTTGCTAAAACATGTTCTTTTATACAATTAAAATGTTGGACTTACAGTCAGAACAGTTTTTTGACCATTATATTGTGAATATTCTTGACAAACATCCTTTGAAGCCCATAGTTGATTTCCATTAGTATTGGGTGTGTAGAGTTTGGTGTGTGCCTGGAAATATTTACAATTAAACGATGAGCTTGTTGCATCCTTCAATTTTAACAGCAGAGTGAGAACTTCAAAACATCTTAACAGCGTTGTGGTTATCCAAAATGAGAAGACATGACCTGTTGTCTCTGAGTCAAAATAATGCATTAATTGTAATTCCTTTGGAATCTCCAGTCATTGTAACCAATTGACTATAAAATTCATTTTGACACATTTTTTCAATGAATTCGATGCTGACGTTGTCACTTGGGCATTCCTCCATCTATCCTCGAAGCTTTCATTTTGCAGTCTTGAGCGATTGATTTGACACTCAATATTTTACATGGTTGGGATATATATATTCCCCATGTAATAAGAAGAAAAAACAACCCACATTTTTGGTGAATCGCCTACCATTTCCACACTGTCACTACCAGCATTGTCATGGTTCATGCTAAGAATATTGAAGCTGAAGAAAATTTTTATTCATACAAAATTGTGCCCATGCAATGAGTAATAATTATAAAAGGAGCTGTCTAATTAGGGGATGATTTTAGATTTTTGAATTCAACTTACAAAAATCTTATAAATTTGTTGTTTGTTGGTCGATTTTAAGTGCAAATATGAAATCACCTGACATGAAAATCCCCAAACGCCCACACTCCGTAAGATTTAGCAATATTTTTGCACGTTTAGAAAATTTGATCAAGATTTATAGCCAAAAAGAGGCAAAACCGGTGGGAAAATTGTCCCCTAGTTAGCCAAATCCATTATAAAAGATTAAAAAATGGCTCTATTTATATGTGATAATTATAGTTTATTGTAATTGGTGAAATCCTGTTAGGATAATGTTTAGTGTAACCCATAATAAATACCTCATTTTGGAAGCATGAGCAACAATGAGTAAAGTGACATGCAAAATCAAATATCCATCTGACATGTAATCAATAGTGAATCCATGCATGCCTGGCCAATAGTGAGTGTAATGCAATCCGTGAATAAAGATTTCAATCCTATGAGGGTTTTTGTTTCACCAAGAATTTTTGTTTCGATTTTTTCGTATTTTGTGATCTAATTTTGGGTCTCCTCATAAAAAATTCATTTGGCGGTTTTCCATTTTCTTTATTACTTTTTGCAAGACTACTAGGTCGAATGATAAGAACATGGGAATTGTATGAAGGATTATTTGAATTAAATTGATCCATCTAAATATAGGGAGATAAAAGTGCATCCTTTGATTTTTTTTGTTCATATTTATAAGAAGTTCCTCCTAAAAAAACCCATCTCACTATCAGAAACAAGAAAAATATAGGAAATTTTATGGGCAACTAATATGTGAGGAAACTACAAAAGATCTACTATTTCCCCTATGATAGTCAATAGTCTAGTTCAAAGTTTCCTTCAACACTTAATATTTCTATTATATACCCCTAGTAAACCCAAACAAAACCATTGACTATTAATATCACTACCAGATGAGTTTGTTGATTTGTTGATAGTGAAACTATTTTGTTGGTTCACTGATTTTGTCAAGCAGTTATACTATGTTGCTTGTAGAATGCACTTTACTCCTAAAGGGAACCATTTGAGATAACCATAGATTGAATAGAAACTTGTTAAATATCATTGTGCATATATAATATTTTCATATTCTAGTTTAGCATAGAGATCTTCATCAAAATATGGTCATTTCCACAAATCTCATGACGACAAAGTGTATGCACAGAGCCAGAGCATGTGTAGATGTTGAAGTGTGTGTGGGGATGTGTAGATGTTGAAGTGTGTGTGGGGTGTTGGGACATGATTGTAGGTACTGGAATGTGCATATTGACCTCGAATGTGTGCATATAGGGCCTAAAATTGTGACATATCGTGACATTGAGTCACATGTAAACAACAAGTACATACTAGGGCACAAAATTTCTAGTGGCTATTTTGATGAGATATACTTAGGATTTGATACATTTTTTATTTAATTCACTCAAGGATTAATTGTTTTTTTTATTCCATAAAATCTCAATTCATCAAGTCCCACCGAATTTGAATGAGATTATAGGGTTTTATATGAATAACGTGGGAAATTCAGTTTTTTGGGGGGGGTGAATTATAGGTCCCAATGACCAAACCAATGAGGAAGTCACCATTAAACTAGTAGTTTATTTGAATTGCAAAAGAGAGTGCTAATTCATTGATAATATAGACCTAAAGTGTTCCCCTCTCCAATGAACACATGGGTTTATTGTTTCATAGGTTTGTCAAATACTATAAGTCATATAGGGTCCCTTGATTTTCACTAGGGATAGGGTGATGAATAGAATTTGGATGGATTACCCAAACTATTAATTATGATGGGGGATAGGGTGATGAGTAGATTTGGAGGTTTTAATACCTGCAATCCTCACTTTCCACTTGGTGAACTAAAAAATGTATTTTTTCCAGAGTACCTTCCATGTTTCATTCCCTTCTAGCTATGGACTAATCTACTTTCCACAAAGGTTTAGGCCTTTTGTTCAAACATTAATCAACCTTAGGACCTAAAATATGTGGGAGTGAAAGAAATATTCTAGTTCACTTGTAAAATCCATTTTCCCACAAACTTGGCCTAAAAAATAAACATTGGGTATTTTCTATTTTTTCACAAGCTCTGCCTGTTATTTCCCAACATGATCAACAATATACATAAGCATCAACAAATTCCTTGGTGTATGTGGTAATAGGATGCTAATGATAGAGGATTGGTGTATATGTGGTAATGGGATGCTAATGATAGAGGATTGATGGTCCATTTTGTTGATTTTATATTAAAGTTCCCACATAACCATTTTTCATGCATCCATATGTCAATTTTCATTCAATTATGTATTGCACTTGGTGTCATTTTGATATATTCACCCTTACATGGTATATACATGAATAGACTTTGTATATTATGTATGTAATAGTTTGAAATTGTATCTTGGAATGTTAAATATATATTTCTTCATTAGAACTATAAAATTTTATATAATTTTTAATAACCCAGGTCATTAAAATCAAACCGCTCTCGATCATTTCTGGTTCCGGTCCGAGTTGACCCTCGAGTGTTTCAACTTCTGGTTTCGAGTTTTAAAACATTGGTGAATAGTTGATCTATTGGCCACACTTTTTGTTGTGGACTCCAGTCCTGCTAATGTTTAATAGTGCATTTTTTCGCAGAGCCCTTATTGGAAGTATTTATCTAAGTTATATATGTATTTCTATTCAAAAATTTATATTGTATATTTGATATGCATTAAATGCATCTCTCTCTTCAATTGGTGTATATTTCTGAATTTTTGAGCATTTTTCCTGTTTTCACCTTAATGAAATCTTGAACAATTATTGCTTTACTTTTGTCTGATACATGATGCTATGTTATCATGTTTGTGTTTGTTCTGGTTGGTTTTACAAGGAACTAAAATTAATTGATTGGTGTTTATTTGCAAGTCCCAAATAAAAATGTGTTATTTTCTTGCATGCCATTTCTAACACCATCATTTTCAAGTTGGATGAAGACCAAAAATGATGTTGTTAGATGATTAGTTTCCAACTTTCCAGTTTATGTATGGTATTGGTCAATGTTAATGGCTGGAAAAATGAATCTCCCTTAGTATTTAATACTTAAGTAAGGTGTAGATTACTGAAAATATGTTGCATATTATGAAGATATTAGCCATTTTAATCTCTACATGTGTTGTCCTCTTTCTACTTCTTGTCTTGACCCATAGTTAAACAACAACACAATACCAACATGACATAGAAGACATCGGCCCAGAAGAGCAAGCTTAGACGACAACACCCGAGAGGCAGGGGCAGTCTCACTTGAGATATCTAATGGGTAACTTCCATAACCATGTTTTCATAGTTGGCGAGGGAGTATAGTCCCTTGGCGCGGGGCCAACATGCTCGACAAAGGAGACATGATGGAGTCTTATTGCAAGACAACAAAATTTTTGAGAGGCATCGAGACGTGTGCATGACCCAACCTAATCCTTATAGCCCAACAACTAGTGTGACAACTCAACGCAGTTGATCCCTCATACCCAATCAAACAGTGTGTGACTAGTATTTTACTTAGCAGCTTAGCCACGACTCATACATACTAGTCCAACCAACACTTAACCATTCATTCATAGACAAAGTAGATTGCGACATACATTCACTAGTAACTGTAATAATGAACAGTAAGAAAATATTCATGTAACCATTCACCATTCGACAACATTCAATCATATACACAAGGAATAACATGGAAATCCATCTCGAAAAAAACAACAAGGTGCACTTCATCCTGCATGAGAATTGGATATAGCACCTTGCAGTCTGCGACCTGTAGAATGTTCTTAAGATATGTCTTTGACTCAATCTTCTTTCTCTCATGCTCTCTGGTTTATTTCCTATCTACTCCTACTGATCCGCACACAGCCTGGATTAACTCTTCTACTTACTATCTGTGTACTCAACTGTAGATTACTCTACTACTAGTGGTCTGCGCACACAATTGCAATATCCACGGCTCAACAACCTTCTACTTCTACTAAATCTTATCAAATCTAGTTGAATCTAAGGGACTCTAACTAACTGTAACTTATCTATCTCATCGAACCCTTATACAGAGCAAGTTCCTCCTATTTATAATATTTACAAGACCTCAAAGGGTCGACTCAGTCAAATCAGTTACTACAGACTCAACAACTTACAAAATATCTTCTGTTACATAAATTTCAGCCCATACCTAGTCATGAAAGTCTTGGAAGACATTAACCATAGCTTTAACTAGCCACAGAAACATCTTTCAGCTCATTTGTACCAGTCATAACTAGTCACAAAACTGTCCTTCCTTCTTCTACTGGCTCATCCTTCTACAATATTCCTTGACTTTCTCCTTCCAGATCTAAATTCTCCACCTGCCTCTTCCACAGACTCGGATATGCCTTCCTTGTCACACCTATCCTGCCACAATTTTCCTCCTATTCTTTCTTCGTCATACACATGTTTTTATCTTGTCTGCACTGATTCCATCTTAGCATGCATTTCCCTTTGTCATGCGCGTCTGTTTCCCTTCATTACTTATGCGTACCTTCTTCCTTATGCACTTTCCTTGTCACTTTCCCTGTCCCAACAGGCCCCCAACACTCACATGTGGCTCGTCTCGAGCCACTAAGAAAAAATGAACTTGTCTGCAAGAATGTCCTGCCGCAAAACTTTACTTTTCAAAAAATTTATGTTTATGGCGTAGGTTTATATTCTGCGGGAGGACCAACCTTGTCCTCAAACTCCTTCACCATCTGTTTCACTTTAGAAACTTCCTCTGTGACTTCTTCTGCCTGCGCGTCCAATTGCTCTACATGGTTGGAACTGATATGTTCCGACGGTCTTGTCTCTAGTGATTGCACGATTTGTTGAAGCTTCTGTTGCACAGGCTGAATAAGGCCTATGAGCCACGTGGCCTCTGACTGATATGTCTCCACCTTAGCTTACCTAGTTCTCTCTTGATCACATAGAGCTTGGATTTCCTGCTGTAGTCGCTTGATCTCTTCCATTTTTATCACCTTCTCCTAGAAGGACAACTTCTTCATTTCTGCCTTTAATTGCGTTGATTTTCTCATCTTCCTATCGTGCACTTTCCCTTATGTTTTCTGTAGTTTCGTCTTCCATGAGCACTTCCCAAATCATGGAAACATCTCCAACTGCCTTCGCGCAGAGTGTTTCTCCCTCAGTGATCTTCCTAGCAGCCTCAAACGCTGCTCTTCTTCTCTCCTCGAGCACCTCATGAGGTGTGCTCGGTACCTACCTAGCCTAAAGCTCCTCAACCTACTTCTTTAGTTCCACTGCGATGCGCAACAGTTGGGAAACATTTTCTACTGAATCTTCATCTTCCTGGCCCACTTCTGGTGGGAACTCGGCGACGACATTCTTAATATTTTCAAGGAGTGAAACCCTGCTCTGCTCACGCGTGGTAATTTCCTATTTTTATTTTTATTTTTTTTAAATTTTTTTTTATAATCCACACAACATGGTTTTAGCCAGGCATGTCACAACCATTGTAGTATGGCTTCAGGTGACTTCCATTCACCATCTTTGTGACGTATGTTCCATCCAATTTTTGAAGTTTTTCTGCACTTGCATCAGTGATGTGCGCGATCACATATGGCCCAAGCCAATGTGTCTTTAGCTTACCCGTGTGCTTGAAAAACTTGCTGTCATACAACAACATAAGTACTTTGAATTTGAATGGATTAACCTGAATATGGAGGTCGTGCCATGATTTTTGTCTTTTCTTCTCTACAGTCTGGTGATAGCCTACGATGAAGCGTTCTTCTTCCATCTGAACAAGCTCTGACAGTATTTTCCCAACGACAATTCCGTCAGTCATCTCTATCAGCATAGTAATCCTTAGGCTCGGCATAATGTACTCCCTTGGTACAACAAAATCTTGTCCATATACAAATCTAAATGGGGTGTGGTCTGTTAATCGCTTGCAAGTCATGCGATATGCCCATACCACAACTAAAACTTTCTAATCCCAATCATCTCGGTGCACATTGCATACCTTGGTCAATGCATTCTCTAGGATCTTGTTGAAGGCTTCGACCATTCCATTCACCTGAGGATGATAGGGTGTCATCTTCTTATGCTGGATCTGAAACTATGCAGTCAGCTCAGCAATCACTTTGTTAAAAAAATGCGTACCTTGATCACTTAGTATAATTTTTGGGCAGCTAAATATAGTCACCACATTCTCAAATTGGAACTTCGCTGTAGTCATAGCGGTGCAATATTTAACAGGTGCGGCTTCAACCCATCTGGTCAAATATTCTATCGCAGTGATAATATAGCATGCACCAATTTCACCAATTTTGTTTCTTGGTGGAATGATCGGTCCAACAAAATCAACAACCCATTTGTCGAATGCTTGGAAGGTTATCTACAGTGAAAGCGACATCTTGTCAGGGTATGACAATTTTCATGTCCTCTGGCAGATATCACAACACCTGTAGAAGCTCTTAGTATCCATGTGTATGGTTGGCCACCATAGTCTTTCCTGCAATATCTTACACACATTTTCTTTTCCTACGTAGTGTCGTTCTGTGACACCAGCATGTGCTTCACTCATAACCCAAGGTCATTCATAATAAAAAGCACAGCGATGCAGTACTTCATCTGCACCCAGCTTATACAGATGTCCTCCAATCAATGTATAATCAACATCTCTGATGACCAAGTGTTTCTTCTGATTAGTTGACGTTCCTTCAGGTGCATATCCTATGCTCAAAAAGTGAATGATGGAATTAAGATCATGGTTCTAATCATCCATCATGTGGATCGCAAATAGTTGTGCGCCATGCAAATTATCTTCCAAGATGGTTGGCTCTTCACCACTTCATATCCTTGATAGGTGGTTTGGCCCAACATTCAATCGACCAGGTTTAACGATGACCTCAAATTCAAATTCTTGAAATAGGAGAATCCATCTATAGATCTTCACCCCCAACACTGGCTTGTTCACTAGGTATTTTAGCGTTGAATGATTGGTGTACATCTGAAAATTCCCACCCAACAAGTAGTGTCAAAACTTCTGAAGCACGTAGACCATATCAAGGCCTTCTCTTTCTGTTTTCATGTAGTTATTTTCCACTGTTGATAGTTTTCTGCTAGAAAAATCAATAGGGTGCTCAAGCTCACCCTCTCCTAGTTTCGTCAAGACTATGCTGAGTGTGAAAGACGATGTGTCGAAATGTACATGGAACTCCTTCTAGTCCGGAAATACAAGTAATGGTGCAATGGCCATTTCTTTCTTCAACTTATCCAAGATTTCCTGGAAAGTTGTTGTCCATTGAAACTTTGCATCTTTCTTCATCAATTTCTCCATAGGTGCAGTGATCGTTGCATACCCTCTGATGAACATCCTGTAGTAGCCTGTGTGTCCTAATATTGATCTTAGTTGCATGACTGATGTAGGTGATGGTAAGTTGAGAATAATCACAATCTTTGTTGGGTCGACCAAAATACCGTCGTGACATATGACGTGACCCAACAACACATCAAAGGGTGCACAAAAAATACATTTCTTAGAATTGAGCATGATCTGATACTGGCGACAACGGTCTAGCATCATGCATAGATTCTCAATATGGTCTCTTACTAGACCAAACACAGTCCAATCATCAAAGTAGACCTCAAGAAATTTATGAATAAAATATTTAAAAGAAGAGACTACTATTCTAGAAAAAATAGCAGGTGCATTCTTGATTCCAAAGGGAATTACCATATACTGGTAGCATCCCCATTTGGTGATGAAGTTTGCTTTGTGGCGATCCTCCTTGGTGATTTTGACTTGATGGTAGCCAAAGAAGCCTTCAGTGAATGAATACATCTCTTGAACTCTGATGCTTTCAAGTACTTCATCTGTAAATGGTGTTGGGAATGGATCGTGCATGCATGCATTGTTCAACTTCCTTAGGTTGACACAGATCCTTACTTCGCCTATTGTTTTATTATATTGGATACATATAGGGCTGATCCACTCTGACACCTCAATAGATTCAATGATTCCTACGTCGATCATGCAATCTAGTTATTCTTTGACCCTTTCCTTATACTTGGGGTTCATCCTATATGGTCACTGCTTACTAGGTTTAACATCTGGTCGTAGGGGTATTTTAATCTCCCCTACGTCTCCCACTATCCCATTCATTTCTGAGAAGTTGGTAGGGAATAGGTCCCGATATTCATGAAACAATTTTGTGATCTTCGCGACTATCTCTTCGTCCCAATAATCTCCTATATTGGTGAACTTTTGGCTCTCTGGTGACCCAATGTTTACCTTCTTGATTTTCAATGGCTTAAGGAACTGGTCACTTGAAACACCACTCCCTTCTACTTCACATGTGCCCTGTGATTATGGTATTTTTATGTTAGTAATATCATCATATGGGTCTTCGACCAAATTGTAGCAAGCCATCCATTGCAGAATGGTTGCATTGCATTGGTGAGAATTAGCCTCTTCAACGGGGATTTCAACGAATATCTTATCCTTTATCATTTGAAGCGCAACATCCACTATAGGGTGCTCATCTGCAAATTTGAATGTGTGTGTGAACTTCTTAGCTATCCCTTCCTAGTCCTTATTTCCTTGCCGCAATTCCATAGATTCATTCCAGTTTCTAGGTGTCATTTCCAATGTATGTATGAAATGATGGACCCACTCCTATCATGGGTATTCTGCAAATACCGTGCGACAATGGTTAAGATGTTCAACAGGGTTTCCCAACCTGGAATACTTGTGATTTACGAGGGTGAATTATTCATAGAATCTAACTTCCATCAACCTTCTACATTGTGTCCAATCTGTTATAGACTTCTTATGCACAACCCACCATATATCGGGCGTGGCTTTTAGCACATGCTCTAGCACCGATAAACGCTGTGTTTTTGTTAGAAATCATTCAAAGTTAGTTAAGAAGGTCACAAGGTTAGGTAAACACTCATAGGTGGATAAATCTCGTAGCTCATTCTCCACCCGTCGCACAGACCTTGTAACTCTTGTGCACCTCCTCATAGAGACTTCATGTAGTCTGTTTTTCCAATTCTCCAAAGCCTCCCCTGAGTCGGATGTGTAGGTACTAGCACTCTTCTAGCTCAGGTTTCCATCTGCTATGAAATTGATATAATCCACTTTCATAGCTATGACATTGTAGATCTGGTCGAGATAGTCACCTTTTCCCTCATTATAGACAGGCTCAATATATCTATGTCCTTCCAAATGATGGGCGACACTACCCTTATTTTCTTATCCTCGAATGAGAGTATTCTTTTCTTTAAATTGATAATGGTATGATTGTCTATGGATCAATCTATTCCCAGTAGCGTGGGATATGGATTTGTGTCATCAACAATGTTAATGACCTCAAAGTCTACAAATGTGCATAATCCTTCAATGTCGATAGGGACTTGACTCAATCTACCAATTGGGAGGACCTTTTCTTGGTTGGAAAATCGTAATTGGATAGGAGATTAGTCCAAGCGTGATTTACCCATACTCTCCCATGTTTGTCGCATCAAAATATTGACATCAGAAAATAGGTCTAAAATGATATAGTCCATATCATAATCTCCTATATGCGCAGCCATTATTAACTCACGCCCAATTTTGAATTTCTTCCCGACCTGGTTAACTCTTTTTTCAGGTTGTGACTCTACTCGTGTTTCTTCTATCAGTGCTTGTAGTTTTGCGATGGTATCTTTATCTTAAATTAGTGCTAAGCAACTTGATAGAAATGACTTGAGCTTACTAACCTTTTGTTGGACCTTCTTCTAAAACATGTGCTGGAATCGTTCAGGAATCTCCCTGACTTCTTCTAATGTCGACGATTCTTTTGGATCCACAAACTCTTGTCTCACATCCATGAATACTCGCTTCTATTTTTGGACGTCGAACGACACCTTCTTCTGCGCCACATGTTGTACCTACGGATGCAATTGTTCTTTCAAAGTTTCTTGATCAGTTTCAGTCACAACACCTCCTTGTGTTACGACAACAACATTCAGATCCCATGGTTCAGCAGAAATCATCTGGACATTTAAGTTGGGATTCAGGTTCAGATTCTGTGCAGGAGTAGGACCTGCGATGGTCCTGGCTTGCCACTTTGCAATCAAGTATGGACATTGATCCACATTATTATCCTGTCCCTTACAATATGAACATGTCTTCATAGGTTCTAGGAAATCTCTAGCATAGTGACCTAGTTGTCCATAGTTATAGCATGTAACATGACACCTCCCTCTACCAAATCCTCCTCCACTTCCTCTTCCTTTGAAGTTTCCGCCACCCCTTCCCTAAGTGTGTGGTTGTTGTGGGGGGTACTGATTCTGTTGGTAATGCAGATGATAATGATTTTGTTGTGCATATGGTTGATGTGGTGCATATTGAGGCTGATACTAGTTCTGATATTGTGCGGGTGGGAACTGCGTAGGCTAATACGATGCTTAGCCTGAGCCTGCCCCTCATTATTCATCAAGTATGTGTATACCGTCTTTTCCTTCAAGAGCTGGTATGCTCTGTAATATTTCTCTTCATGTCCTACCGACGTATAAAATTTACAAAAGAGGTTTGTCAAGGTACTTACTACCTTTTTCAAATATAAACACTCCTCGTCGAGATTCCCTCTAGACTGGCATATGCGACACCAGGGTATCCCTTGGCCATTTAATGGGTTCGGTACACTAGATGAGATATAATTCATGAAGGTCATACAATTGTCCTTGGTGTGTCCATTCGTTTTGCATTTCATGCACCACAAATCTTCTTGTTCTTCCTTTCCCTTTTTGATATCCTAAAGTTTTATCGTCAGATTAGCCAACTGTGAGTGGATCTGCACCATCGCTGATTGGCGAGGCCTCTAGCTTCATTTCCAATTCCAGTGCTTTGGTCTGCGACTCAATATTTTGTTGCATCAACGACCCTAAGATGTGTGGTAACATCGCAACAATGAACCACTCTTTATGTTGAACATCCGACATCTAGAAACTTACTTTGGCCATCAAAGTTTTAAATCTTTGGTCAAAGTCCCATACTGTCTCTACCAATGTTTGTTTTATCTCCTTAATCTTAGTGATACATGTGACTCATATTTAGGTTTTCTAAAATCAGAGATCATCACAACCCTTATCTCCTCAAGTTTCTTCTGCGATGCTCCTAACGGTACTATGCAGTACTTCATAAACCAGTCTAGTGCATGAAACCTTAGAGTTGTGATCATTTATGCTTTCTTGAAGTATGAATTATGAACTAATCGAACCATCCACACATCTTCAAAGATGAACCAATTCTGCTATGGATCCTCTGATCCATTTCCATTGAATTTGGGTAACTGAATATCATGCCTGGCCATTGAGTCAGTGCCACGATTTTTTGGTAATGGGTTTAATGAAGGTGTTCCTTCTTGCATGCTAGTCGCAGTATTAGCACTATCAGTATTAATAACTCTTTCAGGAGATGAGGCTCTAGAACTTACCTCTAGTGATACTCATGTGATGCGGTTGCATCATGAACTTGGTGTCTCATTAGACTCTTCAGATTCTTGTGCTCCTTCCGAAATTGGGCTATAGTCCTCCTCTTCATCGTAAGATCCTTCACATACCTATGACCAAAGTTTGTGTTCACTTTCCTCGAACAAACTAGTAGTTTTTCAACCTTTCTTTATATTTCTCTTCTTTCTAGATCTGAACCTCCTTCCACTCCTTAGGAATCCAACCTCTAGTTCAAGTTCCGTACTTCCTGAGAACATCTCAACTCACCATTTCCCATTTTCTTGACAGGTTGTCTATGACATAGCCTTCCTCTATGGTACATGACTCAACTACTCAACTACAGGATAACCTTCTCATAAACAAGCATATTAATCCATGTACTGATAGACAACAAAGACCTTCTCCATGGTCATTGGAAAAATTTTCTTTCGGCCTCACTATATGAGGTTATGGCCTCTACTGCAAACTCAATAATATATCCTTGCAGAATATTGTTAACCCAAAAATCAATAACTCTAGAAATGGTGTTACTTATACTGGTTACCTCACAAACCAACTAGTCATTCCACTCAAGTGTTTCTCTTCTCTGGAAATTGGTCTATCTTGTTTCCAACCTGTACAACCACTCATGCATCATGATGGGAAACTATGAAAACAAGACCTCATGAACATCAAAATATATGTACCGATCTACCCATTTTTATGCACTTAACTGAGATCCTACGCTCTCTTCTTGTGTGAATGCCAGTGTCTTGGACTCCAACCAATCCTCTTTATCATTCCTTTTCGGGTGCCACAACATCTCCCTCAACTCAAATGAGGTCCCGAAAATAGAACCATTTGTTGGCCTCTTTATACTTCCTGTCTCAACCTATGGTTCAACAAAAACACAATACCAACATGAAACCAGAAGACATCGTCCTGACAGAGCAAGCTCGGTCGGCAACGCTCGTGAGGCAGGCGTAGTCTCACCCAAGATATCTTATGGGTAATTTCTAGAGCCATGTTTCCACAGTTGGCGAGGGAGTATAGTCCCTTGGAATAGGTCCAAGGCACTAGAAAAAGGTGACAGGATGGAGTCTTACTGCAACACAACAATAGTATTGAGAGGCGTTGCGATGCACGTGCGACCCAACCTCATCCTTATACCCCAACAGATGGTGTGACAACTTGATGCAGCTTATTCCTCATACCCAATCAGAAAGTGTGTGACTATTCTTTTAGTTATAAGCTTAGCGATGACTCATACATACCAATCCAACCAACACTTAACCATTCATTCATAGACAAACCAGTTTGCGAAATACATTCACTAGTAATTGTAATAATGGACAGTAAGCAAATATTCATGTAACTATTCACCATTCAACAACATTTATTCATATACAAAAGCAATAACATGGAAACCCATCTGGGAAAAACCACCAAGGTGCTCTTCATCTTGCGTGAGAATTGGATATAGCACCTTGCATTCTATGACCTATAGACTATTCTGAAGATATGTATTTGACTCAAACTTCTCACTCTCATGATCTCTAGTTTATTTCCTATTGACTCCTACTGATCTGCACACAACCTAGATCGACTCTTCTACTTACTATCTACACACTCAGTTATAGATTACTCTACTACTAGCGGTCTGTGCACATAGCTGCAAGAGCCGTGGCTCAACAACCTTCTGCTTCTACTCAATCTTACTGAATCTAGTTTAATATAACAGACTCTAACTAACTGTAACTTATCTATCTTGCCCAACCCTTATACAGAGAGGGTTCCTCCTATTTATAATATTTACAAGACCTCATAGGGTCGATTGAGTTCATATCAATTATTACAGACTCAACAACTTACAAATATATTCTGTTACATAAATGTCGACCCATACCTAGTCATGAAAGTCCTGGAAGACATTAACCACAACTTTAACTAGCGGCGAAGACGTCTTTTAGATCGTCTGCACTAGTCATAAATAGCTGCAAAAATGTCCTTCCTTCTTCTTCTCGCTCGTCCTTATACAGTATTCCTTGAATTTTTCTTTCCATATTTAACTTCTCCACCTGCCTCTTCCACTGACTTGGATCTGCCTTCCTTGTTGCAGTTATCCTGCCGTAGCTTTCCTCTTGTTCTTTCTCCGCCATACGCATGTTTTTATCTTGTCTTCATTGATTCCTTCTTAGCCTACCTTTCCTTTTGTCATGCATGCCTTTTTCCCTTCATTGCTTGCATGCATGCTTATTCCTTGTGCACTTTCCTTGGTCCTTTCCCTATCCCAACAACATGCCATTTTTTCGCTGACAGCTAAGAGAAAATAAAGAACAATGTGTTAGCACTTCGTTTGCAACAGTCAATTTATGGGCCTGACAGAGTTCGAAAAGGGTCCTATTCATTTGAACATTATGTGAGCACCCTTTAGATTATCAGAGGCACATTTTCCATGTTCTGAGACCGTCATATAATGAATAGAGCTCAATCTATGATGGTAGATTCCTCCAAAGGTGAAGACTTGCAGCAACATAGACGATAGAGAATGGCGTCATAGACCAATGATCCGGGAGCATAAGGAAGAAGAGAGACAATAGATCATGGTTTTGGCCAAAGACGCGAGAGAATGGTCAAATTTTTCCATTCGCAGAGTCTGTTAAAACTAACAAACAATGAAGGGCCAAGATCAAGGCAAAGCCTGATCGATGGCCATAAACGGTTTTGCTGAGAAAACATGCTCGATAGAAGGAACTTTCCTTAATCATGAAGAAGGTTAAAGGATGGCAGTATCTGATGGTAGGGATGAAAGAAGAAACGGATATACATTCCTAGCTTATTTCGTAAGCCAGATTTGTGCAGATAAAGTCACGATTCCAAATTGCAAAATGTGGTACCGGCTGTAAAGAATCAATGGTCATGACAAGAGCAAAGGTATATCTATGGCTATGGCTCTTTTCATGATCTAAACTAGCGCAGGAAATGTCAGGATCTCGATTCATGAAGGGGTGATAGGACCCACTCAGATCGACGGTTGCATGGGAAGGTCAATCTAAATCAACGGGTAAGAACATACCACGATATAAAGCTACTCATTGTATCAAGATAAGAGAAGTTGGTGGCAGAAGTAATGAAACTTGGACGATGGATGTGAAAATTTCCCCAAATCGGAGGGATGAGGAAGCCTCAGGGTTGTAAGTGCCGCATCCAGTGCAGATATGACAATGGAGAGGATGTTCATACACGTAATTTTCCTCTCGATTGATTAACTGATTCCCTCGATGCCATTTGTAGCATGCGTACAAGTGAAATCATCCCTGTGGTAGATCCATATTTCCTAAAGACAGGCGGCTTCTGTGTGAATTGGCCTACGAAAGTAAGGAAAACAACCGGAGAATCCGCTATTCATATGGGGCAGGTCCACCATGAAGGAGGAGACCATTCTGTTTCCTACGTCACAATAGAAAGGAAGCGTGGGAGCATCCACTTCATGTGCTTTGCAGCATGGATCAACTATACAAGGTGGCATCCAAAAATATTTCCCACAGCAAATGAAAAGGTGTCGTACTCAGAATCCACAACAGTAGCCAAGAACGTCAGGATGTCACCTAGGCTGAGTGCACCCACTTGCTCCATAATGTTTATTAATATTTGTAAATCATGGCGATAGTTCCACTCTCTAAACTGTTAGTGTCTAATTGTGGCTGGAAACAATTTTTAGGTTTTGTTTTGAGGAATAATCTCATCATTGAAATAGTATAAATACACTCTTCATAGAGGGAGATAGGGGTTGGTTGGGAAAATTTCAAGGGCTGAGGTTCTCCATTGTAAATTGTCTCTGATTTCCGTGTTATGAACAAATTTGCAAAGGAAGGATTGTATTTCAAGACAGAGATTCCTATGTCATTGCTTCTTTCAATATGTAATCTATTTACGTGAAATGTTCATCTCGTTTTCATTCCAATTTGTTAATTTATTTCATGTCTGAAATGAGTGTATAACAGTTTGGAATTCATACATGCTATGCTCCGTCTACTGTCTTAGATATTCATTTAATTTTTATTCTAAAGTTATGTAGAATTTATCTTGTTGGTACTCTGTGTGATGGAATGTTCCCTCTCATCTACTAATCACCCGCTAAAAATCTTTTGATTGCAAGATCGACGTCTATCTTGCCTCTGTTTGTAAATTCACATAATTATTTACCTCCTACAAAATTTTCCTTACTCTGACCTTTGACTCCATTTCCAATGGTCCCTTACTCTGATAGTCCCACCTACATCTTACATTAATGCATCTGATCCATTCAGGAGTCTGGCCTCCTGGCCGTTCTTGATCGAATATCCTACATGAAGTAAACTTGAAAAAAAGTGAGAGATCCCTCTCTGAATGCGTAGGGCTAGGGCCGTAGTCTAAATCAGTTCTGTTGTTTCCCGAGAGAGAACCCTTTTCCACCCAACCTATGGGCTCAATCGTGTTGCTAACAAACTGGCACCGTTGCCGGGGACGAGATTGAAGATCATCCCTGGGAAGAATGACATAGTTTTAGATCTGGTTGTTTATGTTGAACAATGACTAGACATCAAGAATTTTGTGCACTTTTCACTTGGCGACTCCACTCTTTAAGGATTCATACTTTAGCGACTCCGCTGGTGGTATGACCCGAAAATAAAATTGTTAGAAAAACTGACAGGCTCCGCTAGGGAGAATGGACTCCTTGTAAGGCCCAAAAATGCATGGTGGAAGGTTAAGATACTCAAGTTTACATTTCTTCCAAGATGCCTTGTCTTGTCTTGTAAGTTTGTTCATATCCTTTCCTAAATTTATCAAAATAGACTTCTATTGTTCAATTCATTCAAAACAAAGCTATGAATATATTCATGTTTATCCTTCTTTACGAACCAAAAGCATTCCATGGTCTTGTACATTTTATTTTTACCAATATTTTTCTTCCCGAAGCTCATGACATTAAAGGTCACCCCTATGAAACTCATGAAACCTTGGTTAATAGCGTACTATTGCCCCTAACCTGGTATCTCCCATTCTTCCAAGCCGGTACAAACCACTACAATTGCCTCCTATCCTCCATGATTTTCCTACGAAACATTACAAGTACCTCCCCAAATTTGATGGCGAATCCAAAGACTTCACTGCTAAGAAACATTTACAAGCCTTGAACATTTCTCTAACCTTTTTGAGATAGAACATGATGATGTTTGCATGAGGACTTTTGCCCAGTCTTTGCAAGGAAATGATAAACAATGGTTCAAACACTTGCAGCCTAATTCCATCAATACCTGGGAAGAGTTTTCTTGCACCTTTTTAAAGTTTTGGGGTAAGAAAAGGCCATTGGATCAAATACTTTTAGAATTTTAATCCCTGAAGAGGCATGAGGGTGAGGCCATATCTAGTTTTAACAGACAATTTCCAAGCTTTTAATATAACATGCCCAAGGAGGTCCAATCTCTTGAGAAATTTGCTAAGATATAATATGTAGCCACCTTTCCCCCTGAGTTGTACTTGCTTCTTTTGGAAAGAAAATCAGCCACTCTGTAGCATATGTTTACTGATTGTTTGGAGGTTGAGGAAAACCTTGAAAGATCCCAAAGATTGTCGGGATAAGATAGTGGTGGCGAAATAAAAGATACTTTAAAAATTGTTGGGCCCTACAAATAGAAGGGGAGAGTCCCTGTTCAGCTAAATATTTCACTTGCTAGACAGGAAGATGATCATCCTGATATAGAAACAAATGGTTTTGTAGGCCTGTTTTCTAAAGGTTGCAATTTGCTGAACACCAGGTCCGTTAATGACAATTTTAGAAGGGATTTCGGTGTACCTGTGTATGATGAATATGAGGAGGAGTATTAGGAGGCTATACCTAAAGATCTGATTATAGAACCAGGGTCTGCTAATGGAGAAAATCAAGCTGCAATCCAAAGTCAGAAGGTTGAGATAGGAAATGATGGTGAATGTGCTGAAGGTGATAGCCTACCTCTGTGTTATTCCTCTTTTGAATTAATACAACACATGACTAAATCCTATAAGTAGAAACAAAATTTAGAGGGTATGGTGCATTCCATAAACTTATGCAGAAGAGAAGATGATAATGAGGAATAGTCATGCAATCCCTCTCTATTTATTGATACGTCGGGAATTTGTGATGAGGTGTTGAGTCATGAAGAAGGAGGCATCAGCCCTCAAATAAATACATTTTTTAATTTTCTATCTTTAGGAATATCACCCCATAAAGGAGGAATTTGCCTACTCGGTTATGTTAAAGAAAAGGAGGACGTTCATGCTGAGGCACATGAAGAAAGTGAAGTTCTAGTTTCAGAAATTTTGAACGAAAGGATGGATGTTTCATTGGAGAAAGATTGTGTGGGCCCTTTTCTAGGATATTCCAAGTATCAGCCTGATAGATCACCAGAGGAAGGGAGTCTTGGACAACTTTCCCATGAACAGAGGACATAATATGCTGGAGGTTGTTGTGTTTTCTATGACCCCATAGAAGAATACATGGAAAGGTTGGGTAATGGTAATGAATGGTCACATCTCTACTGTAAAGATCAGTTTATTTGTTATAGCCTTCTTCCATTTTGTATTTCATTCCTGTCCATCAAGCACGAAAAGAGAACAAAACTATTATGAAAGCTGCTTGATTGGCTTCATTGGAAGTCTGATCTCACTTAATAGGACTTATGCACTAAATTAGGTAGAGTAGGTAGGAACAAATAAGCTCAACAATCATCGAGCATTTCCTTCATTGCTATTTTAGTTTGTTTTTATTTTTAGTTGTAAGCACAGGTTCGCAGTCACAACTGTTCTCAGTTTTAGAATATGGCCAAGAGCATGGTTTGCAAGAGTGACATAGATTCACTAAAGCAGTAGCTCAGAGTAGAATGGAAGCTTCGAAGGAAATATTGGGGACGACCCAATGGATTTGGCACTTGGTCTATGGGGGTTCTTTGCTACCTTGTTGGGAGGATAGCATCCCTAGTGGAGCCAGTGTTAGCACTCCATTTGCAATAGTTGATTTATGGGCCTGAAAGAGTTTGAAAAGGGTCCTGTTCATTTGAACATTATGTGAGTGCCCCTCAGATTATCAAAGGCACATTTTCCATGTTTTGAGACTTCCATATAATGAAGAGAGCTCAATATACGATCGTAGATTCCTCTGGAGGTGAAGCCTTGCAGTAGCGTAGACGATAGAGAAAGGCGTCGTAGACCAATGATCCAGGAGCACAAGGAAGAAGAGCGATGATAGATCGTGGTTTTTTCCAAAGACGTGAGAGAATGGTCAGAGTTTGGCATTCGTAGAGTCTATAAAAACTGGCAAACAATGAAGGGCCAAGATCAACGCGAATCCCAATCGACGGCCCAAAATAGTTTTGCTGAGCAAACATGCTTGATAGAAGGAAATTTCCCAAATTGTGAAGCAGGTTAAAGGACAGCAGTATCTGACATCAAGGATGAAAGTAGAAGTGGATCTATAGTCCAAGATGATTTTGAAAACCATACTTCTGTGGATAAAGTCTTGATTCCAAATCGTGAAATGTGGTACTGGCTACAAAGAATCAATGGTCACGACAAGAGTGGAGGTAGATCTACGGCTGTGGCTCTTTTCATAATCTGAATTAGCACAGACAACGTTAGGATCCCGATTCAGGAAGGGGTGATAGGACCCACTCAGATCGAGGGTTTCATGGGAAGGTCAATATAAATCAATGGGTAAGAATAACAATCTAAAGTTGCTCGTTGTATCAAGAGAAGAGAAGCTGGCATCAGAAGTAATGAAATGTGGACGGTGGACGTGAAATGTTCCCCAAATCGGAGGGCTGAGGAAGCCTCAGGGCTGTAAGTGCCACATCTAGTGTGGAGATGACAATGGAGGGGACATTCATAAGTGTAATATACCTCCTGGCTGATTAGCTGATTCCCTCGATGCCATTTGTAGCATGTGTACAAGTGAAATCATCCCTGTGGCAGAGCCATATTTCCTAAAGACAGGAGCATTCTGTGTGAATTGGCCTACGGAAGTAAGGAAAATAATCGGTGAATCCGCTATTCACATGGGGCGAGTCCAGCATGAAGGGGGAGACCATTTTGTTTCCTACGTCACAAGAGCGAGGAAGTGTGGAAGCATCCAATTCATGTGCTTTGCAGCATGGATCAACTATACAAGGTAGCATCCGAAAATATTTCCCACAACAAACAGAAAGGTGTCATACTCACAATCCACAACAGTAGCCGAGCACGTCACGCTGTCACCCAGGCCGAGTGCACCCACTTGCTCCATAATTTTTATTAATATTTGTAAATCATGGCGATAGTTCCACTCTATGAACTGTTACTGTCTGATTGTGATTGGAAACAATTTTTAGGTTTTGGTTCGAGGTGTCATCTCAGCACTGAAACAATATGAATACACTACCGATAAAGGGAGATAGGGGTTGGTTGGGAAACTTTCAGGGGCTGAGGCTCTCCATTGTAAATAGTATCCGAATTTTTTGTTATGAATAAATTTGTAGAGGAAGGATTGTATTTCAAGACAGAGATTCCTGTGTCGTTGCTTCTTTCAATAGGTAATCTCTTTACGTGAAATGTTCATTTTGTTTTCCTTCCAGTTTGTTAATTTCTTTCATGTATGAAATGAGTGTATAACAGTTTGGAATTCATACATGCTTTTCTCTATCTATTATTTCAGATATTCATTTAATTTTTCTTCTAAAGTTACATAGAATCCATCTTGCTGGTGCTCTGCATGATGGACTATTCCCTCTCATCTACTAATCACCCGCTAAAAATATCTTGATTGCAAGATCGACGGCTATCTTGCCTCTGTTTTTAAATTCACATAATTCTTTACCTTCTACAAAATGTTCCCTACCTGGACCTTCGACTCCATTGCCAATGGTCCCTTACTTTGATAGTCCCACCTACATATTACATTAACGCATCCGCTCCATTTAGGATTCTGGCCTCCTGGCCATTCTTGATTGAATATCCTACGTGATGTAAACCTGAAAACAAGCGAGAGATCCCTCTTTGACTGCGCAGGGCCAGGGGCGCCGTCTAAAGCGGTTATGTTGTTGCATGGGAGAGAACCCTTTTCCGCCCAACCTATGGGCTCAATCTTCGTGCTAACACAATGGACACATTTGAATGAGTTGGTGCAATGCTAAAAGGCTGAATGGGTAAAATATGAAATCAAAGATGGCTATTATGAGAGTAAACCATCTATATAATTTCAAATCCAAATTTTTGAATGGCCAGATACTGATATAGAAATAGGAAAAAGTGTCATGATTTATCATTACTATACCGGATGAAATTATTTTATCTTGTCCTTTTTTAGTCTTAAATTGAATTTGAAATGTGTTACATCCTTTCCTGGATATGAAGTTTTGTTTTCACTTTGCTCTTAGATCTATGACTAGCTAATAACATGAATGGGAGGAATGGAGATTCCACTGATGATGATGACCCTAGTACACCGTGAAGGAGTTCACTCAACCGAAGCTCATCAAATG
Organism: Pseudotsuga menziesii; assembly: GCA_001517045.1. Lineage (NCBI taxonomy): Eukaryota > Viridiplantae > Streptophyta > Pinopsida > Pinales > Pinaceae > Pseudotsuga > Pseudotsuga menziesii. The sequence continues at coordinate 177,388 of LPNX010682701.1, read as the reverse complement.
GCACATTGACAAGGGCCTTTCAAAAAACCATTGTCAAGGACCTTTGACCAGACTTTGGCACAACAAAAAACTCAACAAGGTGAAAGGGTCAAGAGTTTGTCTTTGCTTGGGAAAAACTTGACTAGTATAATTGTCCATGAGTTTTTTTAGGTAGGAAAAAGAATCAAACTTGTTGATCTATCAATGAACCACATGCACTAATTAGGTCCCTATTTGATTCATGAGTACTTGCAGGTCAAATGTAGCACAAGATTCATCCATGAGGCCAGGTCAAACCTGGAAAGTGTAGTAACTATGATAATATGTTTCTCTATGATTATGCAGCATACAAACCCAATTTTAGAACATATTTCAATGTTATAGATAATAGACCAAGTGAGATTTGACATGGATGATAAAAACCCATGCCTGAAATGAGATCCAGACAGAAGAAACATGAGATATAGGTACAGTTCTCTATATACAAAAAGGGAATTGGGCACTTGATAAATCTCATCCACTTTTAGGAAATACATAAGCATAGAAGCTCAACCATGAAGGGGAATGCATCAGCCAATGAATTCCCTTTCAATATCGTCTTGCTATGGCCATTTAACTTATTGAAACGTATATTTCTTATTTGCAGAATAAATATAAATATTCATGTGAGAGATTGTTTCCTGTCTATATAAGTTTGAAAGAAATGAACATTAACATATTGTACTCTGTTTTCTTGAACTATGTAATGACATTTCTTGTTTAAATCATTCATATTCCTAAAAGACACAAGGGATATCTAGAAACATGGCAAAGAGAATAGGAAAGATTATCTGAAGCTTTGAATGCATTTGGAAAACCACTGTAGGTATTCAATTTGTTTGTGCAATAACTTTTACTTTGAAGCAATGCCCTCTATAATTTTATTTGTAATACATAGTTTCACAATTTCCTTCATCTAAAAAATGTTGATACCGTTATTAAGTTTGTGGAGTCCATCCAAATAGTTTAGAAGATAGATGTACCTTCAAAAACTCTCTTTAAAAAATTGGGGCTTTCAACCTTTTAACATTTTGACTTGTCGTAATATATTTTTCTTTCTTTCTCAGAAAGATTGTAAGTGTTTCATTGCTTCTTTTATATTTTGGATTCTTATTGGTACTAGAAGAATAGGTTGTCATTAGGTTATTTGTAGGGTACTTTTTGATGTTTCCTATGTAAAAGATATGAAGGATGTAAAAGGGAAGGACAATTGAAGCAAAGTTAGGATGTTTTATGTTAAGTTTCTAAGATATCTTGTTTGGTTGAGATTACAAAAGAATCAAACTATAATAGTCAATCCAACAAAAAATGTGGAAGAAGAATGCTAGGTTGGCAGCTGAGTTTCTAAAGTATATTGATGAATTCGAATATATTAATTGAAAATACATGGGGGGTGTTTTATTGTCTTTGGTATCTCATTGCTATTGTATTGTTTGCAGATGAAATTGTTATTCTATCCCACACAACTGTAGAACTCTAAAATAGTTGGATACACTGAATTGATTATGTGATCATTATGGATTATAGGTCAACCTTGGTAAGATTTAAACTATCATATTTAATAATTTTAAAGAGAGATATTGAATTATGTTCTCATGTATAAAGAAACAGTGGTGGATGTGGTGACATTGTTCACCTACTTATGTATGGCATTTCCTAGGTGGTTCTTAATCCCAGTTCCAATGATAGAAGAAAACACGAGGAAATAATATGAAATAACTACAGCCATGGAATTCCAATGCTTCCAAATGAAATTTTTAGGATATTGGGATCAATAATTATCTATTCCAAGTTTTGTTTGCATTTTGATCTTTATGTTTATGAGCATTGGATTCCAAGAGGGTTCTTATTATTATTCTATTGAAACACATTCATGACAAGAAAGTGACTCAACACTTTATCATATTAACTAAGGTTGGTGCTTGTTCCCTCCTCACTTCAATGATTTTCCATGTTGTTATCATGTTACACAAGATTCAAGGTATGGCTGGAACTTGGTTCTTTCTAGTTATTATTTTGTATCTCTTTAATCATGTATGCACCTTACTAAACAAAGGTTTGAAAACAATTTTTTTGATGAAACATTTTTAACCTTCAACAAATTAATATGGACTACAAAAAATGACCTAAAAAATGCTCCATCAATACCCCTTTCCTTACAACAAGTAGTATAAATAGGATTCATGGGAATTCGATTTATAATATCTAATTAAGATTTATTTAGGTTTTTTATGTCTACCTAATAGTCTGTATGTAATCATGATTCCCAACTTCAACCATCTAAACATCAACAAACACACTCTTGCCAATGTTAACTTCTACAGATGCTAACTCTTATAATAGTAGGTTCAAAACCCATAATAAGGTTGTAAGCTATAGTATCCCTAATATCAACAACCAATTCATAATTAGATGGAAATTATAAATCAAAAGATTGAACTTTGTGATCTAATTCAATTATGTTAACAATGGTAATCTTTCACCTACAAGCTTATCACCACTAATATCGACCTTTCCAATCATATCAGTTCCTATAGAATGGTATGGAAAGAACTTTGTCCTAGAGGGAATAATTTATACACCAGTATTTGGTTCACCATCTCTCTATATACAAAAAGGGCCATTATGAGAGTCTACCATCTATATCATTTCAAATCCAAATTTTTGAAGGGCCAGACACGGATATAGAAACAAGTAAAAGTTCCAATATTTATCATTACTTTACCAGGAAAAATTGTTTTATCTTGTCCTTTTGTAGTCTTAAATTTTATTTGAAATGTGTTACATCCTTTCCTGGATTTGAAGTTCTGTTTTCACTTTTCTCTTGGATCTACGCCGTATCTAATAATAGGTAGGGGAGGAATGGAGATTCCACTAATGATGATGACCCTAATACATCAGGAAGGAATTCACCCAACACAAGCTCATCAGATTGAACATTGACAAGGACCTTTCAAAAAACCATTTTCAAGTACCTTTGACCAGACTTTGGCACAACAAAAAACTTAGCAAGGTGAAAGGGTCAAGATTTTGACTTGGATTGGGAAAAACTTGCCTAGTATAAATTTTCCATGAATTTTTTTAGGTAGAAAAATGAATAAAACTTGTTGAACTATCAATGAACCACATGCACCTATAGGGTCCTCGTTTGACTCGTGAGTACTTGCAAGTCAAATGTGGCCTAAGATTCAGCCATGAGGCTGGGTCAAACCTGGAAAGTGTAGTAACTATGATAATATGCTTCTCTATGATTATGTAGTAGATGAACCCAATTTTAGAACATATTGCAATGTGTTAGACAATAGACCAAGTGATATTTGACATGGATTCTAAAAACCCAGGCCTGAAATGAGATCCAGGCAAAAGAAATAGGAGAAACAACCTATTTCTTATTTTTAACATATGATAGGGGCCTAGGACATTATGTCTAGCAAAATTGAAATATCAACTATGTTTACTTCATAGGAGTCAATTTATCTTTAGTTCAACATTTATTTTTGTTCATATTCACTCATCAAACATGCATCGACATTTTGTAACAAACCAACTTTTATGGTTTTATTTTCTATTTCCATTATTATTCCTGTTTTTGTTTTTATTTTAGAAATCTGTTTATTTTGATAGTATTGAAAGTTCAAACAGTGTTTGTGCCATTCATTGCTGGCTCATTTCTTTGATGTGAGCTACAATTGATATAATATTTTTAGTTTATTCTATGTAGCAGTTTGGTGCCTCCCCCTTGCCTGCTTATGAACCTATTTTTGATTGGGAGAATGAGAGGTCCTACATATTTGGACAGAGAACACTAGAAGTTCCACCAACTATATGTGGAAGTTTTTGTGTTTACTTGATGTAGTGGAAATATGAACTTGTCTTCACTTTCACATGAAGGAATTCTTTATGCTAATTTTTCAAAGAAGGCCACATGTCTTCTCGAAGTTAATAACTGATATCTTTAATTTGACATGCCATTGTTGTTTCTCCCCATAATTTTTGATATAATGTATATGAATGGTTTTCAGCGGATTCAAGAAATACATCAAGGCTTTATCTTTGGCATTTCAAGCAGGTTTTGTTGGTGAGCTCAATGAGTAGAATAGCCATCCGTCTCTACGAGATTTATTAACTATGTAATAAAACATGAAAGGTAGATATTGATTAGAATACATCATTCATTTGCAGCATACATGTTTTACTATTTCAAGTTTATATATAACCTTTGGTATACATGATATTGAAACTCTTATCCTTATACACATAGACATGTCTATATGTATGTCTTGTTCCAACCATTTGAGGGGATTCATATGTTGGAGAATGAGGTCCTTTATCACTTCAACGAAAGGAAAAACTTCTAATATGTGATTTTCCTATGAGAGATTTACTTTCTCAGATGGTAACAAATTTTGTTTTAGGAAACTGATTGAAGTTTTCTGCCTCTTTCCAAATCCTTTTTATGGTACAATATGTTTATATCATAGACAAAGGAATAAAAAACTGTCAGAGCAATTCTATTTCCAGTTCTTTCCCAATGAAATGCAAGATGTAAGTATGCACAATTTTTCCTGTTATGGAGCAATTAATTTGATTTCTTTTTATTTAGTTAGTTACCTCATTTTGTTTCTTGTTCTTTGGTCATTATTCTTGAATGTTCTTGGTGCCCTCCTTATCTACTGCATTACCATTTTTGAAATAATATATTGAGGTCAAACCAATATTTTTTGAGCTTGGTTTTATTTTCGATTGATTGATGACAAGATGTTTATGATAATATGCCAGGGTATGGTTCCCTTGCAACACCATGCTATCTTTTCTTTGGACTCCACATCTCAATAAGTTTTCTTACTTATTCAGTTGGAAAAGCCTGCAACTGAAGAAGGAGGAGTGACACCATCAATATACTCTCACACAGAAACTGTAAGTATGTTTCCATCAAATGTATCTTCCTTTCCAGTTGTTTCCTTGTTTGATGAAGTTTACTTAACATTCTTTGCTCAGTGCTAAATTTTTCAGCATGGTTGTGTCAGCGACAATGTTTCTTGATCTTGAATTTTAGACTCATTCATTTATGCCAGAATAGTTTGGATGTTTTGTTTCAATTTGAGTTTTCCTAAAATAATTGGAAGTTGTCTTTCTCTTTGAAATATCATATAAATCCTATATTCTTCATGGTGTGGCATTCCATTGATGTTCTCTTGGTGTTCTATTCTAGTGCCTTTTGCTTTAGAGAATGTTTGAGCAATTTTTGTTTTTGTTTTTTGTAGTTATTTAATATCGTTGTCTTGTTGAATTTCAAAATTCTCCAATATGTAGTTTTTAGATCCCACAAAATTTCCTGGTTATAGTGAGAATTTCAGGTTCTTGGAAGAAAAATATTATAAGGATATATTTTCTGAATCAGAAACTGAATGATGTAAATAGTGCAGGTTCATTTTTCAGAGCAAGAGAAGCAAAATCTGCAAGCATGGGCCAGAATAATTCCATACATAGAATATTTTGGTTGGGTTGGTGTTCCTTTGTTTGAGAGAAAAATTGGTGGAGGTGTTGGTGGAATCACCTCTCCAAGTATCTCACTCGCCCCTAGTATATCAGGGTCAAGTTCATAGGAAAGTAACATTGATCCCATCGAGAGATCAACATCAGATGGAAGGATGACCCATTATTCAAGCGGTTATGCTGTAATTGTTGAGATACCCAACTTGAATAGAGTGAAAAAAAGCTATGTTGAGGAGTTTCTCTAGGTTTGATATAATTTTGTTTTGAAATTGTTTATTGTGTTATCCCTACAATATTTTCAGGGTAATTAGATTATAGATCATTAGATAACAAGTTTTTTGCTGATCTCGAAGATACATAGCTGCATAGATGAAACTAAAATATGTTTTCTTATTATAAATTTTGGAATATGCACGCATGCCTTTCCTACATTTGGAAAATGGTAGTAATAATAATATTCCTTATTGTGATCTTGTTAACTGATAAAATACACTTAGAACCCTATGGATCTTATGCATCTATCACATAATATTCCTGAAATCCATAGGACATAGTATTATTATACTATAACGTCCTTGGTGGTTATACATGATGAATAACATGCTTCTTTAGGTTTGGATTTCCATATTTGGTAAAAGCTTATTGCATTGACTATTCAGTTAAAGTTCTAGCAAATTTTATGGGATTTTTTGGTTTAGCCTTCTCTATGATACCATTATACTCGATGAATAAACAAAAAAATTTCATAGATGGTTGATATGCATGCTTTAGTTCCTACTATTTTAACTGACAATGTTGACATTGTCTTCTCGAAGGTGGATGAGTATTTGTTAGATAGATGGTAAGATTCAACTGTTTTATCTCTTTCATGACAATACTTAGTAATTTTATTATTCCTAGGAATATGAAGTTGCATGTAAAATGATTGAAATTTATTTATGAGGTAGTTGAGGCTTAATTGGAGGAGATTGAGGTCTCTATCTCCTATGTGATTAGAGATTCAGTTTAGTTTTTTTTTCGTGGTGCATCTACCATAATTGTTGTATAAACATATGAAATGCTTAGATTGTATTTGAAATTGTGTGTTCTGGTTGGTTAATTCCTTTATTTTAGCATTGGATATAATCTACGTCATATTAATGTATAATTGCACTTACAACTGTAATCTGTCTAGAAACTATATTCGTTGTAGCTAGTAATGAAGAATTGTATGGTTCTCTGAAATACACCTCTATTTTTTTTTCTTGATATAGGATCCTAAAAGAAAGGTTAATAAACCAGTTACAAGAAGTCTTAGGTTGGAAGTTGAAAAACTTCAGGACAATCATCTTGACATAAACACTCTTTCTGAAACTGGTAGCCTCTGCAATGTTTCAAATGATGTTGGCAAAAGACTTGGAGATACTAGGGCGTCGAAAAACATTGGAAATAGTAATGGCAGCTCATCCAATGGTGGTACGAAATGGAATCTCCATGAAGCAAGGGAGGTTGATGGTAGTTTTTCAATTATCATTCAAGGAGTGGTGAGGGAAAATGACAATGATGATGTGAGTATTGCCTGCATTCCATTTCTTAAGAGCATGGAATAATGATATACTTAATTCACTATTTACATGTGATTTTGAAATCAATAGAATTAAAAATCTAGTTGCAAGACATGGGTTAGAGGGGGTTGGTATGGATATTTGTTCGATTTACAGTGATTTATTGATTGGTATCTAAAAAAAAATGTGTAAAATGAAAAGAGCATGCTATGTTTTAGGACTTAACACAATACATTATGTGGTGTTCCACTTTTAGATAATTAGAGAAAATTTTACCTTAAAATTTTACATGTTCAAATATTTTGTAATCCTTGGGGGTCATCTGCAGTTTTGGGATTTGAATTTTTGAGCATTGACAAAGAACGATCATTTTTATCAACTGCTTCACTATCTATTTGTGTATCCTTTAAGAGTTAACATTAGTAGAAAGCACAATCTGTTCATTAGGGATGAGTTGCGTAAGGATGATGCGGATATCCGTAAACATGCACTAGAGGTTGGGTAATTGACTATTGGTGTACCTTAGCATATGTCTTCGTATTATTTAATAGAAATATTTTCTCTTTTCTTTCTAATATCTTCTTTTTTACATGGGAATATGATGAGCAGGTTATATATCCAAAAGATAGAGGCATGCCATCTCAGAAGTGGGCTCACACACAGGTTGTTGTTGGTGCTCGAACAACATGCTACCATGATGAGTTTAAGCTTTTCCTTCCAGCTATTCTTACTCCCCAACATCATATCCTCTTTACATTTTATCATGTTAATATTCTAACAAAGCTTGAAGCTCCAAATACAGTGAGTTCTTACCTCATGTTTTAGTGTTATAATAGTGATGTTGAATGGATGCATCCCATATTTAAATGATTAAGACAAGTATGTGTTGATAAAATATGTATATTGTTATGAGGGGATATTATCAAGCATGTTATATTAAATTTACTTTTATATTACAATGTAAACAATTCATGAACTTGATTGAGAGATGAAAACCATGGTTAATATGCCATTGAAGATGTATATTGAATAACATGTTATATGTATAGATTTAATGATATAACAACTTTAGGCAAAAGAAAATGGTTCAAAACAAATAATATATGTGATATCATATTTTTGTTCACTTTATATATAATCATTGGAATGCCTATTTTTCCTTTCATGTATGTCTTCTTCTATTGGGATACGAAAATTTAAGGTGTACATGTGTGTGTATGCATGAGTGTGTGCATGGTTGTGGGTACACTTGATGTGTGTGGTTACTATCTGTTGATGAGATGATTTTTATATTCATGGTTGGAAAACTTATGAGAATATATAAATTATCACACTAATATTTGCAATACAACACAGAATATGCATTATGTAATGATATTAATACTAATGCTTTAAATTGATTATTTCTTGGTATTTGAAGAAGAATGGTGAAGATGACTACTTAGATGATGATCATGATTATGTTGTTACTGATGTACCATAAAAAGATACTGCTGATAATGATGCAAATGGGTCAGATGAAAATGATGATGGATATGATGTTGGGATAGATGCCGAGGATGATGATGATGATGATGGTAGTCATTGATGCTATTATTGATATTGTGGATGTTTTTTGTTTTCTCCATGTTACTAGACATGTTGTATTTTTGTGATTATCCAAGTTCATATTACATATTGGGTCATTTTGATTTGTATGGTGGATTCATGTTGACATCTAAACTTTGATTAATGTTGATCATTTTTACTTTTCTAGATATGGATATAAAACAAAATATTTCTTGTGATATTGGTATTCACTATATATATTGTTCACTTGTTGTTTTAACCTTAATATGGTGATTTGTATGATAGGTTATTGATGCAATGATGTTTTATAATTTCACATTTTATTATTATTATGAAATATAACGTTGATGTTATCGTTATTATATTTTAAATTTACATATTTGAAGTTGTTGATGATCTTTTCATGGAAAATTAATATATATGATGATATTACTACTTTGGATAAATGTTGTTTGTTTATGTTAAATTTTTCATAAATGCTATGCAATTAATTTCAATAATTGTATCTACAATTAATTTGAATGTTTCATTATGTTATTTCAGAACTATGAAGTAAATGATATATGAGAAATATTGAAATTAATGAATATTTATAACAATTTGATATAATAAATATATTATCACACAATTGGATATTGTTTTAGGTGTTAAATAGAAAGTCTAACATGATGCTAATAAGAAAGCAAAACCAATAACTAAAATGGAAACCCACTATGTCCCAGATCTAGAAGCAACATTGGATGCAAAACTTAGCACTAAGTTGGAAGTCAATTTTGATGCTATTCTGGACGCTAAAGTAGAATCCAAACTAGAAGCTAAACAAGTGGCCAAGAAAGGAGCAAAATTGGATGCTAAATCAGAAGCTAAATGAGGTGCTCATGAGGAAGAAAAATAAGAAGAAAGCTAAGGATTTAAATGAGAAGAAAACTATGGTGCTAGTGTGGGAGTAAAAATGGACGATAAATTGGGTGCTATAGTAGTAGCAAAACATGGTGCTAATGTGAGTGTAAATAGAGATGCGAAAGTAGGAATTAAAAATGATGCAACACTTGGCGCTAATGATGAATCCAACCATGACGTTGATATCGTAGAAAAATAAGACATTACTTTGGATGGAAAACATATGACTACATATGAAGAAAAATATGGTGCAACAATAGAAGAAATATCTGGCATAATTTTGGTAGAAAAATGCGATGCAAAAAAGGAAGCAAAAATTGGCGCATATTTAGAAGTAAAGCGTGGTTCAAAATGGGATGCTAATTTGGATGCAAATATATGGTGTGAACATAGATGAAAACATAGATGCTAACATGGTACTATTAAGGATGCAAATATGGCGCTAACGAGTATGTCATTTAGGAATAAAAAGACGGCGCTCTCTAGGAATAAAAATATGACGTTATTTAGGAAACAAACCTCGACGTTGTTTAGGAAGCAAAGTTTGACATTATTCTGGAAGCAAAAAAATAAATGCTATTTTGGACGTAATAAAGGATGCTATCTAGGAAGAAAAAACATACATTTTTGAGATGCTTTAAGTTTTGTCCATGATGCATCCCATTTAGCATCTAGTTTGACCACCCAATCTAAAAAAAAATTACACTAAAAAGGGGCACTAAATGGGACACTAATTCCAGGATTTGTTGTAGTGATAGTAGAAATCAAGGTAACCCAATCGACAAGCAAGGAAACATGAATTACTGGAGTAGCATACCAAGAAACAACAATCCATAAAATATCAGGTAATGATGACATTCCACACACAAACCAGAGCTCAGTTTGTAGCCCATACAAATCCATGGCTTTCTTGAGCAGGTTGTGAGTTGTTTGGGGCTGCTAAAAGAAACCATAATCCTATTTGGGTGGACTAAGATCTCTATTGCACTGTTTGAGTGTTTGGGTTTTCTTGAAGTGAACCATAAAGAAACCTCAATTTATGGAGCAGAATACCCATAAACAATAGTCCATAAAATATGGTAATGATGACATTCCTAACACAAACCAGAGCTAAGTTTGTATCCCATACAAATACCATGGATTTATTACAACTTAGCACACTCAAACAATGCAACAGATATATTAGTTCACTTAATTATGAAACCATAACAAATAAAGAACATTCCATAAACTATCAGGTAATGATGACATTCCATACACAAACTAGAGATCAGATTCTAGCCCATACAAAGACCATGACTTTCTTGAGAAGGTTGTGAGTTGTTTGGGGCTGCTAGAAGAAACCATAAACCTGTTTGAGTAGAATAAGATCTCTGCTGCATTGTTTCAGTGTTTCGGTTTGCTTGGAGTGAACCATAGGTAAACCCCAATTATCAGAGCAACAAACCCAAAAATAACAACCCATAAAATATAAGGTAATGATGACATTCCACACACAAAACAGAGCTCAGTTTATATCCCATACAAATTCCATGGATTTATTAAATATTAACACACTTAAACAATGTAGTAGAGATATTATTCCACTCAACTCTGAATCGTGACCTCCTAAGCCGGGCTGTGACCTTCTTCTTGCTTCCTAAAATGAATAGTGACCTTCTTGGGTCTGATTGAAGTGAACTGTTACCTTCTTGGGGCTACTTGGATGAAACCGTGACCTGTCTAAACTTGTTTGAGCAGGTCATGAGTTGTTTGGGGATGCTAGAAGGTCACACCCCTAAAAAACATAACAAAATGGTTAAGGTACCACACTATGAGGGGGAGATACCATAAAGACCAATAAAGGGTCAACATAAGATCACAAGTAAACAAGAGAGGTCATAAAAAAATGGGAAAGTAACCCCTCCACCAACAATACCAAAGTGTGTCAGTCAATGTTGAAGAATAACCCTTTTACCCATAGAACAAAGTGTACCATCAAGGTGGGGAAACAACCCTTTTACAGAAAATACCAAGGTGTTAAACTGTTATATTCTCTCTCAAGGTATAAAGTCCATAAGTGTTCCATACCACAATAGTACATTTTATCATCAATGTATAAGGAAGGTCCATACTACAACTCTGAGTTTTGTCATCACCATTTGGGAGTTCCCATCAACTATTCCCTATTCTAATTTCTCAAATAAAAGGATTATAAAATGCTCATGAAGATGTCAATAACATTTCCACAATTTTAGCAGGAAAAAAAAAAACATGAAATTAACATGTAAATATAAATACCTTCTCGTGTACTTAAAGTCTGTCCAACAATTAGAGAGATGGATCCCAAAAACCCAATAAATAGGCATCAATGCAACTGCAACTTTTGGAAACTTCCAACTAGATTTTGATATTTAAACTTAACACTAGATATCCGATAAGAAAAAAAACATAAACCATGAAAAACCATCTCAAACAGACATAAACCATGACAAACCATGACAAAACAATACTAGAAACAAAATAGTATCGATTTAACTAGACATGATAATTTTAAAGAATAATTTTCATCTCTTTCAACTTTAAAACTCCTTAAGGTCCCTATGTTAAAGCTGAAAAGAATACAAAGACAATAAATAACAACATTAGTAAATATAAATCAAAGTAAAAATAAAACAAATAACATAACCCACTAGGAGAGTTGAAACCTTCCTTATACTCAAAAATATTGTTTTAGATCAGATCTTGTCTATTAAGAGACAAGTCACTACAGGAAAAATGGCATACATGAGAGAGAGAATAAATTAAATTAATGTAGGTTTAGTCAACTATAGTAGTACTCAAGGTAACCCAGTTGACAAGAAAGGAAACCCCAATTACTGGAGCAACAAACCAAGAAATAAAAGTCCATAAAATATCAAGTAATGATGACATTCCATATAGAAACCAATGCTCAGTTTGTATGCCATACAAATCCCATGGATTTCTTGAGAATATTGTGAAGTGTTTTGGGATTCTAGGAGGTCACACCCATAACAAATATAAAAAATGAGTTAAGGTACCACACTATGAAGGGGCGCTAGCATAAGGACCAATCAAGGGTCAACATAATATCAAGAGTCAACAAGTGGGGTCATGACAAAGTGGTAAAAAACCCTACACCAACAAGACCAAGGTGTGTGTCAATCAAGGTGGAAGAATAACCCTTTTACCCATTGGACCAAGGTGTACCATCAATGTGGGGAAAAAACCCTTTTACGCAAAAGACCAAGGTGTCAAACTATTATATTCTCTCTGAAGGTATAAAGTCCATAAGTGTTCCATACCACAACAATACATTTTATCATCATCGTATAAGGAAGGTACATACCACAACAATGAGTTTTATCATCACCATCTGGGAGTTCCCATCAACTCTTCCTTATTCTAATTTATCAAAGCAAAGGCTTCTAAAATGCTCATGATGATGTCAATTAAATTTCCATGATTTTAGCAGCAGAAAAAAGCACATGAAATTAGCATGTAAACAGAAATACCTTCTCCGGTACTTAAAGTTTGTCCAAGAGTTAGAGAGATGCATACAAAAAAACTAACAAATAGGCATCAATGCAAGTGAAAATTTTGGAAACTGCCTACTAGATTTTCATATTTAAACTTAGTAGTAGATATATGATAAGAAAAAATACATAATCCATGACAAACCATCTAAAAAAGACATAAACCATGACAAAACCATACTAGAAATAAAATAGTATTGTTGTAACTAGATAAGATAGATTTAAAGCATATTTTTCATCTCTTTCAACTTTAACACTCTCGAAGGTCCTCTGTTAAAGTTGAAAACCATACAAAGACAATAAATAACATCAGTAGTAAATCTAAGTCAAAGTACAAATAAAACAAATAAGATAATCCACTAGGAGAGTTGGAACCTTTCATATACTCAACAATACTTTTTTAGATCAAATCTTGTCTATTAAGAGACAAGTCACTACATGAACAAAGGAAATACCTGAGAGAGAGAATAAATTCAATTATTGTAGGTTTACTCAACTATAGTAGAAGTCAAGGTAACCTAGTCGACAAGCAAGGAAACCCTAATTACTGGAGCAATAGACCAATAAAAAAATTCCATAAAATATCAGTTAATGATGGAATTCCACACAAACAAAATCTCAGTTTGTATCCCATATAAATCCCATGGATTTCTTGAGCAAGTCGTGAGTTGTTTGGGGCTTCTAAAAGAAACCATAACCTTTTTTGAGTGGACTAAGATTTCTATTGCACTGTTTGAGTGTTTGGATCTGCTTGAAGTGAACTAAAAGGAAACCCCATATATTGGAGCAACATACCTAGAAATAATAGTCCATAAAATATTAGGTAATGATGACATTCCACACACAAACAAGAGTTGAGTTTGTAGCCCATACAAACTCCATGGATTTCTTACAGCTTATCAAACTCAAACATTGCAACAGAGATATTAGTCCACCCAACTCTGAAACTATGACCAAGAAATAACAATCCATAAATATCAGGTAATGACGACATTCGACAAACAAACTAGAGCTCACTTTTTATCCCATACAAATCCCATGGATTTCTTGAGAAGGTTGTGAGTTGTTTGGGGCTACTAGAAGAAACCATAACCCTATTTGAGTAGACTAATATCTCTACTGCACTTTTTGAGTGTTTGGGTCTGCTTGAATTGAATCGTAAGGAAAACCCAATTACTAGAGCGACATACCCAAAAAAAACAGTCCATGAAATATCAGGTAATGATGACATTCCACACACAATCCAAAGCTCAGTTTGTATACCATACAAAGCCCATGGATTTCTTACAGCTTAGCACAATCAAACAATGCAACAAATATATTAGTCCACTCAAGTCTGAACCATGACCTCCTAAGCTGGGATGTGACCTTCTTGGTGCTTCCTAAAATGGACAATGACCTTCTTCGTTCTTCTTGAACTAAATTGTGACCTTATTGGGGATGAATAGACTAAACCATGACATGTATGAACTTGCTTGATTAGGCTATGAGTTGTTTGGGGATCCTAGGAGGCCACACCTATAACAAATATAACAAAATGGTTAAGGTACCACACTATGAGGGGGATATATCATAAGGACCAATCAAGGGTCAACATACGATCAAGATTCAACAATAGGGGTCATGACAAAGTGGGAAAACAACCCCTACACCAACAAGACCAAGGTGTGTCAATCAAGGTAGGAGAATAACCCTTTTACCCATAGGACCAAGGTGTACCATCAAGGTGGGGACACAACCCTTTTACCCAGAAGACCAAGGTATCAAACTGTTATATTCTCTCTCAAGGTATATAGTCCATAAGTGTTCCATACCACAACAATAAATTTTATCATCGCCGTATAAGTAAGGTCCATACCACAACAGTGAGTTTTATCATCATTATTTGGGAGTTCCCATCAATTCTTCCATATTCTAATTTTTCAAAGCAAATACATCTAAACTGCTCATGAGGATGTCAATAAAATTTCCACAATTTTAGCAACAGAAAAGAAGCACGTGAAATTAACATCTAAATAAAAATACCTTCTCGTGTACTTAAAGTATGCCGAGCAATTAGAGAGATGGATCCCAAAAACCTAACAAATGTGCATCAATCCAACTGCAACTTTTGGAAACTCACAACCAAATTTTAATATTTAAACTTAACAATGTATATTTGATAAGAAAAAATACATAAACCATGACAAACCATCTAAAACAGGCATAAACCATGACAAAATAGTAATAGAAACAAAATAGTATCGTTGTAACTACAAAAGATAAGTTTAAAGCATATTTTTATCTCTTCAACTTTAACACTCCTGAAGGTCTTTGTGTTAAATATGAAAATCATACTAAGATAATAAATAACAACAGTAGTAAATCTAACTCAAAGCACAAAGAAAAAAAATAAGATAACCCACTCGGAGAGTTGAAACCTTCCTTATACTCAACAATATTTTTTTATATCAGATCTTGTTTATTAAGAGACAAGTCACTACATGAACAAAGGACACACATGAGAGAGAGAGAGAGAATAAATTCAATTATTGTAGGTTTACTCAAATATAGTAGCAGTCAAGGTAACCCAATCGACAAGAAAGGAATCCCCAATTACTGAGTCCATTATCTTAGTGATTAAATAAGTGAGTTTACGCATGCTAGTTATATAGTTCCATGCCATGGTATGATTTATCACGTCTAAGTAGAATACCCTTGTGGCAATAACTATATAATATAGACTAATTAATGTATTTGGTGATGACTATATATTATAAACTAATAATCAAGGGACATCCTTTTCAACCTTGTGGGAATAACTATAATATTGAATAATTAAGCAATATGGTGATTACTATATAATATGATTATATTTTAAACTGATCTAAGGGATTAATATTTATTTGAAAAAATTATGTTATGTTCCATTCATGGAATACCCTTACATGGTCCAAGGGAAAAAAAGTATTATGGCACATATTTAGAAAAAAAAAATGTTCAAAATCTTTTTTTTTCACCACCACGATGTCAACTGAGTACCTCACAACCTTTGATGATGATGAGGACAAACATCCACCAACAACCATGGTGATGTAGGTCGATTCCAACGCCAAGTATGTGGTTAGAGTCGAGTTCACATTGTTCGATTTCAATGGAGTTTCATTACCAGGGTTATTAAACCCTTAATCGACACCAAATTTTTGGCTTAGGAAGGAGGGGAGAGGGTTTCTTTGGGTGTAAGATACCCCAATGGAATGGGGGTGTAAACTGGAGGGTTGGAGAATTTAATAACTCACACCAATTGGAAATGCGTTCTGGGGTTTGGAAATTTTATCAGAGCCATATATTTGGACTTGTAGCAATGGCTAAAAACACAATAATTGACAAAACATGGAGGCTCTTGAAGAGGCAGGAGAGGGATTCTACAACAACAAAGTACGAATCTACCTCTCCTTCTCAGTTTAGTACAAATATACCTTTTGGGGCTACCTGAACTGAACCGCAACCTTCTTGGGTTTTCTTGAAGTGAACCATGACCTTCTTGGGGTTGTTTGGATTAAACCGTGACCTATCTAAACTCGCTTGAGTAGGCTACAATTTGTTTGGGGATGCTATAAGGTCACACCCATAACAAACATAAAAAAAAATGGTTAAGGTACCACTCTATAAGGGGGAGCTACCATAAAGACCAACATAGGGTCAACATAAGATTGCAAATCAACAAGAGGAGTCATAACAAAGTGGGAAAACAACCCCTACACCAACAATACCAAGGTGTGTCAATCAAGGCTGTAGAATAGCCCTTTTAACCATAGGGACAAGGTGTAGCATCAAGGTGGGGAAACAACCCTTTTACGCAAAAGACCAAGGTGTCAAACTATTATATTCTATCTCAAGGTATAAATTCCATAAGTGTTCCATACAATAACAATATGTTTTATCATCACCGTATAAGGAAGGTTCATACCACATAAAACTTACAAGAAACTAGATCGTGCAAAAACGTTTAAACTTACAAGAAACCAAATCATCTATGAAACTTAGTAAAACTAAGCTATTGTGTTAAAATTTATACTTTAGATATACATGGAATTTATATGGTTTCCAAAATTAAAGTTTGCACCAAAATACTTGAATATACCTCAAATATGGACCTTGAACAAGAATGAAACACAAATCTATAAAACCAAAAATATGTCTAGATTTTAAAGTCAACAATAACATTATAAGGAAAAACATGAGATTTATATAAGATAATACATTACCAGTTTATAAAAATAGAGAAAAATATCCAAATAACATCACTTTTTCTGCTTGAATTATTTGTGTTTCTTAGACAATCAAATTTTACATTCCCGCGATTCTAGCAAGAAATAAAGTTTGCTTCTTTGGAAGAATCATGACTTCAAATCCCCATACACATCTAGGTCGGTTATCCCTCTTTCCCGTGCCAACTGTAGTAGAGTTCCAAAGTCCATAAATGTGTATTTTCATGTTGATATACATATCTAATTAAATAACCTTGCATTAATCAACAAAACATATGGAGGACATAACAGAACATTCCATGAACAAAATATCACAAGGTAAAATAAATTGAATGCATCTTCTACCCTTGTGGAAATAATGTTTTTCATATTCAAATTATACATGCTCAAACCACAAAGGCACTCACCCATAAACCCTGGAAGATATCATTTGTCTTCTTTGACTTTTTCATCAACATAAATAAGTCTTTGCATTACAATGGGTTAGAAGCACAAAATTAAAGAGCTTATATTTTAATGCATTAAAACAGTACTAGAAACAAAATAGTGCAACTGTAAATAGACAAGATAAGTTTAAACTTTAAATCATAATTTTCATCTCTTTCAACTTTAACACTCCCAAATGTACATGTGTTAAACTTGAAAGCATACAAAGACAATAACTAAAACCAATAGTAAATCTAACTCAAAGTACAAGAAAAACAAATAACCTACTAGGAGAGTTGAAACCTTCCTTATACTCAGAAATATTTTTTTAGACAGGTCATGGTTTAGTCCAGCCATCCCCAAGAAGGTCATGGTTCTGCTCAAAAAGCACCAATAAGGTCACAACCCAACTTAGGAGGTCACTATTCAGACTTGAGTGGACTAAGATCTTTGCGGAACTATTTTAGTGTGCTAAGTTGTAAGAAAGCCACATAATTTTTATGGGATACAAACTGAGCTCTGGTTTGTGTGTGGTATGTCATCATTACCTGATATTTTATGGATTGTTGTTTCTTGGTATGTTGCTCTAGTAATTGGAGTTTCCTTACTTATTGACTAGGTTACCTTCACTGCTACTATAGTTGACTAAACCTACAATAATTGAATTTATTCTCTCTATCAGGTATGTCCTTTGTTCTTGTAGTGACTTGTCACTATTCATTTCAAGAAGCAACGAGAAGGTCACATCCTAGGTTAGGAGATAACGGTTCAGACTTATCAACACTCAAAGAGGTCACACCCAACCTAACAATTCAATAGGAGGTCATGTATCCGCTCCAGGAACAACACACAGGTCACGACCCAACCCAAAAGGAAACACACAGGTAACGACTTATTCTAGGCATCCCTAACAAGTCAAGCTCAGTCCAAGAGCATCACACAGGTCACATCTTAGCCCAATAAGCAACAAATAGGTCATATCTAGGTTCTACAACACCCTAGCAGGAAGAAGAAGGGTCAAAACCCACTTCAAATAGAAGTAACAACTAAGACAAGAAAGTGAAATCCCTACCATGATGAGGGAGATATATTAGTCCACTCAAACATGGTTATGGTTTCTTCTAGCAGACCCAAACAACTCACATCCTTCTCAAGAAAGTTTAGATAGGTCACATTTTAGTCCAAGAAGCCCCAAGAAGGTCACAATTGATTTCAAGCAGACCCAAACAATTAAACACTGTAACATAGGTCTTAGTCCACTCAAATAGGTTTATTGTTTCTTCTAGTAGCCCCAAAAAACTCACAACCTTCTCAATCAAGTTTAGACAGGTCACACTTTAGTCCGGGAATCCCCAATAAGGCCGCGGTGGAATTCAAGCAGACCCAAACAATGCAACAAAGATCTTAGTGCACTTAAACAGGGTTGGTTTCTTTTAGCAGTCTTAAACAACTCACAACCTTCTAAAGAAAGTTCAAGCAATTCATGGCTTAGTGCTGCCATCCCCAAGAAGGCCGCAATTGACCTCAAGCAGACCCAAACACTCAAACAGTGTAGCAGAGATTTTATTCCACTAAAATAGGGTTATGTTTTCTTCTATTAGCCCCAAAAAACTCACAACCTGCTCAAGCAAGTTCAGTTAAGTCACAGTTCAGTCCCGCCATCCCCAAGAAGGTCACGGTTGAATTCAAGTAGACCCAAACACTCAAACAGTTCAGCAGATATCTTAGTCCACTCAAATAGGGTTATAACTTATAGTTTCTTCTAGTAGTCCCAAACAACTCACAGTCTTCTCAAGTAGGTTTATATAGGTCACACTTTAGTCCAAGAATCCCTAAGAAGGTCACGGTTGACTTCAAGCATACCCAAACACTCAAACTATTAAATTGAGCACATAGATCTATGGACAAACACACAACTCATAGGATAGATCACACAATGGCTTGAATAGCCACATGCAATTCGAATCCACATGAGGAAATTCAAATTGATTAGACTCTACTTGACTGTAGGTAACTAAGACCTTGTCTAAATCATTGTCAGAGGACTCAATAGTTAACTGAACTTGTCTAAACCATAACCAAAGTTCATCGGAGTTCTGAAACACAACTCAAGTATTACATTCAGTGTTGACTGAGGCTAACTGACTATGGTAGGTGAGAAATGTGCCCCTCCTAACTGCAGCCATGCAAACCTAGCGCTACATGAATGTAGAGGACTAGAATTGAATGTAACTCACTCCTAACTTAGCTTGATTAGTCACTTACTAAACTGAACTGACCTTGGTTGGTTTCGGCACTTCCAGTGGCTCCTAAATTGTAGGGATTGGTCTAGGAGGCTCCTAAACTGATGCAATCAAGTGAAATCGGTGGCAATAGGCCTCAATTAGTGTTCCCCATACTTTAGTAATTGAAACATGTGCCCCAACTAGGCCAAGTGGACCCAATGGTGTTAGTGACTAAAAATAGACTGGATGGACTCCCAATTTAGACATGACTCCCAATTTATACATATGACCAAATTGGACAAGAGAGGATTAATAATCCTAACACCCCCCCTGAATGCTAATTTGGACAATCTGTGGGCCCTGGAAACTAAGACCATAGGTCCCCATTACATCAAGTAAAGTAAAGTAACTGCTAAAAAACAAGGTGCTGGGGAAAAAACCACATGGGAAAAAAATCCCCCCCTCTAATTAAGCACGTCGAATCAAGATCAATCTGGTTCTTTTGTGCACAAGTATCCTGGGCCTTGGAATGTGCACCTCTCCATCATTATTTATGGAGGAATCTTCGTCTTTGGAAGAAAAATGATATGCTCAACTAAATCATAAATATAGACAGCTGTCGGATGAAGACTGGACCCATGTAGAGTAACTTAAGTCAACTGATAAGTGAGAAAATATTATTGAGGATTCATAACATGTGAGGAACACTCAATAAACTGATATTTTCCATCCATGAACAGCAAACCATGAGTGGTAAGAACAGCCCCAAGTGTTAAAGTGTCCAGGCAGATGCATAAAATCTTCCTCTTTACCGGTTATGTGAGCAGATGAGCATGTGATCAATGGTAGAGAAGCACTGGGACTATTGAGAGTGAATGCTTGAGATCAATAGTCTGATATAGCTTCTAAAATATCTAATTAATCACATAATAAAATATCAGCAACCTCATATGAGGAAACTAACACCAAATCCCCATCAGCAGTTTTGAAGAGAAAGTGCGCTACTTGATTTTTCACACCGAAATTGGTGAGAGCAGCTACAAGCATGAATGAAAGCTCTTGGATTTTAAAATATGAACCAAATAATATCATATCAGAAATTAAATAATATCTAAATAGGTTTAAAACAGATCCAAAACTATGAAATGGAATCAAAGCCCCAGCAGCAGTTTTGTAGGAGACTTGTGGTACTTGTTTCTTCACACCGTTGATGAGAATAGCTACAAGCAGTACTGAAAGATTATGAATTTGATATATTAAAACAAGAAATATCATATAAGATACAAATAATATCATATCAGATCCAATAATTTTAATATAATATTCAAATAGATGGTTAACCGAGACGGTGGATGCATAGCTTTCTTCTTCTTCAAAATTCTGAATTTTGGTGCATGCAATCCTGTAGGAATTTGCTGGAAAATATAGATCATGGGGAGCGAATGGATTACTCTGATAACCTGATATTTCTTCCAAAATATCCAAGGTATCATATATTTGCACACCAGCAGCAACATTAGAGGGATAAAAATCAAATTTCTCTTCACTTTCGGAAGCAATTACTGGTAAATTTTGCACAGAATTCAAAGGAAAATCACCGGTGAATGTTTGCATGGAAGTGCAACAGTGTTTTTATTCAATATCAGAGATTCAAATGTCTTCTTCTGTTTTAGCAATATGAGGATATGATATATCAGATATCTCATGAACTTCTGGAGCATCAGAAGAAGGAGTCACTGCATGGAGACTGTCTTCAATTCGAATTAACTGTGTAGAAGCTTCTGCTTCTTCTTCATCTTGAAAAACTTCATCAAAGAGAGTGGAGGATGAGAATTTTGGATCAAGAGTGCTTATGGTGCTGGATATTCTCTCCAAAATTCTATTATGATCCTCATCAATCACTCCAAAGGTTCTATCCAATCTTGTCCAGAGTTCCTTTGGGCCTTCAATAGATCTAATGAGGTAGCTCAAGCTACGAGAAAGACCCGTTGCTATTGTTCCAAAAGCTCCATCACTTTTATTCAGCTAGTCAATCTCACTAAAACAATATTTACTGATTCCAATAGACACCCGACAAAGACCTTGTCTCATCAGAGATGAAATCATCTTCTTCTTCCATTCTGAATAGTTTGAGGACAGGGTGAGAAGAGGAACCGATGAATCCATTTGAAGTTGTACCTGCAAAAAACACAAAAGGGGCACCATAAGGTCAACAACCTGCATATTTCAGGTTTTTATCACACCCAACATAGTTGATCAATATTGATCAACAATTCATTTACTTGGGGTATTAAGTGGTAAACCATCTGCTTCTGGTGCAGAGCTGGAAGGAGCAATTTTGCTAAAAAATGATCTAGTAGGAGATATTAAGAGGAGAAGTGCCTTGGCCGTTGAGGCTCTGATACCATATTAAATTGAGCACATAGATCTGTGGACAAACACACAAATCACATGATAGATCACACAATTTAATCAGTTATTGAAGAATGAAACAGTGCAAAAATGGCTTGCAGCTGTGAATGCTTTTCATTAATCCAAGAGTAATTAGATAATAATTACAATGAAGTACAATGGCTTAAATAGCCACATGCAATTCAAATCCACATGAGGAAATTCGAATTGATTAGACTCTACTTGACTGTAGGTAACTAAGACCTTGTCTAAATCACTGCCGGAGGACTCAATAGTTAACTGACCTTGGCTAAACCATAACCGGAGTTCATCAAAGTTCTAAAACACAACTCAAGTGTTAAATTCAGTGTTGAATGAGGCTAACTGACTGTGGTAGGTGAGAAATGCACCCCTCCTGAGTGCAGCCATGCAAACCTAGCGCTAAATGAATGTAGAGGACTAGAATTGAATGTAATTTACTCCTAACTTAGCTTGACTAGTCACTAACTGAACTAAACTGACCTTGGTTGGTTTCGGCACTTCCAGTGGCTCCTAAATTGTAGGGACTGGTCTAGGAGGCTCCTAAACTGATGCAATCAAGTGCAATCAATGGCAATAGACCTCAATTAGTGTTCCCCACACTTTAGTAACTGAAACATGTGCCCCAATTAGGCCAAGTGGCCCCAATGGTGCTAGTGACTAAAAATATACTGGATGGTGTTGTAAAGGAAAGTATCCTATGGCTAGGGTTTAAGAGGCCATCAACGTACTGGGGTTGAAAGAGAGATGCACAATGTTCAGCAAGTAAATACAAGCAAGATCAGAGATAAGAAAGCTCCACACCTGAATAAACTGAAGGCTGGTCCAAGATTTCTCTTCAATCCTCTTCTTGCTCCTCCCGCTCCAAGATACCTGCAAAACAAGTTATACCTTCCTCAAACCATTATGACCACATATAAAGAAATGATAATCAAATAAATCTGAAATAATAATCTGAATAACATCATCACATGATCATAAACAGAGATTCAATCACACATTGAACAATGATTTGAGAAGAAGAAGGACATCACATCTTTATTAATCTTGAAAACAACTACAAGTATACCTTCTCTTCAAGTTTGGCACCTCATGAAACCTTGATCTGGTTCTGCTGCTTCTCTTCTCCAAAGAACTTAGCCTCCAAGCTCTGCAACACAAGGGGAAGACCTTCAAGGCAAAGGTGTGGGCAAAGAGAGTCCCGATTCCTCCAGCATAACAATGCAGAAATTCAAGTCCCTTCTCATGGACCTCCCTGCCTCTATTTATATGGATGAAATAAGGTAGTTCGAAGGTTAGAGAAGTTACAACAGTTAAGGAAATTCAGTTAAATGAAATAACTAATCTCCAATTAACTCATGTTTTTATGTTTTAATGTTGAGAAACACATACGTGGGTCTATAGTAGAGCAACCTGCGTATGATACGCGACTTAGTATAAAGGAAACCCGTGCATATATGCATATACGACTTGTAAAACACGAGACTCGCATATGATACGTGACTATGCCTTAAGGAGAGTCATGTATACACAAAAAAACACATTTTAAGGGTATTTTTGGGCATTTTCATACTTTGGTGTATTCTGGAAAGTTTTAGCTAGCTAAAATACCTTTCCAATGGCATAGAAATGAGGTCAAACAGAGTTACAGAACTCAAGATATGGGTCCTCCAAGATAGGTGCTTTTTCAGTGACTTTCATGAAGTGCCGACATGCGACGAAATCATGGGAAAGTGGTCACAGGAAGAGAAGTGTCATTTTGAGCTATAACAGATGCCCCCTAATGTGTGAGGTTAGAGGGAAAGACGATAGCCGAAATACATTATAAAGGAAACAGTTGAGTATGGAGAGAGCAGAGAATCCAAGATCGAAAGGCTCGAACAAAGGTACCTGTAAGAGAGATAAATGTCAGAAAAACTGATCTCTGGGACATACACGTCCATATACAAAACATCGCCATAAAGATACAGGCGGATCCAACATATGTATAACTGATGAAACTATCATGGTCGCTCAATATGCAAAAAGGCGCCATAGCAAATCTAAAGGAGTCATGGCCACAAATTAAGAAGGTGGATCCATACTCAACAATCGATCATAGCCACAAAAATACAAGGTGGATCTATGTCTCAGCAAAATGTCATATAAAGTATAACAAGGTCTTGCGCAACTCAGGCAATAGCAAAAAATGAGGATGCTACTGTCGGCCCAAGGTCTTCAATCCAAACCACCCAAAAAAGGTACGAATCCTAACCATGCAAAATAAAGGAGCTGAAGTCGAACATGGAGGAAACCGTTTGATTACCGGTCAATAATGAAAACCGTTAACAAATGCGAGGGAAACCACCATTAATGAAAATGGTTCCCAAGGTACCTAGTATATTCTAACAAGTGTGATTACAAGGACTTGAATTTGAACACTTGAAGAATCCATCGAGTAGGAGACATTGAGGT